>OX411543.1:94741246-95153746 GCA_948146395.1 Fragum whitleyi
TTCCATAGACAATTGGGAAACAAGGAACAAATTACTCACGCTGCCTGAAAAGTAATTCTAAGCAAGCAAAACGTTCACCCGATCCCAGAATTGCATATGATTTCGCACTTTAAAGATGTCTTTGAGGTTTCAACCTGTTTCTCTCCATTTTAAAAATGCAAAGTTATCAGACGGTTACATTTCTTGAAAAAGAGTAAACTGAATCTTAATGAGCATTACTGTTTTGAAAACCATTTAACATCTGACAGGATTGTTCTTACGCGGTATTAACACCGGTGAACGTAAATTTCCACCAAAAATACGAATTTTTCTGTTTGTGGGTCTTCATAGACCAATAAGATTGATTGATTGATTGAATGGAGTTAAACGCCGCTTTTGTACATTATTTCAGTTATATCTTGGCGGCTGGAGCACCTACAATGGATTCCTGTTATTTCTCTCACCAGTACAACCATCACATCCTTTCCTAGCCTCCAGCTTCTACCTCACATCGGTCTACGATTATCAACCCAATGGTGAGAGACAAATAGTCGGAAAGAAAGAGTGCCGCCAACGAGGATCGAACCCGGGACCTCTAGACTAACAGTCAGCGCTACCAACTGCGCTATGACGGCGGCCCATAGACCAGTAAGACGCTTTGAAACCAACACCAGCCCAAAGAAATTGTATAATTATTTGATTAATTGCAATGAAGTGTTAATCGTTTTTGTCGATTTCGAATTGTTTTTAACGATTCTGGATCAATTTTGAGTGAATTTTTGGAAAGAAAAAATAGAGCGGCGAGTGAGCGAAATAGAATGCTTTTGATCAAGATAAATTTCAATTTCACGATGTTACTAACTGTAACATGTTTTCCCAGCCTCAAGCTGAAATCCCATTCAGGTAAACGATTATCTACCAAAATATGGGAGACACATGACTGAGAGTAAATGCACATCTGCAAGGGATCGAACCCACAACGTACTTGTGTAAACTTAAATGTGACCCATCACGTAAAAATGGATCATCTCGAGAGCCCGAAAAGAAACGACACCTGCCAGACTGCACAAATTGTGCAGGCTGGCCAGAGTCGAAACTTTTCGCTTTCAGACAATCTTTGGTATGAAACGTTATTTCTACTTTCCTATTTAGCAAGGGCGTAACTCTCATTACGCAATTTACGCAAGTGCGTAAAAAGAAATAATCATCTGTTGAAAAATATCGTTGATGAAAGATCAGAACATCGAAACTACAGCTTATTCAAGCTGTAGCTACGATGTTTTGATTATTCCCCAACGCTCAAATCATAATAAGGGAGCGGACGGAGGGCATTCATCTTTTGGTTGTCGCTTTCTAAGTGCGTAATAATTTCAACGTCCTAAATACGCCCATGTTTAGAGCCAGGACAAGAATAACCCGCGAATTGTTGATATCATTTTTTACAGATCCAAGACATCAAGATTTGTACAAACAGTTCAACCAATATCTTGCCGTTTTAAACAACGATACATATAACCCAAAAGCTGAAGGTTAGATGAGAGTTTGTTTGCTTTGTTGTTGTTGTTTTTTCTCTTAATTTTAGGCATGTATTGATCGAAGTTTTTCAAAGATAATAAGGCAGCTTAGAAAACAGAAGATTCAAAAAATACATTTTCTAATGAATGATAGTTTGAATTAAGTTTGATTGTTGTTGGTACTTACTTGAGTCTCGTTCATTCCTCATCCTCTAGTCCAGTCAAAATAGCGAAATATGGCCTCAACCCAAAACAAATTGCAACAAAAACGTTCTTGGCTTTTTTGAGTAGCTTGACCCTCCCTAGATGACATACTAAAAGTAGGACAAAATCGGAAGATACGTATTTTGATTTTTCCATACATTTTGATACCCACTATTAATGCCTGTAATACAACCAATTCAATGAGAATATTGTGTGATTTACCTGGGATAAAACTGATTTGAGCAAGCAAAACTAATCAAATATCCTTTGAATTATCTAGAGAAATTTAACCACAACTTTTATTAATGATTTGAGTAAAATGTATGGCATTTTAAACATAAAAAAACTTATTCAAATTAATCTTACCCCACCCACTTGATTTAATATTAGAATGGGTAGAAAAATAGCTTCTGGTATTGATTCATTTTCATATGCACCCTTATCAACAAGTTCAAAACAATATTGTTTTATTGGATTGATCATTTTGTATGTCTGCCTATCCAACAGGCAATTGTTTCATGACAAAAGACCATGTATCCAACATCTGCTCATGTAAACTCTGCCAGTAGTCACTGAATTTAAATTTTGTTGTTTCCTTAGTCTAATAATTATTTTGACAACATTGCCATCAGCTTATTTTTCTTGATAATTTTCCTTTTCATTGTTACCAGATTGTGTAAAATATGCCGGAAATGGTGAGAGTTGATAATTGATTGAATGTAGTTTTACGCTGCTTTCAACATTTTTTCAGTTATATCGCGGCGGCTGGAGCACCTAACAATACATTCTGGTATTTCTCTCACCAGTACAACCATTACATACTTTCCTAGCCTCCAGCTGCTTTCTCACATAGGTCTACAATTATCAACCAATTGGTGAGAAAGGACTGATGAGGTACAGGACTAGTTTGACACCTTGTCTTATATAATAACGCACATTGTGTATTTGACGAAAAATGGATAATGACATTGCCTGTGATCTGTCTGTCTAAGAATTATTTTCTGAAACTTCAATTCCAAACAATTCAAAATGAAGGTATATATGTCACCAATGTAGTGCTACATTTCTTTTTTAATTCAGTATAACAATGAAACATAGAAACTTAAAAATTCTGAAATTACCTTACCTAAAACTAAGAGGCTTTGCAAAAGTAAAATACGACACTGAAACCCTGGTCATTTGATAGCCTTAAAGGGGGATACCACAGCTGCATTAAGATCAAATTTTATAATAAAGTTTGTTGTAATTTCAGCTGCATTAAAAATCAAAAGTTTTCGGTTGTACAAACTTGTCTAATATTCGTAATAATTCGTCTTAAACTTTAACCCATTGAAGCTTAAAAAACATACTAAATTATGTGTCTTGAGAGGCATTCTAATAACGTTTAACCCAAATTGTTCTCCAGGTTCTCTAAGTGAATGATTTTTGGTTAAAATTTTAAAAAATTTCATAACTGTCCTTTTTTACTTCCATTAATCAAAATCGAATAATTTGGTTGAAATTGGAAATGGTTTCTTACAACACCTAATTAACATTACTTTATTCATATCAAGAAAAGTAATTTCAGGTTTGTTTGTTTGTTTGAATGGGGGTTTACGCCGTTCTCAACAAGCTATTTATTGATATTACGGCGGCAGCAGCACTTTACAATGGATTCCTAGTGTTCTCACACCAGTACCACCATTACATGCTTTCCTAGCCTACAGCCTACTATTCCACATAGGTCTACGATTATCCACCAATTAGTTATTTTAAGAACATATTATAAAATAAACATAACTTTATTAATAAAGCTGGTAGATTATCGAGCATTGTTAAGGTAAGTGTCCTTGATATTTTTCAAAAATTAAAAAAAATCATCTTGTGGAAATATACTACGCAAATTTGCTAGGGGGTCAAATTCACAAAACTGTTCAATTTTTTCTTGATTCATGTCTAATTTACTAGCCCATGATCAAGTCAGCTAATTTAGAACTAAGATTGCGGTTTCCTAAACTTTTTTGGAAACAAAAGCATTTTTACCCATTCCAAATAGAGATTCGTTAGACAACTTCATTCCAAATTAATATTTATGCTGAATAGTTTTGAAATAAATTCACTTGGTGAAAAGTTTTGAAGCATAAGCTTGTCATCATTTCTTCTTCATTCGTTTTTAAAGGAAAGGCTGGCATAACATTCTCAAAAGGTTTTGAATCACTTCATGTATTTGCTGCTAGTAAAGCAGACTCTCTTTGTATAAGTGTTTTAATTGATGACAAATACTTATCCACATCAAAATTAGTTTATTGAGTCTTGTTTTAAATCAAAATCAAAATTTCCAATGAATGGCAATCGGAGAACTTTATTTCCAATTCATTCCTATGCCATTCTTCAATTTAACACATTATTTTATAGAAATGTTTTCAAAACTCGTCAAATGAAAAACAAAACCTGTATCCTAAATCATTGATGTGATGCGCCTGTTTAAAATTTTTCAAATTTTTATACTTTCTTAATACCAAATATGAAAAACTTAAAATCTAAAACGCAAACTTTTGACATTCACAGTTTACCCTTTTAAAATAAGCATTGAATGGGGCCAACATCGCATTGCATTCAAAAGAACCAGCACCAGACAAATCCACCAACATCACAGTGCAGATGATTGTGCAATGGGATTCCAATTACATGTTTCAAGGTTCGATCTCTGACAGCAGCACACCCTGTCTGACACTTGTCTCCAACTAACGGGTCACATATACTCTTAAAAAGATATCTGGGATTAGAAAGATGTAGCCAGGAAAGGATTTTCTGGTAGTATCGATGAGAAAAATACCAGGAATCCATGGTTAGGTGCTCTGTTTTCAGCGTGATGAAATTGTTAATTAATACAGATGTTAAATCCTTTCCAAATAAAACAGGTGATTTTTATTGAAGACAGGTTTACCTGTCTTTCAATATAGGGATCGTCGCCATCGGATTCTGATAACAAACCTACATGTGTCATTACGCTCAAAGAAGTAGACCCATTCATAAAAATAAACGCGGCAAAAATAATCAATAGTGTAGCAATATACCGTAAAATTTTGGTGCTGACCTAAATTTTGGCGGGGACCTCAGGGGAGTGAACACGTGATCTATGCAGAAGTTGCATGCAGAAACGTGTTTTACATTTGTAAGTGGTGCCGTTTTAGGGCGTTTTCGGCTGCAATCTTTTGCATTTGCTCCAAATTTTCAATTGCATCCTACAACTGTTTTTATACATAGCATCGGCAAGCTATTTTCAGTTCCCCATTTTAGACTCCCTATTTCTCGTAAAATTGTATGTTTGTGTGTCCTTAAGGTTGCTTTATTTATCCGTCTCCCGGGCCTGTCGTAGTGTAAATGGATAAAAACTAAAATAGCACAAGGCTATTTGAATAAACTCGTAAACCCTTGGAATTTCCTAGGTTTGAATTTTTACTTGGATTTACGGAGAAATTTCGATGGCTTATCAAATTACTTTATAATTAGGCTTTTTTTGTCTATCCATATTATACAGCATTTGGAACATCACTCGGTCATTTCCGTAAACGGCAACAGATCGTGATCGTGATATTCACTCGGCAATCATCGGGCGATCTCCGAAGTCTCAGATAAATGTAGGTTACGGAATCGGCCGAGTTGTGACGAATGCGTTAGATTGGCCAAGTGGTGTTCCGAATGGCCTATACAGTAGTATCACGCATGCCCGACCCCGGTTTTGAGTTTCCGCTTTTGTTTTCGACAATTTTCTGACAATAACAGAAACCATTTTGGAAACTGGAATTGATTTATTTGTAACATTCTGGAGTGGACTTGGAAAGAATTCTACTCAAGGGGATAAATGTTGTAGCTCGGGATTTCATTTAACGATCTGTCATTTTGGCAGTTTTGTCAAAATTGATAGTTCACCGGATAGTTCAGTCCGATCTTGATCTAGAAAAGCAGTCCCGTGGAAAAGGCCTGAAAGGTTGGTTGTCTTAACAGGTTTATATATTATTTTGTAGTAAAAATAATTTTCTACTAAGTAAGACCATATGCAAGGAGAATAACCTGAAATGGAGATCGAAATATCTCAATGGAAAAATAGAAATAGAATGTTTCATTCCTGGAAGAAACTTAAACGGTATTCATAAAAAAGCTACAGCTATTGTACGGGAAAATACTTCTTCTTGGTATTGACTTTGACTAGTAAAAGTATAAGAATATTGGTATTACTTTCATTGCTTCTTCTATGTGGAGATAATTAGTCAAATCCTGGATCAGATAATAAATGTAAAAGAAATTTGAACAAATTTCCAATTCAGGGCAATATTCACCATGGCAATGAAATGTTCAGCTCTTCATCAAGGGGTAAGCAATGTGTGTCATGTGGATAAACATTTTTTTTAAGATTTTTACACATCCACTTAATAAGTTTGACTGGAAAAAAAATCGGATTTGGATCATATTGGATTGCTGGGGATAATCTATACAATTTTATAAAACAGGGTTGCAATAATTCATATGAGGTTTTAGAATACAGGAATTGCCACCATGTTTCTGTTGGTTAAATGAATATTTTTCATTTAGGATATTGAAAACTTACACTTGGGGATGAATAGCGATTATGAAGGCAGTTACCCTCTTGTTAAGCTTGAATTGGCTAGAGGGATAGGTTTATCTGGAAACGATGAGTCTTCAAAGTAAAGCATATTCATTTGTTAGGAAGGTGCAGTTTCCATATGTAACCATCAATGATTGTTTTAAATTTTTGATTCCCACTCAAGAGATCTTCTCAAAACGCCACAATTTTCATTCCAATTGTTAATATTCAGTCCTGTCTTCAATTCAGGCCTTTCAGGCCTTTGATTAAATCGTACTGCGAAGCAGTAGATTTATATCTACCGTTTTCCAGAAATCCAGTCTGTTTGACCCACTACATTTTTACCATTATCTTCTGAGCAATGTGTGCAAACCAAATTATGTGTTTTCAAACACCGAAGAAACGGCCTTTTTAGTCACAATCTACAAACTTTGTTTATACCTTATTTACTTTTCGACAAATAGAGAAGAGGCTAATACAAAATTTGATGTAATTTTCGCTTTTAGTAATTACCAGTTAGTATTTTCAGTGTTTATAACAAGATTTTCGGTTGAGTAAAGGAGTTGAAACGTACAATAGGTTAACTGTATAATTAATTTGTAGCACTTACAATATTACTGCTCTGAACTTTCTCGAACGGTCATTTACCAGTTGTAGGGCTGACAACCAATCACATTCTGTTATGATTATCACTCGGTCAAAACCCACGCGTAAATTCAGACCACGTGGTATAGATGCAAATGGAGATCGTCTGCTCGAAATGTGTCAATGAACTTGTTTATCATTAGTCAATAGTCGTCTGCACTCAAACAGGGAGCGTGGGAAGATTACTTTTTTTTCGCATGTGCTAACAAATAGAAATAATTTTGTAATTTTGAAATATTTGATTTCAATGAGCACTCTGATCACGCTCCAATCCTATTTTCATAAAATTCAAATTTGAGTATGAAGAAAAATTATTCAACAACAAATAAACCGACAAAAACATATGATAAACTGATATAGGATAGCAGTAAGAGCGATCTATTTTTAGAACAACTCATGAATAATCATAGAGTGCTGCTAGATTTAATCGATTTGTCAGAAACCAAAGATATAAATAGCATAGTTGGCGATATCAAGTGTTTCTTGAGGGAAAAATGCATTTACAGTATTTGGGAAAACCCAATGCTTGAAATACAAACATGTTGGTAATCAAAATTGTAAATAGTTTAATGAAAAATGTTTGTTGCTAAACAGGCTTTTAAACTCTAACATTTGTGAAAAGAACTAAGATTGTTTTTTTAAAAAAAATCTCATCCAAAACATGCAGACCTAAAGTTTCAGCATATCAAATCTAGCAAATGTTTACACACGCAATTTCAAACTTGTGTGTTCTTGCAACATGTTTTCACATCATACTAGCTAGCATTATCACTACCAGGCTCTTTTTTGTGTGAAAACTTGGATTTTTTTACCCCCCCCCCCTCCAAACTTCATATATATGAATGTCTTTGTGCTTTGTATACTACTAGGTGTAGCTCTAATTCAACAATAGGATGAGGCAATAAGACAAATCCATGGCTCTTGGTAAGATACAACTAAACCAATAGTCTTAGTTGTCACAAATGTCGAAAAAGAATTCTCAGAGAGAATTGATTTATTTTCAAAATTCAATTCAACTCTAGTGTACAACAGATGGACAACCCATGAAATACGCCATTCTTGTCATTTCTTTATATATTCTAAAGAACATGTCAACCCAAGACCACATCTAAAGGTTTAGATAAAAGCAAATCTAAATTTTGGAAAGATTTTTTTTGATTTGCTAAATAAGACTGGTGATATATCTACAACTATTCTTAGTTACACTTGCTCACCTAAAAAATTGTACGGGGGGAGGGGGGGGGGGGGGCTAAAAAAGGTTCAAATCTACTTTGACTTGGACATTGAAAAGACTTTGGACTGTTAAAAATGTTTCAGACCTTTTTCTTGAAGACAATGCCTCTTTTTCGCCAAAGCGACCATTTTCTACTACTTTGCAATGTTAAAGTGAGTGGGTGGGGTAAGATGTTTGACAGATAATCTCTAAAACTGACCAAATAACAAAGAATATCCTATTTTTAATTAGCCAATAACTTATTATAATCCATTACATGGCTTTTGATATACCAACAACTTCTACTTTAGATTTAAACATGTTTTCTGTCAAAAAGTCTTTACAGGTTTAGTTGCGAAAAATCTATGATAAAAATCGCGAAAAAAATCAAAATACGTATCTTCCGATTTTGTCCTACTTTAGATATGTTAAATGGGAATTTCTATGGATGTTTAAAAAAAATATCGTTTTTGTTGCAATTTGTTTTGGGTCCTACCATAATTTGACTGGACTACTCGGATAAGTAAAATTCTTTAAGTAAGGATGTTTCAATGTTGAGCTCTTCGAATAATTCCCATTCATATTTGAGCTTGTTCGTGACATTTCCAACAATTTCCCATGTTCACAGAGCAAAGCCTCTGTGAACTATGTGCATCCGGACAGTCTGACCAGTCTTCAATATACTCCGTGTAGATAGATGATATATTCTTTAATGCTTTTTGTTGGTTTATCGAGAAATAACGGTAGATTATCACTTGATGATTTCACCACAAAAGCAGTGAAATTATCAAAAAAATATGCCCTGCTTTTGTTCATTTCATCCTATCTGACGTCATCTATGCGGGGCGAAATAAGTGACTACACAATGAACGTTGCATAGCAATCCCGTGCAAAATGACGCGCTTTACGAAAATATATCCTAGAAATTTCACATTTTGTCTCATTTTTGAAATAAAGCAATAGAATAATCGTTTTTCGAGTAAAAATTGAAATTTCGTGAACAACAAAAGCTATATTTTCACTCGTGGCTCCACCAATCGTGAAAGTATAGCTTTTGTTGTTCACTCAATGAATATAAATCGATCTTACACTGAAACAAACGATTATCCTCTATTTAGCTCTTCTTCAGACGGTCCGTAAATATTCTATTCTTGTTGCACTTTGCTTTTGTCCAGGCTATTTTACCTTCTTTTTTTTTTGAAACACGCGTGTGTGCTTTTAGTCAGGTATGAATTGTTATAAAATTGATTTTCTGCGCCCCGGCGTAAAACCTCTACCCCAAGATTTTCTGTATAAAAGCTTTGTTAATCCCTCAAGTGTATACGCAAAAACACAGAAGGTTTTTTTTTTAACTTAAACGGATACGCAAAAATGTTTACATTTCGCGGAAGAATTGTGCTTACGAACATAAACAACCCTTCCTCAATTTGCAACATACCAATCCAACCTTTATAGTAGAATATTCGTATGTTTTTCTTATGCTTCCATTTCTTGGTATTGATATGACGATTTTCTTTAGGCGACATGCAAGAAATGTAAATATGCACGACGGAAAGCTCATGCTATTATATGTACCTAACCTTGATTTCTTACGCAAAATATCGGGGATGGAGCTTCTGACCTGGGGCGCAGAAAATGCGAATTGCAACAGTTTCTACTTCCAGTATCTGAAATGTCACCCATAGGCTCAAATTGTGGACTATCCCCGGAGGTAGGATAAGCACTGAAGTGGGTCTTTGGTATAGTGTAATTTTGTTTAAAAATCGGTGTAAATACGTGCAAAAATTAAAAGAAATTGTTTACTTATGAACATGTATGGACAAGCATTAAGCCAACCAAGAAGAGTTTTCATGATAAACAATACAATAACGACATAATTTTATGTGTACTTCCGTGTTTTATCCAAGATTAATGCCCTGGCAGGGCGGAGCCTAAGCAACGGGTCGTTGCACTTAAGGTTAAGGGAAATCAGGTTTTATCTAAAATAACCTTCGTCTTAAGAGAGTCGACATAAATTTATCGAGACCTTAAATCGCAGATTGGTATTCAAATCCTCGTAACTTCAGCTTAATCAAGCTGAAGTTACGAGGCATTGGTAACCAAACGATAAAATGTGTTCACTCTCTAAAAGCACGTGAATTCTTTAGGTTTTAGGATACAGTTATTTGCACGCGTTATCGATGATTACCGACTAAATTTTGAAAGAACCAAAACTATTGAAAAGTTAACTCGCCAAATTACGTCACGGTTAAGCCCCACCCTGCCAGTTCATTAATTACGCAGAATATACATCGTCGCTACCGTATTATTGTATTGTAGAATGGAGGGCGAACCTTTTACGTCTCAAAAAAATAGTTCTGATAGGTGGGCCGGATGATGGAGTCATTACACCCTGGCAATCAAGGTAATTCTTCCTTTTCTTTCACTTTTTTTTTTTGGTAAACTCGGTAAACATTATGAAAGTTTACGAATTCCCAAATTTTGCGAAACTATTATGGGTCCAGTTTCTCAATAGAACAGCACGTAGGCATTTATATTTTGAACTAATAATTATTATTTTATTCATGTATATCATTCAAAACTCTCTCGTCACACTCATTCAACTTTATTCAACACTCATTCCAAAATTATTTACCTTGTCATTTTCTCGATGTTCTTAATCGAAATCCTTTGAATGAAAAATTGTTTTTGCAAGACAAATTTCCAATATTTGTTAGTCCTCGAGAAAAAATATTCAAAGTACATCTTCCTTTTACATTCTTAAATTTAAATCATTTTGAAACTTTTTTCAGTCATTTTGGATTCTATGATGCAAACTTAGATGTCCTCAATATGACACGAATGCAAGTAAGTATTTTTTCTTATTTAAGGGACAATAGATACAGTCTTAATCACTCAATCAGCGCTCCATTCATTCATTTCAAACACTCACTTAAACCACTCAAATACGCTTCACAATCATAAATGATAAGAATGACAACTGCATTCAAAATAATAATCGGTAGATAAAATCGACGATTTCACTAACATAATTGAATTTTGTAAGCGTAAGGTTGGTTGGTGAAGACACAGAAAACTATTCATAGAACATGTATGTATATTTTATTAAAGGGAGATAATAAGTATCGCTAATTTTGTTCATCAAATGAGAGCACAAACGTACAAATTGGCAGTGAGAAAAATTCAATTTTTCACTTAAATAGAAAAAAGTAATAGTTTAGACCTTTTACAATCACCTTGACCTAACCGCATTCTACCTTCATTTCAGTTTTACCAGTACGACACGTTCGGTCTACAAACCATGGTGAAAAGAAATGCCGTCTTTGTTTACTCACAGGAGAAAGTGTTCCATAATGACTGGGTCAAAACGAAAAGTGTTTTTGAGAAATATATCCTACCGCATCTCACTTAAATTCAATAACAGATTATAGAGTAATTATTAATGAAATGAAAACACTTTTTTGAAATTAACAAAAACGCCGAAACAAAATAAAAGATAAAAAAAAATGATTGTTACAAGTACTCGTACAGTTAGTTAGATCGTGAAATTGACATTCCTCTCAATCAAAACCACTCAAAATCGCTCACTCAGCGCTCCATTCATTCATTTATTGAAAACACTGACTCAAACCATTCAAATACTCTCAAACCCATTGAAAAATAGAATCAATAACGACATTCAAAATAAATTAAGAGAGAGAAAAATTGCGATTGCGCTAAAATAATTAAAAAATGTAAGCGTCTAATAGGTTCTTGTTCAAAGAAATAGGAAGCTGTCTAAAGAACTTTTGTGTATGTTTTATTAAAGGGAGGTAATCAATATCGCTAATTTTGTTCATCCTGAACAAAATTTGCGACATTGGATTACCTCCCATTCAATTCACTCAAAACTCGCTCCACACACTCATTCAATTTCACACCAGAATCATTCCAAAATCATTCATCCTGTCAATTTCACGATGTTCTTAACTATACATATACTTTTCGTTTTTGCCACAGTGTTTTCTTAAACGATCTATCTTTTCTGTAAAAGAAAGGGATATGTCATTTTATATGGTCAGTCATACAGAAGTTGCATACATATAAAAGGTGAATTATTGGAAAATAGATGAAAATGAATCAATCTTAGCTTCCAAGTACATGCTATAAAGCCTTCGGTTACACGTAGTTCGCTTATGAAAAAGTCATTGAAAAAATTTACTTTTACAAGGTTACACAGTCAAAGACAGACTGGATAAGGTAAATGAGGAGTTCTTTGAAATTGTAATAATCTGAAAAAAAATGTTCCCACAAAACATGACCATTTTTAATTGTACCAATACTTTTGTCGATTGCTGAAAAAACGGCCGTTTCGAGTCAATCGGAACATCGCTCGGACATTTCCGTAAACTGCAAAGTACCTCGGGCGTAAGTGTAGTAGATTTTGGTAGTTTGTGGGTAATTCCGCTCCTGATGGTACTTTGGTCGATACGCTTAACCCTTGTCAAGCTATATAAATTTTGGCTGCAAATTTTCATCAAAATCAAAGGGCAGAAAGCGCTGTAGGTACCAACAGTTGGTCATTTTTTTTATTTGAAAAACTAAATCTATTGACAATTCTGGTTTGAAAGTGAGAAACAGGTAGTGTAGACTAACATCAGACTGCACATATGTGCAGGCTGATGTTTGTCTATGACTCCTGCCGAAGCAGGTATATTCCGGGTTCAGCATGACAAGGGTTGATAAAAAAAATTAATTAATTATTGCTTTCTGACTGTTTAACCGGATGTTTGGGCTAATCAAAATTTGGTAATAAAGCGCAGTAAATCACTACGTTTTGTTAGAAAATTAAAAAAAAAAAAATGTTCCAGTTTAATTAAATTTAGTTGATTTTGTTTCAAAGTCATCTTGGTGATGTGACGCCATTCATCCCTCGTGCCAAATGACTGCACCCTTATTTTTCTAGGTTTATGCTGTGGAAACGCCGAGGGTTCCTAATTGGTTTTGAGTTTCTGCTCCACCCATAAAATTTCGCACGCTGAACAAGTTTGGTCGGTCAATTGTTGCAGAATTTGTTTTCATACAAATTATTCCTTGAAAGTTATCCAACGAAAACGAAGGGTAGGGTTGGACAAAACGTCCCCAAAATGACTTTTCGATTATATTTTGTAGAGGGATGGATGTGTTTTTCACTGCATTAATTGGAGAATAAAGTGCAATTGCCTTAGCACATGGCTTAAACCGAACGCCCTATGGGCGTAATTTGCCAAATGCTAAGGCAGTTGCACTTTATACTAAAAAAATAGCAGCGATAGATACACTCAGTCCTCATAATTGAAACTCTTTAGATCTTAGAAAGAATTAAAATACTCGGGTTCAAGTGTACTTTCTTAGCATAGTCACAGTCGTATACCTGTTACAGTGTAGTTAAAAAGTGTCCAGTGTAGAAATTCCAAAGAATGGCGGACGTAAACAACAGTTAATTGTAACTACATATCTCTCGCAAAAATACAGGTAAAATTCACTGATGGTTTTCAAGAATAGACATTTTAATAAAAATAAAATACCCGATTTTCTTATTTTCCCATTGTTTTCTCGTAATGCCAACTACACAACTTTGATTCAATCAGTAAAGTTGGGTGATTAGCAAACACCGAAAATGTAGGGGTGATCCTAAGTTTTATTCCAGAATATTGAATTCATTACAAATAAAATCAAAAATGGCCCACGACATATCGTAGGCCCAAACCCCCACAAACCAACCAAATTTTTGACAGCTCTGAAATGCAATTTGGAAAGTGATAGTTATATTTTTCATAACTTGACAACGGTCTAGTGTAGAAACAGACCGTTTTTCATCGGTACAGTGTAGATAAAAAGGTTTTGATGAGATTTTGTACCAGTGTAGATACATTTTTGAAACCATGTAGACACATTGTTTGGAACCGTGTAAAACAAGAACGACGTCGGTAAATAATGACTTGGTCGTCGTGTTTTGATAGTAGCCGGAGTATTATTTCGAATATTGACATAAGGGGAAATTTTAATACATTTTCGATTCTTAAATTTTCGAACTTAGAGGCAGCACTTGGTAAATGTCGTGGGGGGGGGGGGGGCTTACGATAGGTCCTGGGGCCTTTGTGATTTTATTTGTTATGAATCTAATATTTTGGAATGAACATTGCGATCACTGCTTCAAGTTCGTTTTTTTCCAACCTTATCGATTGAATCCAAGTTGTGTAGTTGGCAACATGAGAAAACAATTGAAAAATAAGTCAATCAGACATTTTATGTTGGTTACAATGTCTACTGTTAAACACTATCAGTGAAATTTACCTGTATTTTTGCGATTGAAAACGTACTTACACTTTAGTTTTGTTTACGTCCGCCATCTTGCATGTTTCTACACCGGACACTTTTTACTACACTGTACCAGGTATACGACTGTGCTAAACGAATGAAGGTATTGAGGGGTTTTCTGGATTGTGATAAACATTTCAGTTTAACGGATATTATGAACCTAGTTTTCATATCCTATGTAATCACATCTAGAAATTATTTATGAAATATTACTTTTTCAAAATGGGCATTTGTCCCACCCTCGGGGCAAAACGATCCCGTGTTTGGGTCAAAACGCACACCTTGCATTTATTTTGAATAATAAATGTATTCAAACGACGAAACTCTGAATTTCAATGTCCCTCTGGGCGTAAAGCGATTTTAATTGGAGGTCCTCAATAAATGATGCAATTTCACAACATTGTAACTGCTCTGCTGTTGAATAGAGAAAGAGATTCCCTCAAAACATAGGGTCTCTTAATAAACGTATGTACAAGAATTGTAACCCTTAGAATTCATTAACGTCGTTTTTTTACTCGACGTTGATAGATTGTAACGAAAAAAACAATAGTGAACATTCCGTTATTTCGGTCTACGTATTAGTATACTTCTCCTGTACAATGGATGCTTTGATTATTCTGTGAATAGAAGTGAATATAACAAATGCAATTTCTCTTTCACATTTAAAAGAAAAATGCCCTTCATAATTGTGAAAAAATGGGTTTATAAATAATGACTTGATGAAATATAACGTCAGACCGACATTATGATGCCGTTGGTATAAATCGTTGCATAAACAATCTTTATATTTGTTTATGCCGAAAAAATATTAAGGGACACAGTGTCCAGTTTTCAGTCAAAGATAACAATATTCAGCAGGATATTTCTATTGCTCACGTATATCCTCTATAATAGAAATACTTGAATCTTTTAATGGGGAGGGGGGACACTCAAAATGTAAGACTAGCTTGCACATCCTATCTTGCACATCCTATATTTTCAATCTCGGTTTCTCTAAATTCATTAATTTATTAATCAAATATTTACGTATGTCTATATAGCAAATTAATCAAATATTTCTTGAAGATCCATTGCAATTTTGTATTGATTAAAACACTGACAATGTCATGTATCTTTTACCTAAATAAAATCTATCTATCTACTGATCTTAAACTTGCCTTCAAATGTCAGCGAAGTCGCGACTTTTTTTATTTAATTAGGAGTTCGGTCTGAGATCCACAGTCAGGGGGCGTAGCGGTAAGTTATATGGTGGATTTAATTTTAATGAGATTGCTTTCGCGCCAATTGATATAGTTTAAAGCAATACATGCTGAAAGCGTTTAACCGAAGAGTTCATATCGTCTTCGTAAATCGTAAAACCGTCATCATTGGATACCGAATATCTCGGTACACAGAGGTCGATTTGTACTGTACATGTTTCGAGCAACGAATTCCATATTTGCTCCTTGCTCAACAAGATATCCTTTAGGAACACGATATCTTATATCAGGGGGTACATTAGAGTCATAATACCCATCCGGATATCCTCTAAGAAGGACAGTAACGACGCTGACATCGTTAGGAGGGGTTATCACCAATCCAGGACAGCCTGAAGCACCTTTGGTAAATCCCTGGGCGACATGGAACAGCCAGCGTACAGGATTGTCTAGTGTATGATGCTCCGAAGGTTCACATGTATAGTTGTTATCTGAACACCATCGACGAACGATGTTTATATGATTTGAAGTGACAGGACAAAGCATGTTGATTATATTTTCACTCTTGCATATCATTTTCTTTCCTCCACCAGGATGACCAATCAAATGAAAAGAGTATGTTGGATCAGGAGTTTTGAATTTGAAAAATGGTTGTGGCAAGGGTGTACCAATGTTATTGTCTTGGAGTTCTAATATTGCAACATCAGTTTGTGCGTCTTCAAAGTGAATGATGTCTTTGAAATAGAATTTAAAGTCATCACTTTCTAGATAATCGTCGCTGTCGTGGTTAAATACACAGAAGACCGTTGACCTGCTTAAATTTGCAGCTTCATTCATTGTCGAACTCGCTCTGTTGAATATCGATGGGCCTGGAAAAATCAAATTATAAGAAATATCATTCTTACGTCATTTTTCTTATTTTCTTTCTTCAATTTTTAGCTCGGCTGTTTTCGAAGAAAACCAGAGGTATTGCTATAGCCTTGGTGTCGTCGCCGTCGTGCGAAATCTTCACATTTTGTGATAACTTTTGAATGGTAAATGATAGGACCTTCATATTTCACATGACGATTGCCTAGGACAAGGCCTTTCTGTTGGTTCCAAGGTCATCAGTCAAGGTCAATGTCATTTTCATGGTCAAATTGGTGGAAAAATGCAAAAACTTTGGCATTTTTTGATAACTTTTAAATGGTGAATGATAGGACCTTAATAATTCACATGATGATTGCCTGTGGCAAGCACTTTCTGTTGGTACCAAGCTAAAGGTCATCAGTCATGGTCAAGGACATTTTTCAATGTCACATTTGTGAGAGATAAATGCAAAATCGACGATTGCCTGGAACAAGCACTTTCTGTTGGTATCAAGTTCAGGGTCATCAGTTAAGGTCAAGGTCATTTTTCAAGGTCAAATTTGTGTGAAAAAATTTCAAAGACTCTAACATTTTGTGATAACCTTTGAATGGAAAGTTATAGGTCCTTCATTTTTGTGAAAATGAAGTTATAATACATTTGCTAACGTTATTTCGCAAACGGCGTCATATGTTTCGCTTGAATAGATAAATTTCTCGAATTCTCTCTATATAAGCAAAAATTCAGGTTTTATCATTAATAGAATATCAAACTTTTGCGCATAACATACAGACTTTATTAAAGTCGTCATCCAAGACAGATGAAAAACAAGATGTGTTTGGTAAACACCAATGCCCCAACGACTTCCATTTTTTACGGAACATGGGTTTGAAACATAAATGTGTAGATCCTTTGTTTTTTATGCCCGTAATCTTGCTTGTTTCTTCACTGGACACATCTAACAACACTGTTCCAGGTATACAACCGGGGGTTTACTGATCAAAAATTAAAGCATATTATGAGTTTTTATGTCATAAAAGAGTGACTTTCACCACATGAAGTTGACCTTGACCAATGAATGACCTTTACGTTTTATGTATGTGGAGGGCTATTCACAAGCAATGCACATACCATTCCAAAGTAATTGCTAATTTAAGTTTTAATTTTACAAAAAACGACTTTCAACAAGAGCTGTCGGAGGACAGCGAAGCTCGACTATTCCTAGTGCTGGATAGTAACAGCAAATCAATATCAACATTGGAAATTCAATGAAATTTAAGTCAAGAGAAAAGAATCTTTGTCTAGAGGCTGATATTTTGGTCATAGAAGACTGTGCAAAGTTTAAAAGAAATATCTTTAGTAGGAACAGAAATACAACTAACATAAACCAGTTGCATATAATAACATAACCAAGATTTTTAAGGCAAAAAAAGGTTAAAATTCCACTAAATTAAATATCAGAGTAATAAATCTTTTTCTGTGGGCTAATATTATGGTCAAAGAAGCATGTATAAAGTTTCCAAGCAACAGCTTTAGTAGATACAGATATAACAGATGTACATCAGTTGCACATAAAAACTTAACCAAGATTTCTAAGTCCGAAAAGGGTTAAAAATCCACTAAAATCAATATCTGGGTAATGAATCTTTGTCTAGATGCTGATATTATGGTCACAGAAGCATGTGTAAAATTTCAAAGCAATAGCTTTGATAGAAACAGATATATTACACATAAACAACATTTGCACGTAGAAACTTAACCAAGATTTTTAAGTCCGAAAAGGGTTAAAATTCCGCTAAATTCAATACCATAGAATTGAATCTTTGTCAAGAGGCTGATATTATGATCACAGAAGCATGTGCAAAGTTTCCAAGCAATAGCTTTACTAGAATAAGAGATATAACTGATGTACAACATTTGCACGTAAAAACTTAACCAAGAATTTCTAGGTCTGAAAAAGGTTAAAATTCAATGAAATTCAATATGAAAATAATTAATCTTTGACTAGAAGCTATTATAATGGTAACAGAAGCATGTGTATAGTTTCCAAGCAAAAGCCTAGGTAGAAATAGAGATATAACTGATATACAACATTTGCACGTAAAAACTTAACCAGGAATTTCTAAGTCTGAAAAGGGTTAAAATTCCACTAAATTCAATATCAGAGTATTGAATCTTTGTCAAAAGGCTTATATTATGGTCACAGAAGCATGTGCATAGTTTCAAAGCAATAGCTTTAGTTGAATAAGAGATATTACAGATATACAACATTTGCACGTAAAAACTTAACCAGGAATTCCTAAGTCCGAAAAGGGTTAAAATTCCACTAAATTCAATACCATACAATTGAATCTTTGTCAAGACGCTGATATTATGGTCACAGAAGCATGTGCATAGTTTCAAAGCAAAAGCTTTAGTAGAAATGGAGATATTACAGATAAACAACATTTGCACGTAAAAACTTAACCAGGAATTTCAAAGTCCGAAAAGGGTTAAAATTCCACTAAATTCAATACCAGAGTTATGAATCTTTGTCAAGACGCTGATATTATGGTCACAGAAGCATGTGTAAAGTTTCAAAGCAAAAGCTTTTATAGAAACAGAAATATTACAGATAAACAACATTTGCACGTAAAAACTTAACCAAGATTTCTAAGTCCGAAAAGGGTTAAAATTCCACTAAATTCAATATCAGAGTATTGAATCTTTGTCTAGAGGCTGATATAATGGTCACAGAAGCATGTGCAAAGTTTGAAAGCAATAGCTTTGATAGAAACAGAGATTTTAAACACTTGCACGTAAAAACTTAACCAAAGCATTACGCCGACGCCGACGCTGACGCCGACGCCGACGCCCGGGTGACCGGAATAGCCCCCCTATTCTTCGAATAGTCGAGCTAAAAAATGACTTTAGCCTTGACTGATGACCTTGATTTGGTTCCAACAGAAAGGTCTTGCTAAAAGCAATCATCAAATGAAATATACAGGCAATATCACTTACCATTCAAAAGGTATTGCAATTGCTAAAAGATTTCATTTTTGACCTTGACAAAATGACCTTGAACTCGACTGGTGACTTTGAAATTGGTACCGAGAACGCATCTTGTTAAGATGAAGGCTCTATCATTTACAATTCGAAAGTAAAGGACACTGTTTAACTTTACCTTGACCTTGAATGATAGCCTTGAACTTTGAACTTAAAGAAAGGTCTTGCTAAAAGCCATTATAATTTGAAATATGAAGGCTTTTTCACTCACCATTCAAAATTTATTGCTTATGTTAAGTTTTTTTCTCAAGTTTGACCTTGAAAAGGGAAAAAAATATTGACGGAATACCTTGACTTTAGTATCAACAGAAAGGTCTTGTGCAAGCAATCATCATGTGAAATATGAAGGTTCTATCACTTGACTATCAAACGGTATAGACAATACTAAAGTGTATGTGTGTGTTTTTTTACAAAAGGACAAACAGAGTAACGTACAAACAGACAAACAGTCTGTCGATGCAGGGGCATAACTAGACAAGGCCTCGTTATACCCCCCACAACGAAGTTATGGGAGAATATACTAGAATCAGATTGTCCGTCCGTCCGTCCGTAGACATAATTTTGTGTCCTCTTCACCTCCCACAGATTTCGACCAATTTTGCCAAAATTTTATCAGGTTGTTTCCTGTCATATGAAGTTGTGCACCTGCAATTTTCATCCTGATCCAGTCATTAGTTTGAGAGTTATGCCACTTTGAATTTTTTAAGGAGGGGGGGGGGGAGTAGTCAAAATTTAAAATTGCAATACTCATAAGGGGAGCTACCAAATGCGGTAAGTAATCCTATCAAATGAAGGTGTGTAGCTGCAATTTTCATTGTTTTTGGGTCAAATACGTCAATGGTCAAGGTCACAGTAAATTTTTGTTCAATTTTCGTTTCCGGACTCTAAATCGAGAACCAAGCAACCTAGAATCATGAAACTCTATGTAAATGTTGCTAATGACTCAAGGAAGTGCCCTGTTGTTTTCAGGTCACATAGGTCAAAGGTCAAGGTCACATTAAATTTTTGTTCAATTTTCGTTTCCGGACTCTAGTTCAAGAACCAAGGGATCTAGAATCACGAAACTTCATGCAATTGCTGTATATGACCTAAATATTTGTTACAAACACATTTTGCACTTAAAGCACTTACATTTTGACAAAGTGCTGGTGGGGGTATGAGTCCGCTCTGCGACAGTTTTAGTTTTTATCTGTTTATGGATGACTTGGTTAATAAATTCGGTAGTTAATGAACAATCATTCAATATCCTCTATATAACCCACCTTCTGAGTTTACAATTTCTCTCACAACGTGGCTTGCAGTACAAATATATTTTGTATTAGGTGGTCCAATTCTAAACCCAGAACCATTTCCTATTTCCCCTGACCGAGTCCGATATTGTATACGGCAAACTGATCCCATCCATAGCCTCTTTAGTTCAAGTACGTCGACTCCTTCTATATGTCCTTTAGTGGCTTCGGGAAGATATATAAAGTTCCCGTATGATGCATTGTGTTTTTTTCTCAATTTTCTAAAATCCCTTATTGTCTGCTCGGTATATGGTTCATATCTCGTTCCTTGAAAAGAAGAGATAAAATATGAAACAAGAGCTGTCGTTAAGTTTTTGTCACAGATACGGCTTTTCCTGTTAATGGGCATGTTGGTTGGCCCTTTCTGTAGAAAAAAAAATGGGGAATTACCATTAAGCTATAGAATCCATGAAATACCACCATTTTCACTTTTAATCAATGTACATTATTTTTTGAATTCATTTCCCGCGAAAAAGCCAAAAATAATTTAGAGATTTTCTAAGGCTAAATCTTCTTCTTAACAAGAGGACCAGAATGGCCCTAAATCGCTCACCTTATTTATTAGTCCAGTGGAACTATTCCAAGTAGCTTTCTGGACAAGTTTTATAAACATTTGCCTTATTGCTGAAGGGGAAATTTAAATTCCAAGATTTTTAGTGAGAATAGTCGTCCCTACCCATTCATTACTGAGGAGAATCAAATAAAGCCCCTCCCTGCGACGCCTATATTTATGGGCCAATCAAAATTTCGCAAACAATTTTTGTAAAAGGTCACCAAACGAACATTCTAGTAAAGTTTCATTGAAATTGACCCAGAGGTTCAGGAGGAGATGTCATTCAAAGATTTTGGGATCAAATAAACCCCACCCTACCGCGCCCATATTTGTGGGCCAATCAAAATTTCATGAACAATTTTTGAAAAGGGTAATCCAAAGAACATTCCGGTAAAGTTTCATTGAAATTTACCCAGAGGTTCAGGAGGAGATGTCATTCAAAGATTTTGGGATCAAAATAAACCCCACCCTGCCACGCCCATATTTGTGGGCCAATCAAAATTTCATGAACAATTTTTGAAAAAGGTCACACAAGGAACATTCTGGTACAGTTTCATTGAAATCGGCACAGTGGTTCAGAAGGAGATGTCGTTCGAAGATTCCGGGCTCAAAATAAGCCCTTAACTGCCAAGCCCATATTTATGGTCCAATCAAGATTATGCGAAAAAGATTTGAAAAGTGTCACCCTAGGTACATTCTGGTAAAGTTTCATTGAAATCGGCCCTGTGGTTCAGGAGGAGATGTCGTTCAAAGATTTCCGGGCTCAAAATAAGCCCCGCCCTGCCACGCCCATAAATATGGACCAATCAGATTTTAGCGAACAATTTTCAAGAGGTTCACCCAGGAAACATTCTGGCAAAATTTCATTGAAATCGGTCAAGTGGTTTAGAAGGAGAAGAAGTTTTAAGAAAGTTGACGACGCACGACGGACGACGGAGTCGGAGTGATCCTAAAAGCTCCCCTTGAGCACGTTGTGCTCAAGTGAGCTAGTAATAAATCAAGGGGAATAACTATGCACAATGAAATACCTATGATTCAAAGTTGCTGAAAAAAGTTCCACCAAGATTTCAAATTGCATTATGCTTTGTCTGAAAATAAGTTAAAACAGGAAGTACATATACAATGGACTTATTTTCGTTAAGTGACGTATAGAATCACTTTCTGACACAAAATACCAAGTTTTAAGTTACTGAAAAATGTGGGTTACGTCGCGGCAGTTAAAAAAACCGTTGGATTTTTGTTATTACGGGTGTTATTACGCTAGAGGACAAACTGTACAAATGAGGTAAGAACGTATGACAACGTTACATTTTCGCTACGAACATGACGTCATAGAAACAAAAATGAATTTAAAACCAGTAATGTTTACAACATTGATACGTGTTTTCCAGATAAATTTATATGGAGTGAAAATGCCAAAATTAAATTTCAGGAATACTTTCAAAATGAAGATATAAAAAATAAGTTAAACGAAATAGACACATTCGTAGCTAAAGGCTGTACAAACTCAGAAAAAATTATTTCCTTAATTACCGAAGTAATGGTTTCAGTTGGAAACAAAACCCTTTCAAGAAAATCTTTCAAACCATGTAAAAATAAGATCAAAAAGATAAATAGAAAATGGTACGACAAAGATTGTAGCTCTCTTTTAAGAGAATTAAATTCGGTAAAGAATAAATTCAATAGGGACACATGTAATGATGATTTGAGAATTAGTTATTTTAAAAAATATAAAGAATATAGGAAATTAGTAAAATACAAAGAAAAAAATATCGAAATAACCTTACAAACATGTTAAATAAAAATGGAAGAAAATCCTCAGACAGTTTGGAAATTAATCAACGAAATGAAAAACGACTCAATGGCGCCTGACAAATCTGAAAAAATAAACCCTAATCAATGGTATTCACACTTTAAGGATTTATTGAGATCTGATACAGATCAAATAGATACCAGTAGATTGGATGAAATAAGCATAGAAGTAGACAGTCTTGAGAAAACTGTACAGCCAGGATACTTAGACTACATTATTACTGAAGAAGAGGTGATTAAAGCCAGTAAAAAACTAAAGAATAACAAATCAAGTGCATACGATTTGCTTAAAAATGAAATGATAAAAGCAAGCCTTCCTTTTATATGTAAGACTGTGGTAAAAGTTTTTAACGTTCTCCTTAATACCGGACAGTACCCGTCTTCCTGGACGGAAGGTATTATTATCCCTATTCACAAACAGGGCAGCTGCACAAATCCAAATAACTACCGTGGTATCACCTTAAGTAGTTGTTTTGGTAAATTATTTTGCCATATACTAAATGAAAGAATAACTAGATATTTGGAAAACACTTCATTTCTGAAAAAAGAACAATCCGGTTTTCGTAAGAATTATCGAACCTCGGATCAGATTTTTATTCTTAAAACATTAATTGATAAATATATTAATAAAAGTGGTAAAAAGTTGTATACATGTTTTATTGATCTGAAAAAGGCATTTGATTCTGTTTTACACGAGGGAATGCTATTAAAACTTCAAAAAGCAGGCATATGTGGTAATATATACAGACTTATTAAATCCATGTATCATGGATCTATTTCTCGAATAAAATGCAAAAACACTCTATCATATCCTGTAAGAATAGAAGTAGGGGTACATCAAGGTAATGTGTTGAGCCCTGTGTTGTTCAATGTATTCATCAACGATATAAGTGAAAAATTTTCAAATAATCATTCACCCGTAATACAAGATTACAATGTAAATCACCTATTATACGCTGATGATTTAGTTTTAATTTCAACATCTGCGGATGAACTAAAGAAAAATCTTGAAAGTGTTCATGACTTTTGCAATCTTTGGGGATTATCTATAAATATAAATAAATCAAAGGTTATGATTTTTTCTAAGAACACAAAGGTTGTAAATTCTGACCCTAATTTTATTTTAGGAGGTGATGAATTGGAGCAGGTTAAGCAGTACAAATATCTCGGAGTACTGTTTTGTCAGAACGGAAAATTTTGTGCAGCTGAGAAAAATCTATTTTTAAAAGCAAACAGAGCATTATTTTCTATCAAACAGAGTATATTTGATAAGTCTATTAAACCATCGGCTCTAATGAGACTATTTAATACTCTTGTTAAACCTATAACTTTATATAATAGCGAGATTTGGGGAGGCTATAAAACAAATTATAGGGGCAAAACTTTGGAGCAACTTTTTAACGTGGCACTTAAAGGAAGTGATGATTTTGAGAAACTAAACATTAAATTTGGAAAGTATGTTTTAGGTGTACACTCAAAGACCTGTAATTTTGCAGTTTTGAGTGAACTTGGACAGTTCCCATTAGTAATCACGGTATTGATGAATTGTATAAATTTTTGGATTCACACGATCCAGTCAGATAAGGATTCGTTATTAAAGAAAGCATATTATGAACAAATTAATGGGCCTTCTATGTGTTCTGGTTGGGTTCAGTTTGTGAAAAACGTACTTTTTGATTTGGGATTTTCCCATGTTTGGACTAACCAAGGTACTTTTAATTCATCAGCTTTACTCTCTGCAATCAAATCCAAGCTTAAAGAAAGGTTTATTTTTTATTGGAAAAATAGGTTTTCTACAGAAGAAGGTAGTAAAAAACTAAGAACTTACAAATTAATAAAGAGCAAATATGTTATTGAACCTTATCTTGAGCTTATCCCTGAAAAAGATTTACGAAAAAGCTTTTGTTCGCTCAGAATTAGTGCACATAAGTTGCGTATAGAACGTGGTAGATATCTTGGGGAGAAACTTGAGGATAGATTATGTAATCACTGTAAAACGGTTGAAGATGAGTTGCACTTTTTATGCGCTTGTGGAAAGTACAATGATGATAGATTAAATTTGTTTAAAACCATGCAGACCCATAAACTTGTTTGTAATGGCAATGAAGAAATGTTTACTTCATTAATGACAAGTTCTAATATTTATGTTATAAGAAATGTGGCAAATTTTATAAGTAAAGCTGGCATTATTTAAAACATTAGCCTTAAATTTCATATAAAAAAAAGCATAGCCTATCACGATTTTAATCAATTACTAGGGTGTGTGCATATATGTATAGGTATGTGTGTATGTGTGTATGTATGTATGTGTATGTATGTTTTTGTAAACATGTTATGTTTTGATTTGTTGAAATCTTTCTTATTGCCTTTAACCCTAATATTGGGTATAATAGTGCAAATAAATAATTATCTTATCTGATCTTATCTTATCTTATCTTATCTAATGTATTTGAAGTGCCGTTACAACATTTCCTAGCCTCCAGTCGCTATCCCACATATGTCTACGATAATCAACCCCTTGGTGGAAGACAGAATGTCGCAAAGGATGAGTGCCGCCGTCGGGGGTTTAACCCAGGACCTTTAGAATGATAGTCCGACGCGCTACCACTCGGCTATGACGGCGGCTGGAAGAATATTGGAGAGAGGGGTGAGATGGATACTATTTCTTGAGATGATTTCGGAAACCATAGAGCCTGTTATGCCAGTAAACAGTTATGAAATTCGTTATAACATTTATACGTGTATGATAAACAGATTACTCAATCCCCGAGACTATCACGGACAGGGCAGCAAAGGAAACGGGACATCTTGCGTTGAAAGAAAAAAATGGAATTACTGTCATTGACACGAGAAAAGGGCTAAGACTAAGTATCTGTACTTTCCATATTTGTAGATGAATTTCTCAGAGTCCCTAGTAATGTTTCCTCTTAGACCCAACTCTGGACCTTATGATTAACAGTCCGATGCACTACTATGCGCTATACCGGTGAATACGTATATTGAACAGATATTTCAAGTGCTCGTGAAGCCCAAAAACAGTTTCTTTTCAAAAAGGAGAGTGTTTTTGTTTTTCTTATCAAATTATACACACCTGTATTTATCACCTCTGGTTTTTGTCTTTGGTTAGAGCTATTGTTTATATTGAGCACAATATTCTGTGCGCCATCACCGGATATCTTCATATAATTCCCTCCAACGATCACTTTCTTACTGACCAAGGTTGTTCCGCCATGTTTGTTTTTGTACGCCTTGGTACTACTCTTTTGGTATCCTCTTTGGTCTAGAGTGTAACAAAAAATTATCAAATAGGTTTCTCTGTTTTCCAGAATCGTCTTGCATTAAACCACACGTATCTATGTTTTAACCGTTGCCATGTTGAACATTGGATACTCTTTTTTTGGCAGGAGGTATAGACAAAGATTAGACTGCACATATGTGCAGTCTGATCTTAGTCTATAACACCTGACTTTCCTTTGTAGGCCAGCAAGGATAATTATCTATATTTTATATTTTTCAAAATTTATATCTTAATAATTTCAGCTTTCAGTACTTACGGCACTTTGAATTATATGAAGTTTTATGTACGGTTTTTATTTAGCATGTGACAGGGGTTAAACAAGAGGACCATGATAATCCTCAATCGCTCACCAGAGTAACCATCTAAACAGTCAACAAAAGGGGTGAGGATAAAAAGCTGGGTAAATGGTAAGTTGTAGAGCTATAAATAAGTGGTGAAATAAGTGGTCAGCAATTTACTGGACAGCTTTTTATACACATTTGGTAAGCTGGTCAGCGGTCAGCAGTCAGTTGGTCAGCTTTTAATCCTTAACGCAAAAAAAGATATAAATGTGACCCGTCACGGAAACAGGGTCCATCTTGTTAGTACGTAAGGTTTTGACCCCAGTCATACTACAAAGACTTTGTAGGTTATCTAGGGTTAATTCTTTTCGAACTTGGCTGATTTCCTGAATCTAGAATGATCAAACTACCTTTCTGCAAAAGAGTTTTAGAAATTTTACCTTTAGTCGAATTATGCTTGACGCTATCTCCCAGATCGCCCATTTTTGCGTGGCGGGTCACAAATAACTTTTTATATAGAATTTTCTTAATTTTCAGTATTCCCATTACCATGGCAACCAGAGTTTTTATTTGGAATGTAATTCTTGAACAACTAGAGATTCACCAAAAGAACACCCCAAGTGGTTCAAGAGGAAAAAAATTCTGAGATTTTCTTAATTTTCGGCATTTCCATTACTAATACAAAAAGCTGTTTTGATGAAATTTACTTCTTTTAACAACTGAAGTAGAGCTTTTCTGCAAGCAGAATCGAATTCTCCTATGAGATTTAGAAGAGCTTCGCAAAAAATATCCCTGTCAAGTTTTAGCATGATGAACAAAGTGGTTTAAGATGAAGAAATCTACGATTTACTGAATTTTTGGCCTTTCAGATTCCATTCAAAAACAGAGTTTTTTGGTGGAATTTAGATCCGTAGATCTTTCCCAAAGGAATATTTCTGCCAAGTTTTATCTCGATTTGTTCAGTGTTTTAGACATAGAAGATGTTTAAAGAAAAGGTTGACGGATAAACGGACGATGGACAGACGCTTAGGTGAGCTAAAAATGAATAAGTCCAGATATTTTTGGGGGGGTTTAGAGGAAAAAAAAGTATCTTTGTAAACAAATACCTGATGAGTCCGGATCGCTCGAGCTGTCTGATGTCTCTGAACTATCCGACTCTGTGTCGTCTCTTCTCTTTCTATTCTAATATAACAAGAAGTATTTTTCATGAGGAGCTAGTCATATTTGTCTAACATTTATACCAAAACATTGTGGTGCTCTAATGTCAGGCTTTTTTGTGAGTATATGGTCGCTGAATGGAGATTATGCACATCCACTTTCCAACAAACCCCTTCGAATCTGCCGTCCACTTCGAAATTCGCTTTAGGGACCTTTATCTTTCACATGCTTTAGAATTATTATGAACACGTTCAGATGTATAAAATCTATGACCAACATGTTCATGTCTGTTTATCTTTATTGTTACCTTATATTATGTGGTACCGTATTTAAAATTCTACTCAAAATCTTCTTTTAAAAAATGATCCAAATCAACTATACAGACGCAGCCGTCTATTTTACGTATGTGCAGTAATAATCCATAAACCAACAATTTACAACTCATTAGACAAATATGATGAGCAAATATTGTATAAAAGTAAATAATTTGATTGTAGATCTAATATGTATCTTAGTTTAGTCCAACAAAGTTTTCAAAGCCAGTGAACGGCCACTTAAAATCCAATCAACTAAAATACTATATGCCAACTGCTCAAACTTCCAATTTGGACTAGTTTAAAATTCTGGTAATTGGTGAAGATTCGTCATATATCATTATATATAACCCTCGACATGCGAACCAGAAATTTTCCTACTTTGGCAGGGGGTATAGACAAAAATCGGCCTACACAAATCACAATATGTCCAGCAAGTGCTTTAGGCACACTTTGATTTTAACACAATTTTTGGAAATCTTTTTTTTTTTTTTTTTTAATCATAAAGAGTGGTAATAGAAAGAGTTTCTCAATGTACGAGTTTAACCAGGGATCCAGAAAAGAGAGGGGATAAAGCCAATCTAAAATCTTTATTCCGCGATCAAAACCTTTTTTGTGGGTATTCATTTTAATCGTATCAACAGACTTGCAAAACCTTCGTCCCAAACAAACTTGTTTATGTTTTTATATTCGAATCCACTTTTACGGAAATTCTGGATAAAATAAATATATAGACAGTAATCATCGGTAACCGAGTACCCACGGACAAGGACTCTAAATATTTAGGTTCCGTGCCACGGATTATGAGACATCTTGTACTCGAGTAGAAAAACTCTAGCTCTATCGATAATGTTATCCTCTCTCGGACAATGCTGACATTAGACTGTCAAAGGGGGATATGTACATAGGCGTACGCCGTTATTTTATCTATCAGAAATTATCGCTAAAATAAATGAATTAGAAACAATCACCTTTAGGTCACTTGACTTTCTATTGCCGTTTTCGCTTGAATCTATATCCCCGTTTGTTGACGATTTCTTCGGTGTATTCAGGCCTGTGCCATCTTTTGTTATTGTGTTACCTTGGTTCGTGGCAAAATTTGCTACTTTATCATCCTCGACAACTTGCTCCGGCTTTTTATACTTTTCTTTTTTCTTTGTATTCTTTACACACGAAAGTATATTTCCCATGTCTCTTTTTTCCTATCCTAATTCAGTGTTTTTGGTGTTCAAAAACTCAGTATTTTTAAACCTAGATTTCAAACCGAAAGTAGGTTTATTTGAGGGGGTTTCCGACGGAACTTCATACTGAGTTAACTTCCTTGCCAAACGAGGATACACTCCTGTAAGTTTTTGTCCATTTGATTTTATTTTTGAAAATCTATCATTTCATCGATTGGGGAATAAGTTACGTTTAAGCAGGGACTCTAAATATACATATTTAGTGTCCGCGATTTCAGATATGCCCCTCTCGATGGGACATATTTTATATAAAATTTGCGTACTTTACGTAACTGGTTCGTTTGTTTGTTTGAATTGGGTTTTACGCCGATATTTTGATATTATTTCAGTCATATCGCATCGACTGGAGCACCGAACAATAGATTCCTGGTATTTCTCACACCAGTACTACCAACACACCCTTTTCAACCTTCCAGCTTCTTTTCCACATAGGTCTTCGATTTGTTACGTACGATCTGTCCTCAACCGAAGCATAGCTGAAAATACCCGTCGTGAGCCGGCCTCGAACCCACGCGGACAAGTAATAAGTAATTGGTTTACAAGTCCAGTACGCTAACCACAGAGAAGATCTTCTTTGGCTCAGTGGTAGAGCATTGGACTTGTCCTCTTTCTGATAACTTGACCGATGGATGGGGCTCTCCATCATCTTAACAGAGAAAGGCTACGTTATATCAGCTATGGGTAACATATCATGTATGGAGGGGGGGGGGCGGCGGGGCGAGACTAGGGTTTTCTCTCATGAAATTCTCAACTATTAAGATAAAGAGAGAAAAAAAAAACTTAAGATCTGTCGAAAAACGGAATAATACCCCCACCAATACTGTGTCCTTGTTCCGTTAATGGTTTCCGGACAAAGTTCAATTGTGACCTTGACTTTTGACCTAAAGGACCCCAAAACAATAGGACACTTCCTCGAGTCACGGACAACATTTATACAAAGTTTCACAACTCTTTGTCACTTCCTTCTTAGGTTAGAGTCCGGAAAACGAAAAATCTAAGCTCGGGCGGACAGACAGACATTGTGAAACCAATACACTCACTTCTACTTCGTAAGTGTGTAGGGTTTGATGAAAAAGATTAATTAGTCTTTATTCTATAAATGTATAATAGTTGTTTACACATCTTCTTCTTCTCCCCACCCTCACCTTTTTGCGTACAGGTCGCTACGCCAATGGCTGCTCACTTGTGGACCACCAAAACGGATTCAGTACGATCGCAAGTTATTTGGGCGATTCATGGACTGAATTGGTCACCATTGTATATACCTTGTGCATTAACCAGTCTATTCGTGGATTTAAAATACGGTTCCTAGGCATGCCATTGATTTCAGCCCGATTAGCTCAGTTGGAAGAGCACCGGACTTAGAAACAATTGAGGACAGATCGCGTGGGTTCGGTTCCCGGGCTGACACACTAACAATATTAATTGTCTTTCGGATGAGACGTTCCCGTGAGACAGTGATTTTCACCGAGCACATTAAAGAACAATGGCCCGGATCTCAGCAGTAGTTTCGTGATGTATCCTTGCGCTATCCCCCGTTTCAACTAATCGTCTTCAAGGGGCAACGCGCCGCCGTCGTAGCGCAGTTGGTAGCGCGTCGGACTGACAATCTAGAGGTCCCGGGTTCGATTCCCGACAGCGGCACTCATTCTTTCCGACTATTTGTCTCTTACCGATGGGTTGATAATCGTAGACCTATGTGAGATAGCACATGGAGGTTAGGAAAGGATGTGGTGGTGAGAGAAATACTAGGAAACCATTGTTAGGTGCTCCATCCGCCGCGATATAACTAAAAAAATGTTTAAAGCGGGGTTTAACTCCAATCAATCAATCAAACTAGTGGCAACGCTCATATGGGCTTCGGTAGCGACGATAGATAAACGGAAATACACACACGTCACTGATTACTTAGAAAATAGATCACAACTACAGTGGTCGATTCAGGATTTCTGGTAAGGATGGTTCGAACATACAAAAGGGGTTTCTTTTTCCTAGTTTTACACAATTTTAACCCTTGTCTAGCTGAATCTAAATTTTATTCAAACATTTTGAGCCTCTGCGTGACATAAAAGAATTGAGAGGCCAAGACAACCCCAAACTGTAAATTGAAAGTCACCTGATCGTCAACAGATACATTGAGACCTTATCTATCTATTAAGGGCAAAGTGAAGACCCTGGTCAGACTGTGCGGATGCACAGGCTGGTCAGAGTTTTTGCTTTGTGCATATTTGGAATTGTTAGAAATCTTACGCGCAGGCTCATTTCTTTTCTTTTTTAACAAATCAAAAAGATTGCTTTAAGATTTATTTAAAATAATATAATAATAATAATAATAATAATAATAACAATAGTAATAAAAGATCTAATAAAAATCAAGAATAAGGCGGAAAGTCTATACTAAGTTCAGACTGCACAGTTGTGCAGCCTGATCTTAGTCTATACTACCTGCCAATTTTTTTTCACAATAGAAATTCTATGTGAGAACGCGGTAAAATGGTTAATCGATTCATATTTTGTCATTATATTTGGTGAACGAACGTCGTTCACCAGTGTTATATACCATGTCAGGAAAATCCTGTTGGATGTTAATACATTTGAAATAAAGTAGCGCCTCTTAAAATTCAATTTAGTATCTTTCAATATTTTTCTCTGCAAAATCGCTGTTTTTTTTCTTAAATGGCGTGATACTAGTATCCTTTATCAAGTGAAAATAATGAAAATTCGCCTTGGAAAACACAAAATGATCTTGCAATGTTTATCAAGGGAATTTTTGATCGGCGTAAGCTTGTCAATAGTTTAAAGCAAAAACAAAGTTTGTGTCTAGACACCTTAGAGACAGATACTATGTTTTTGACCCAAGCCTTCGCTGGTGCAACTTGTAGTAATTAGCCGGAAATACGTGTTTATTTAGGTCATGTCCTCTTGAACTTACATTCGGCAATACTCGGGCGATCTCCGACGGCTCCGATTAAAATGTAGGTTAGAGGAATCGGCCGAGTTGAGACGAATGACACATCAAGACACCTTGTGTCATTAGAAACGGTAACGCGGTATTACATAACTTTTCAACTAGCGACAGTCAGTCTCGAGACGGGTTTTAAGAATGATTCGACATGTGTTGTACATGTACAACCTTTCTTGTACTTTTATTTGAATAGGGATGAACGCCGCTATTAAGATTTTTCTGTAAAATTGCGTTGGCTGAAGTAGGGCTTGTAAGGATACACTCGAATATTCGGTGAACTTATTCCCAGCGAAAACGTTTCGTATTCGTCTGTCTCAGAAGCGAATATTGCCGAATACCAATTGCGGCAGGCACGGAAGAAATTTCATTTGGGCCATTCTACTTTGCATTTTTTCAATCTGTAAAACCATATCAATTCAAAATTCTATTTGAAAATTAAAAATGATAGCTAAATATTCAACCCTAGATACCACTCCAATTGACGAGTATATATTGCCGTGGTCAAGGGGGGACCAGATCCGTCATGCACTTGTTTACAGTTCGACAGGCGGGTTTAGTTGTTAAATAATTCTGGAAAAGTCATTGCGTTTTTACAGAAATCATAAAAATCTTAATCGATGAATAAAACCTGGCTCCATCCTTCCCAAAATACGTTTAGAATTGGTTAACTACAGTTAAAGCAAAAACTAGCTCCGATCAGAAAGTCTAATATCAGCCGCAATACTGTAATAAGATATCGATAGTGAGTGATTTTACAAGCATCAAAACTCTTGAAGGTAAACAATAGGTCCTCGTGCAAAAAATAAACCGACAATTGTAAGGATTCTCAATTCTTTTTGGAAAGAAAGTCGGAAGGAAAAAAAGATTGTATTATACTTAAATATAGTCAGAGACATAGTCATGCAATTATTACCTCCCTTTAAAAAATAAACTTCTTAAATAAGATTCTTATTCGCTATTGATGCAGAAATTACGTTACAAAAATAATATTTATAAAGACTTTTAGTATGCAATTTACTATGGAGCAATTGTTTAATATAAAAAGTTATACTATAATTTCTGAACATTAAACAGAAATTATCTATGAATTATACTAATAGGGCACTAGACCTCCTTTAACCTATACCTAAATATTTCTCATCCTGCAATGTTATAAAATTGAATAACGACATAAGTGTCAACCACGGAAGTGATTATGGCTTCAAATATGATAAAAACTAATCTCTCAGGTTATGGTTCAAAATATAGTGGAAGCATATTGACCTAAACCTGGCCTTTGTGATTTAAATAAATTGAATACCGGTCGTTTCTCCTCGGCAAAACACGACTTATCTGCGAAATCCAAACGTAAAGTTGGATTGCACGTGTTAGCTTTGTTAACCCGTTATCGCACATGCTGTTCACTGTAACGGTGATATTTGGTCACCCTCATGAACTAGTGAATCAATACATAAATTGAGTTTCTTATTTAAAAATCATTAGATGCGGGTGAGAAAATTATAAATTTTCAAATTTCTTCAAATGCAATTTATGTGTTTGAATGGAAATGAAATGAAATTCCCTCTCTCAGTCGCAATAATTGTTTTTGAAATCGAATCGTCTGCTACATGACTAGGCGCCCCGTATATAGGTAAACTACTAACTCCACGCATACCTATAATTTGTGCAGTATAACGGAATGTCCATGCTTGATCGTCACGTGCCGAAGTATCTTCGGGATTTATTCATGGGCCTAATTATTTATTCTGCATAAAGGTCAGGTTCAAGTTAATATGCGACCGCTATACTATTAATAAGTTAACAAATCATAACTTTAAACAATGAGTACAGTTCAGGACTGACTGATATTCATAGGTGTTTCTTTGGTTGGTACTCAAAGACCTTTTCATCCTCTGAGAAGAAACAAAGATAGTTAAAAATGTTAAAACAAATACAACAAATTTACTTGAAATAAGCTTAAACACGATAACAACTACTTTTGTAAAAACAAACACCATTGGATATAGGTTAAAGACAGTTTTAGATAGGATTAAATCATTTTCTCCATTTATGTTTAATTAATAAATGTACCTATTTCAAGTGTGTAAAAGAAATTTTCACAGAGTAACATCTCATATTCTAACAAATATTTTTCTAACAGGATTTTTCCTCTCTTTCCCTTTCTTTGAATTTGCAGTGAAATTTCCGAATAACGGAAATTTTGTCGAGACAATTCTTCCCACTTTTTTTTACATTCGTAATTTCTCTTTTCTAATTGAATTCAATATATCACTCTAGAATGCCATCAGGTTCGTTCACCATCAGTACTTTCAGTGCTTTGATTTTTTCTAGGTCGTATTGTTCTTGTGATTTGAATGATTATATAAACAGTAGGAGATACCAGAATAGATTAAGCTAAAAATAGAATTATGTATAGTCTTTAGAGTACTACGTCCGAAAGAATAGCTTTTATCGATCTAGATCTAGATCAAGTCAGGCTAATTCAAATCTATGCAAAAATAAATTGCATTCAACGAAAATAATCAATTTAAAGGAAAAACTTAGACATAGATTGTGACTTAAAAGTTGGATGGAAAAGGAGAAACAACACGCAGATCTCTAAAAATGACGTATATTGAAAAGAATAGTTCGTCTGCAAAGCTGCGCCATTAAGTTTGTCACGTGGACACCGACGTGCCTATTGGCTCGGGAAAGTTCCCTCCCGCTGATCGATATACACATTTTGGAAAATTCCCTACAACCTTGCACGCGCACTGGAATATTCCGTGAATATAAATAAACTAAATAACATTTAAAAGGGTTCATTAATTATATTTCAATTAAGGCAAACATATTTCATAACTTTTTATCAAATAGTAGCGAGTACACGCGACCTAGAGTTTAAAAATGTCAACAGTGGCTGGTACCGCTCTACATGTGGGAGATTTGGTGGTCATATCGGTCTATTTTGCATTTGTTCTCTTCGTTGGACTATGGGTATGTTATTTTTTTTAATTAATTCGATTTCTACGAAAAGAAACCTTTTGCTAAATATTCTTCAGATCGCGAACTTGAACGAGAGACTGAGAAATCACGATCTTCTTCCCTGATAAATGCCGGATCATGCCCGAAATGTGTGATACGAGAATGAAAGTACTCTTGTTACTTCGATGCCAAAAACTGGGAACCATAATTCTTCCAAAATGAGAAATGGCGGGAATTATTGAAACTTTAGACGCAACTGTGTCGTTAGGCGACCAAAATCGCGTAACTACGGTTTGAGTTTCATTAACCAATTAAGATTTGATCTTATCTTTAGGGCTAGGTAAGAGAATATTTTAAGAATATTTAATGTAACAAAGAACACTTAACAGGAATTGAGGAAAATCCTTTGGATTAAATCATAGGTAGCCAACGCGGGTGGGGATAGTATAATTTTACCAAATTTTGACCACAAAAAATTATTATACTATTTTTTTCTATCACAATGTATAATATAGACAAGGTCCCGAACTACCCTCTTTTACGCAGAAAATCTAGTCGGTCGAGATCGCGCAATTCAACTTTACACCTATAAACCCAAGTTAAATATGATGCTCTACTTAAATCACTGATTGCATTCAATAGAAAACATTTTTTCATGTCACTCAGTACCTCATTCTTTTTAGAAATGCCAACAATTCAGTTCATATTTACTTATCAATTTGGAATCGCGAAGAAACTATTTCTGCAACGGCCATGTTTGTTTATAACCTCTCGACCAATCAGATAGCCTGTTACAACTGAACTGTAGAATCAGGCTATCTGATTGGTCGAGAGCTTTTAAACAAAAATGGCCGATGCAGAAATGTTTTCTTCCCGATTCCAAATTGATGAGTTAATATCAACTGATTTGTTGGCAATTTTGAAAAGAATTAGATCGTGAGAGACATGAAAAAATGTTTTCTATTGAATGCAAGCAGTGATTTAAGTAGAGCATCACATTTAACTTGGGTTTATAGGTGTAAAGTTGAATTGCGCGATCTCGACCGACTAGATTTTCTGCGTAAAAGGGGGTAGTTCGGGACCTTGTCTATATTATACATTGTGATAGAAAAAAATAGTATAATAATTTTTTGTGGTCAAAATTTGGTAAAATTATACTATCCCCACCCGCGTTGGCTACCTATGGATTAAATCTAATAAGATCTAGATATACTAGATATAGATCTAGAATATATATTTATAAAATTTTCTGATGCTGCAATGCATTGAGGGATACAGAATTTTTTCTCATACCTACTGAAAAAACTTTCCCTCAGTGAGCATGCAAAATATTGGAAATAAAGCTTGAACAAATCAATAAATCATGGAAGATCTCTAGATGGATTTTCAGAACTAGATCTAGATCTATATTTATTTGCAAATTTAAAGTAGGGTCATGGCCCCATTTCCTTTCTTGATCCATGCATGCAATAGGGATTTTTTTATCGATGGGCCAAACTGATTTTTTGGACAAACTGTTTAAGCTAAATCTGATTATAGTTTTGGAGGGGTCCCATATATAATCTATTCAAATTTGATGTTTATTTGATTCTAGGATGGGTATTGAGGATTCTTGAGCTCACCACTTCTTCCTAATGGCCCATCAATTTTGCATATATGGCCCATCAAAATCTTAGTTTTTATGCCCCCGATAGGGAGGCATCATAAATTTGACTTGTCCGTCCGTCCGTCTGTCCGTCCGTCATTCCGTCCAAAAACTTTAACATTGGCCATAACTTCCTTATTACTTAACATATTCGCATCATACTTTACCACAACATTCCTTGGTACATTACCTTTCTGTAGGCACATACTTTGGTGACCTTGACCCCTGGATGACCTTGACCTTCAACATAGATTGGCCATAATTTAAAATCAAAGCGGTGTCGGGGGCATTGTCATCTTACAGTGACAGCTCTTGTTATATGTGTAATTGAATGGGACATGGGTCATTGGCCCATTTCAATGGCCCATCCTGAATTTAGTCCAGAAATATCCCTGATGCAGTGACATCTTTTATGCCCCCTTCGAGAGGGCATATTGTTTTACTCATGTCCAACTGTCTGTCTGTCTGTCCATCCGTCCGTCTGTCCGAAAACTTAACCCAAAAACTTAAACTTGCCAATATCTTCAAGCCTATTCAAGATACAAAGCTAATATTTGGCATGATGATAGATCTCAATGATCCGCATCCGCTGGTACCAAAGTCAAGGTCATATGACAAGGTCAAGGTCATCTGTCAAGGTCAAACTTTGAAAAAAATGCCGTTACGGGGGCATTCGTGTTTCACAAACACATCTTGTTTGAATTTTCCAGACATCCAGAAAGAACCGTGGAAGTGCAGGTGGCTATTTCCTTGCAGGAAGAAACATGAACTGGATACCAGTAGGTATTTGAAGGGCGGACATTACAAAATTTTCCTGTGCTTAACAGAGAATTTTCTCAAATTTCAACTTGAGATTATAGCTTTATTTCTGGTTTAAAACAACAATCAATGTATAAACATTAACGATAATATCAATAAGTTGTTATGAATAACAATTTATTGATATTATCTTTTATGTTCATACATTTATTAAAATTCTTAATTTGAGAAAATTCTCAATTGAGCATGAATGTAGTCTTATTGTCTTGTATCTAAGAGCCTATCCAGGATTTAGAAAACCTGACGTGGTTCAAAGTTAAATTGTAATTATTTTTAAAAAAAATTTGGAAACAAAGGGTGTGTGGAGACAGAATTCAGGGATAATTCTGCCTCAGAATTCTTGTGCAAAAAATCTCATTCAGTCAAAACTTATGTGAAATACTGAGTTTTCAATGGCAAATTGAACCAAATCCTTTGTAAAAAATATATTTTGCTGTTAGATTTTTCTCTCATTTGCCAATTTGAATGAGATTTATGGCAGAAAAATGAGAGAATTTGCAAAGATCTCACCCAGAAATAATCCCTGAGAATATCCTAGGTCTCCTCAGTAGAGGTCTTCTCTTCGTTCAGGAAATCAAGGGAAAGCAATCATTAGCAAGCACTTCTCTACTTTCCTATCTTAAATGGTGTGCTTGCTTTGGGTGCTTGTAATAAAAGGCTAACAAAGTCACAAGTCTGAATGTTGTGCTTGCTTGGGGTGCTTGTGATAAAAGGCTAGCAAAGTCACAAGGTGACTAGAATAGCAAACAAAAATGGCGGATAGTTTGACTAATATCAATATTCACAAAAATCTCATGATTTTTCTAATATTCAATCATCAGGAGGGCGGGAAATTTTAGATACTTTTTATTCAAAGTCACAGGTCAAGGTCAAATGATAGATACTTTGTGGCCTTGACAGCAATTCTCCTACCTGGACAACCCTTATGTATTTTGGACTAGTTGCAAAAAAATAAACACAATTAAATCAAATTCATTTTTATAGATTATTAATTAATATAAATTTGGGCTATATGTTGCTAATTATTATTATTTTCCTGTAATTTTCAGGTTGGAGCATCTCTATTTGCCAGTAATATAGGCAGTATACATTTTGTTGGTATGGTGGGGTCAGGTGCAGCCAGTGGAATAGCTATTGCCTTATATGAGCTAAATGTAAGTGACAATGAGTCTAATTCGTTTTGCCGGACCTATAGATAGAAGGATTAAATTGCATTTTAGGTCCACAATAGAGCTACAGATAGAAGGGGTATTTTTTATTTTAGATCTATGCAAGTATTTCTATAATTATAACATAAACCTTATGTTGTTGGTACTCAATGGAATTGTCTCATTAAGACAATTCAAATGAGTACCCACAATATAGGTGTCTTTGAGGAAATAAAGATTTAAGACTCTTTACCCTCTCTTAATTATCTTAAAATACCTCTGTACATTTTTCAATAATTACACAAATGTGTTAGAATCTACTTATTGACACAATTAAAAGAAGTACCCACACAATTTGTTATGAAACCATTATACACATGCGTAAGCTCCATTGTTTCTAACCATCTGCTTGAAGTCTAACATAACTGTTTGATATATGATAAAATAGCATTATGTACCATGGCAATTTTAACTTTGTTTTCAGGCTATCCCATAATTAAACAAAATGAGCCTGTGAGTGACATTTCCAACAATTTGAAAAGTGCGCAAAGCAAAGTCTCTGGCCAGTCTGTGCATCCACACAGTCTGACCAAAGACTTTGCTATGCTCTGTATAGATAAGTTCCCATCCAATCAGCAGGTGGTCAACAGAAAAAAATGCAATATGTGGTTGTCCAGACTGCATTATGTCTGTCCACGCACACATGAAATTGTTAGAAATGTCACACACAATTACACAAATGGTATTTCTGAACATCCCAGTGAAGCGATTCTAAAGAGTTTCAAGATAGAGACATTTGCATGCTTCACTATCCAGAAACCAGAGTAGATTTAACTTATGAATTGACATTATACCAGCAGAGCAAATCAATGGAGTTCAAAAGAAACCCTATTACAGTCGATATTGCTCGAGCGACCACGTGTATTAAGCGGCCAATTTTATTAAGGGACCACCGTAAAAAGTCCCTTCACCTTATGCAAAATCTATGAAAAAGGGGGACATTCTTAACGAAAAATTGGTTGTTGTTGAATCATATGTTGTTTGAACCCATTAGAATCGTCTCAATAAGACGATTCTAATGGGTTGAAACATCATAGGATTCAGTATGACTTGACCAACAATCTATAAATGCGATCAAAATGAACCGTCACATTTATTATAATATTTTGTATTAAGCGACCGTTCCCATAAACGACCGCTTTTTTGTGGTCCATTAGGTGGTCGCTTAACACAAGTTCTACTGTATTTAAATATTGTGATACACGTATGTCCCATGCAATCTTTTAAGAAGAAGATTAAGTATATTTAATCGAATATTTCGATAAATAAAAAGAATTTTCTTAATCTAGGATGGAAATTTAAATTTCAAATGTTCATGATTGTTCTCTTTCAGGCCATGTATGTGTTGTTGATTCTTGCCTATATATTTTTACCAGTTTACATAGCATCAGGGGTATGTATATATATATATTTTCACATAAAAGTTCTTTTTAAATCATATTAGTCTTGTTCTTGCCTGTCCAAATTTGTCCAATCTACTGTAATTTTGGATGGATTTTGAAATGATTAAACACTTTTAACTTTCCCCACAATAAGCAGCTGTGCTTTTAAGGAAGTGAACCATTAACAGTTCTATAACTTTCCAAAAGTCATGAATTTTAACCCAGCATTTTATCATGAAAAACAGTGTTTTCTACTCTTTGATACAAACATAAGGCTAATTTATCCTTTCTATCTTCTTAGTACCATTCCAAGATTTGCCCCTGTATTTAACTTGTCCATGGACAAGTGACATCGAAAAATGTTCTTGTCCACAGATAGAAAAGACCATGTCAGACAAGTTGGGCATGGGAATTCCACATCCCTGACTAATGTAATATCATTTCAGGTTTATACAATGCCAGAGTATTTAAAACTACGATTTGGTGGTAAAAGAATACAGATTTACCTAGCAGTTTTAGCTCTTTTAGTCTATATTTTTACTAAAATTTCGGTAAGTATCATGTTTATTCTGAAATTCTCTGTGCCACACCATAGTGCAGTTTGTAGGGTGTCAGACTATCAATCTAAATGCCCCTGGATTGATTCCAGATGGTGGCACTCATCTTTTTTAGCTATATGTTGGTTGATTATCGTAGACCTTGGGATAGCAGCTGGAGGCTGGGAAATGATGTAATGGTAGTACTGGTGTTAGAAATACCAGGAATCCGTTGTAAGGTGCTCCAGCCGCCACAATGTAACTGTCACTCACCAATGGTTTGATAATCGTGTCCTATGTGAGATAGCAGCTGGAGGCTAGGAAAGGATGTTGTGGTTGTACTGGTGAGAGAAATACCAGGAAACTATTGTTATGTGCTCCAGTTGCTGCAATATAACTGAAAAAAAAAGTGAAAGCGGCATAAAACTCCATTCAATCAATCAATTGATGGCCAATCCTTTTAGAAATGGAAGAATGGTTACTTGAGGAAATACAAAAAAAAAATTCTACAACAAAGTTAACATTCTGTGTTTCTTTCATTTCAGGCAGATTTATACGCAGGAGCAATTTTTATAGAACAATCTCTTAAGTGGAATATATATGGTGCTATAATGTTTCTATTAGCAGTGGCAGCTATTTTCACCATTGCTGGTGAGTTGTTTTTGCTTTGAAAGTATGGAATTTAACGCCACTTTTAAGTTTTACCTTGCAGTTTGTGTACTAACCCATGTCTACCCATGAATATTTGAAAATGAGATTAGGCTTGGCATAGGTCAACCAAAGGTTGCATTTCAAAAAAATCTTACACAGGAAGGTATAATGATCATTCAAGTTTAAGAAAATCATAGAAGCCCAAAACACTTTGACCCTAGTAGTCAGTCTGTGGTGACACTTAATGTCCTACCCAGATGACTCCTTTTTACCTTGTGGGTCAAATATCTTAGCCTGCGCGTGACATTTCCAACAATTTCAAATGTGCACAGAGCAGAGACTCTGGCCAGGCTGTGTATTTGCACAGTCTGACCAGGGTCCTTACTGTGCACTTTATAGATAGTGCTTTTGTAGATAGTCTCAAAGTGCTTTTAGATATTTGAAGGTAATCTGGGAAATGTACTGTGTGATTGTCTAGGCTGCTCAATGCTTCCGCTTCATGAATATGTGAAATTGTTGGAAATGTCATGCTAAGGCTCATCTTTTGATGGATTAAGCAGTGATGTGGAAATGCACATTTTTTTCACTTGTCCCTGGACAAGTAAAACCTTTTCTTTAATTTGTCAGGGATAAACATGAACTTGCCCGCACAAAAAGAGAATAGATAAATAAGAGCAATTTTGTTTTTAAAGAAGAAAATGCTGGAACCCAGCATTTTCTTCATTGTAAACAATATTTTCTACCCTTTGATGCAATCATTAACCTTAAATTAATTTCCTACCTCTATCAAGTACCTTTCCAAGATTTGTCCAGAATTAACTTGTCCACGGACAAGTTGCGAAGAATACTATACTTGCCCACAGATAAAAAATGTCATGTTAGACAAGTCCGGTTTAGGAATTCCACACCACTTGTTTAACATAGTGGACCCATAATAGTTCTGCAATCTTAAAATTTCAGAGTGCTAATTGAGGTTTCCTAATGATTTCATTAGGAAACCTTGTTTAACATTGTGAAGGATTATGATTTCCGAAATGTGGGTTATGGATCCACTACCTTAACTATTTCCAATATATTAGACTAATATAGATAAAAGAGTGAACTCATTTTGCATGTTTTTGCGAAAAAAAAGAGGCCATAAAAATTTGTTTTTAAAGAGTGCCAATTGACCATTGGGCCCTTGTATATTGAACTAAGTTATGTATTTTACTAAGTTATAGTTTAAAGTGATGTTAAACTCTATTCAAACAAATTACAAACTTTTGGCATATGCTTTGTTTTCACATGAATTGAAAAGAAAAGAAGACAACCCAAGCCTTTTGATTTAAAAACTCTACAGGTATTTTTGACACAGCAGAGTATGAAACCATTAAATTTGACCCGAGAGATATAATTGTCCAATGGGTGACCAAAATTTAAAAAAAGCTTGTATAAAGCTAAATTTATGACATTTTGATTGCCTACTGACAATATATCACTCCATATTGATAGACTTGATGCAAAAAAATGTATCTGTGATTTATTCAAATCAAGGGGGTCAGCGCAGCACTATTGTAAGTGCCTATTAAAATATAGGCACTAACAATAGTGTTGCACTGACCCATCGAAATTTCCTATACAATATTTTACCTGTCACTGCCCGATATTTATTGTCATGGATCAATGAAAAGTAATTACTTCTTTGAAGGCTGAGTGACTTTCACCTTAAAAGCTTTAGACTCATAACTGTAACCCTTTCCGCAAAACTACAAAATAAGATGCGATCTCTTTAAGGTAGTGGACCCATAATAGCTCAACAACATTGTAGAATTAATGAACTTTAACAGTGTTAACCGAGGTTTCCTAATGACTTTCTTTAGGAAACCTCGGTCAACATTGTGAAAGATCATGTGTTCCAAAATGTGTGGAACTATTACATGTCTACTACCTTAAATTCAAGATTACTGCTTTAAAAAAAAAAGAATAAACTTGTGGACTCATTAATTTAGCATTCATATGAACTCAAAGTACGTTGTTGGCCATCCATCATTTTCCTTTCCCGATCCCTTTTTATTGAAGAATTTCTTTGGTAACCAACCCAAAAAACTGCAACAGCTTAAAATAAAGCTATAGCTTTGAAAAATTGATTATCCACCTACAGTTTGTATTTTGTGCTTTAAGTCCAAAATATATCGAAAAAAAATGAGATCAAGGCCCAAGCGTGTAGCCATAGGGGTTCAAAATACCCCCCAACACCATAAAGACTTATTTTATAATTATTTTAATAGTCTATATGGTGGTGGGTGGGTTATTTTGGACCCCTATTTGTGTGGCCAGAAATCAATTAATTGTTTTAAACTTACATGTATTTATTTTGCACCAATTGGAATACACATTCTTACAACTTAAATTTATTCTCCTTGATTCTGCTTCCTGATAATGAAACAGATGAAGAATGTGTTGGCCATGGAACTTCAAGATTCAAAATCAATAGTCACCCCAGAGCAATTGAACTTGGGTCTTCTTGTGAAGCTGGCACTCAACCTCTCAACCACAGACACCACTGTTTAAAATGTTGTAGATGTTATTCTAAAACCTTGTAACTACAGCTTGATCAAAGCTGTAGTTACGAGGTTTTAGAATAACAACGACTATGTACCAAAATTCTCAGACAAAATTTGAATTAGTCGGGATACGAGTTCAATGCCGAGTACTTCATGCATCAATGTACAAATCTTTTATTCTCTTTGAATCTAGAAAAGGTTAAGGCTATAAACAGTTTGAAATCAGGTGAAAAAAGTAGGTTTATTACAGGTGAAATAACGAGTTTAAATTCCTCACTTAATGGATGTCTGCATATTATATGATTTTATCTATTTGAAAGTCAATAACTTGAACGAAATTCTAATGCATTTACTTGATAATAGTGCTATGAACCAAAAGCCCTTGATACAAGAGAGTATTATCAGTGCGATATGAATATCAAATTTTAACCCTTGTCATGCTGAATAAATTTTGGCTAAAAATTTTCATCAAAATCAAAGTGCAAAAAGCACTGAAAGTACCGACTGTAGGTCAATTTTTATTTGTGGAAAACTAAATCTATTGAAATTCTGGTTTGAAAATGAGAAACAGGTGGTGTAGACTAACATCAGACTGCACATGTGTGCAGGCTAATGTTTGTCTATAGCTCCTGCCAAAGCAGGAGTATTCCAGGTTCAGCATGTCACGAGGGCTAAGAAGGTTCTTGTCTGTCCAAATTTGTCCAAACTATTATCTACTATAATTTTGGATGGATTTTAAAATAAACACTTTAAGGTGGCAATGGACAGGGGCCTCCCGACTCTATAAACCGGAAGTGGGTTTTCGTTTATTTTACGGCTCTTTTTGCGCATTGTCTAAAAAGACCGGTTTTCGTAAAATTTAACTTATGCAAATCACGTAGAATAATTATGGTAAAACTTCATCATTTAGCTTCTTTTCAACATTTGATATTAATTGAAGGACTGGATAATTAAATTTAACAATGAAATGCATTAAAACCGTCATTCGATTAGGGGGGGAACACTGAGAAATAACGAAAAACTTTCTTATTTGCATGGAAAGGTATGCTGATTTTTTTTACCAAATAAAGGAAAAATATGGAGTATAAACATATCGGAAAATAAGAAAAATTCATTGGGTAATTTCTTCAAAAAATAGGTTTTTGTGGCATTTTTACCTAGTAAAATTACAAAAATTAGTGCATTTTTAGCTTTTGAAAGTAAATTGTGCAAATGCAATTGATCAAAGAGAAATTTTCTTGTCAATAGCCATTGTGTACATGTATAAGGTCTATCAAAATGTACGGTATGTGTTTTATAGCTATAACTTAGTACAGGGTTTATACTAGACCTAAAACGAATATAACCGTTTTACCGTTTGAAAAATGGCCTATACCACTCAAGGGCAGATAACTAGCATGAAAACGAGCGTGGAAAGGTACCTTCAAATTTTGATATAATGACTACACAATGTTAATCTACAACATATATGACCAAGAAAAGATTCATTGGGCAGAAAATAATGACGCCATGTGTCCATTGCTACCTTAACTTTCCCCACAATGAGCAGCTGTGCTTTTAAGGAAGTGCTCAAACCGTTAACAGTTCTGTAACTTTCCAGAAGTCATTAATTCTAAAAATGTCAACCAAGGTTATCTAATGATTTAATTAGGAAACATCAGTTAACACAGTTTGAATTCTTTACTTCTGAAATGTTGCGGCACAATTTTGACTCAACTACCTTAAAAGGACTTTTATCTGTATCTCAAAGTTCAAGATCTCACAGAAGCCTTCCAAAATTCAAATTAAAACTTTTGTCCAGAGCATATTTCCTACATTTAACAGGGAATTTCAACACAATGTGGATCTGATTTTTCCCACAAGGTGTAGAATTGCCATTTGATAAGAATCATAGTTGAAGGTCAGAATTCAAGGTCAAGGTCACATTTCAAGGTCAAACATATGCAGGTTTAAAATTAGTGTTGTCTCTGGACATCCAGATGTATTTTAGTTTGATGGCTTATGTCAAATTATATGAAATGAAGAGAATTATTGTTTTAAATTCAATGAGGTATGAAACAAGAATCTTAATCACATTAATGTGTGAATCTGCTTTACATATTCATATAGTGATCAGGAAAAAAGAAACAATTGTAACTCCCATTCAAATTAATTTCTGTCTTACTCCATGTGTTTAATGTTCTCCATGACTACATAAGGGTGAAGGATTTTGATTTTTTTTTTACTCTTCTGAGAATTTACTCAACCTTGAGCTATAATGACTGTTAAATTTCTGTTAGATACTGCTGAAAGATTTGGAAAATGAATGATATAATGAATCATGTAAGATGTGTAATTCTACATTTCCAAGCATTCACAATGCCAAAATTGATTTGATATTCTGTGTCAAGATTCAATAACATTTTCAGCCAAGTAACAAAACAGTTTAAAATTTGAGGCTATCTTCTAATCACTATTAAAAATTTTGAAAATGAGTTTATAATAATTGTGGAAGTACATGTAATGATTCAATAATAGCGGAAATCATTGGAAAGGAGAGAAAGATAACTTTATCATGAATAATTTATGACCTGTTGATTGAAACAAAACATTTACAATTATTATTGCGTAATATGTGTGTTATCGGGTTGTTATAGGCATATTACCCTAACAGACAAAACCAGGGCATAAACAAGAGAAAAAGCGGATTAATAAGTAGACTCACACGTCGTTAACGCCTTGATTTTTCACTTTAATATCCTCAGATATTGCCTATACACTTTATCAGTTTCTTTGTTTAACATTCATATAGAGCATAAATAAGGGACGTCGTTGATCCTATTCCAGCATTAAATTTTGTGACCTCATAAATTTACTGAGCAACGTGAGTATAAACAAAAGTGACAATGCAATGCATTAAGCAATTTTCTGGCACATTAGTTGGTTTGGGGGCTGGGTTTTAATCATTCCTATGAATTATTTTGCAACTTCTGTTTGAATTAATAATATAGTCTTCACTTTTATGCAATAATAGCGTCAATTCATGTTTTTGAGGGCATTTACATTTGCAGAGACCCTCAAAATGCTTTAACGCCCTCGTGCTTTGCCCTCAGGTGCTTATCCAAATTTTCAGGGCTCTGCAAATGTAAGTTTGCGCCCTCAAAAATGTCGATATACCCTATATAAAAAGCTTTAAGGAACAATTACATGTACTGGCTGGCCCTTCTCTGAGTCACTGGATTTTACATTCCTTTGATTTGATACCTGAATAAAATATTGTTGAAAAGAGAGAAGTTGCCCCTTTTTGCTCAATATTTTTAAAGAGACTTGATTGTTTGAGACTTTTCAAATCAGAGCGGCTTTTTAATGTCATCTGCATGTACAATCCCTTACAATTTCCAGTGACATTGTGGGTACTCCAGCCTATTACAATGATATGACTAAAAAGTTTGAAGTTGGGTTAAATCCCACCAAAACAAACAAATAAACTTTTAAAAAAATCACACACAAAAAATCAGAGAAGGGTTAAACCCTTTGCTGTTTAATTCCTGCTTTTTACGTGCCTGTCATTTTATGATTGAAAAAACATTGAGAAAAAAGAAGAAATTGCTTCTGACAAGCAATTTCTTCTTTTTTCACACTATTTTCTACCCTACTGAATGGTCATTTTTCAAATTAAATGCACTTTCAAATTTCGTCTGCAAAACCTTTGATTTTGGACAGGTCTAAAATTTGGTAAAACAGGAAAGGGTTTAAGAGAAGCTGTTATTACAGGTACTATTTTTTGGTGAACGAAATTTTCGTTCACCAGTGTTATATACCGTGTATGGAAAATCCTGTAGGATCTTAATAGGTTTTAAATAAAGCAGTACCTCTTTAGATTCAATTTAGTATCTCTAGATACTTCTCTCTACAAAATCACCGTTTGTATCGTGAAATGCATGATTCTAGCATTCTTCATCAAGTGAAGATAATGAAAATTACCCTTTAAAAACACAAAAATATCTTGGAATGTCTATACGGGCGAATTTTTGATCGGCGTAAGATTGTCGAGAGTTGAGAGCAAAAACAAAGGTTGTGTCTTTACACTGTATAGACAGATACTATGTTTTTGATTTAAACCTTTGCTATTGCAACTTGTAGTAATTTGCCGGAAATGTGTGTTTATTGAGGTCGTGAACTTTTGAACTTCTACACACCCCTGATTGGCCATACCCCACGTGATGACCTACTACGATTTTACCTGCCTTCTTATGAATGAAGTCTTTGCTTATAAGTTACGAAAGGTCAAGTTTACAAACGAATGGAATGTTCCAGCCGTATTTCTCCTATTAAACGCGCCCGAGTGCGATGCAAAACGTTGTGGGGCGCTATTATTTCAGACTCTTTTACTTAATTAAAAAAAAAATACGTATTTTGGTACCTAAGAGAAGCAAACTGTTAACATGTTCGTAATTATCGATTGAAATACGTACGCTACCCAATACGCTTTTCTATTTATCTATTAAGGCTATAGATTTAAAAAATAAAATATAATGTTAGCTAATGAATTGTAATTATGTCATTTTAAGTCATCTATCGAATTACGGTCACCCTCGACCATTAATTGCAGCTTTCAAAAGCAAGTGATTGTGTTAGCAGAAGCCGAGATTATTATTATTGTTATTATTTGTACAAGTTAGGAAGTTCCAGACGATGCAATATTCAATGTTCCGCTACCGATGGACAAAGCGGTCTAATAAATCATTACCTATTCACGTATGAAATAAATAATCCTGTATTAAATTCTAAAATTTCGTGGTGTGTAAATGCACCCGGTACATGAAATGAAAGTGTTTCGTAGTGAAAACACAATACGTCTTGAGCTAGCTGGGTCACCGCGTGTCGGCACCCTTTGAAGTCCCCAGATTCTTGCAAGCGGCGACGTCGCTTTCAAATAAGTCACACACGAGATTTTACGGGGTTTTTAATTGTGCGGAAGCACAATTAGAGTGGTTCTGCCCGGGTTGTATCTAATGAAAAAATTGCAAAATAACCTTTTTTCCAACTCATATCAATTTTGTAAACAGTTTGTTTCGAAAATTGCTGGCATAAATTGAGCTTCTTATTTTCTCTGGCTGTTAATTAGTGTTTTATTTACAGTGCATTCCATGAAGGAATTAATAGTTCATTGATTTAGCTTAATAATAGAATATTAACATTAGTTTACTAAAATGCAGTTGTAAAGTTGCACTTCGTACCTATGAGGGAAAAAGCTACAGAGATGGATTGTGGGATGAATTACCTAATGCCCTCTCTTTGGAATAACCCCTTATAATTCACCTCTAAATCTCTTTACTATTTACAAAGTGTAAGTGCAGTGTGTCACTCTTCACTCTATAGCTTTATCTTGGTGTATTGATCTATGTCAGCCTGTGATTTATCTACATGTACATTTCTGAAAACTTGTTACTACAACTCTTCAAGAAGTGGCACGAGATAAATTTTCCAAATACCTACAATATTGAATGCTTAGCGTGTTTTACAAGGAGCTTTTTAGCATCAAAAGAATGGAGATATATTCCCGTGTATATTCAACCTAAAACTATGAATGAAGCAAATTCCATTTCTTATATTTGGCAGTTAGATGTTGAATTAATTTTGAAAACGTCCTTGAAAGAATATTTGTCTAATGAACGTTTCCCACAAGTTTTTGGGGTAACTTTAAAAATGGCATGTATGGTTTAACTATATCTGCAACAATAACTTGGTTTTTGTTTCAACTCCTGAAACAACAATAAGCAGTTCAGTCATTCAGTACCGCACAATTACAGTGCTTACAGCACTTTGATTCCTATTTTAACAGTATGAATTGTGACTAGGATTTAATCATTTGACTCGGATATTTTGTATATTTGCAGAAGGTGAAATGATTTCAGAAATATTTTCGTAACAACGAAAGGGGATTTTGTTCGCATGTGACTTATGAAGAATAACGAGAAATAGTGTTAATTTTGTGTTAAATTTTAACCTTTCGCACTTCCGGAAGACTGCGCGATTTAGGACGCGCTAGTTTTTCAGATGTTGAACGATCTTTTAATGACGCAACCAGCCTTATCCTGATAGGAATTTTAAGATAGTTAACCCATAATCTAATGAACATTACGTCGTGGAGTAGCAGCTTTTGAATTTAAATTCGAGACCGGATGTTTCACCACGGACCATGGACGGTTGGATGCTGTTGATCGTATTAGCAAGGGCCTGGGAATCGTATTTATGGGGGAGCGCGTTTATTAGGTAGGGCGCGTCTAAATTCTCATTGAAACATAAACAAGCACCACTTGACCGTGACCAACCTTGATATGAAATAAAATTTAAACCATTACCAGACAACTTATGTTCTCAACTACCAAATTTACACCTCTTGCTTAAATCTCGTTTTTAGCTCCACTGGCTGAAAGCCACTAGGGCTATTGTCATGGCGTTGTGTCCGTCGTGCGTCCGTCCGTCTGTGCGTCCGTGCCTGCGGTCGTAAACTTTTTCTTTAAAAATCTTCTCCTCAGCAACTACTGGATGGATTTCAACCAAACTTCACAGGAATGATCCTTGGGTGACCCTCTTTCAAAGTTGTTCAAGAAATTTTGATCCAATGAAAACATGGATTTAATGGGCGTGGCTAATTTCCAAATATGGTAAAAAGTGCCTTTTCTCAGGTTCTAATTCATGGATACCTATTAAATTTTACATGAATGATCCTTGGGTGACTGTTTATCAGTCTACAAAAAATTATTGTGATCAGATGAAAAATATGTATTTTATAGGCGGAGGTCATTTCTCTATATGTTATATAGTGGAAACTTTGAAAAATCATTTTCTCAGAATCTAACTGACAGATATCAACCAAATTTTACATGAATTATCCTTAGGTGACCCTTTATCAGTCTACAAAAAATAATGTGATCGGATCAAAAATATGTATTTTATGGGCGGAGGTCATTTCTCTATATGTTATAATAGTGGAAACTTTGAAAATCATTTTCTCAGAATCTAACTGATAGATATCAACCAAATTTTACATGAATGATCCTTTGGTAACCCTTTATCAGTCTACCAAAGATTACTGTGATCGGATGAAAAATTTGTATTTTATGGGCGGAGGTCATTTCCACTATATGTTATAATAGTGGAAACTTTGAAAAATCATTTTCTCAGAATGTAACTGACGGATACTAATCAAACTTCATTAGTATGATCCTTGTGTGATCCATTATCATGCAGCCACAAATTATTCGGAAGTCATTTCTCTATATGTTATAATAGTGGAAACTTTGAAAATCATTTCAACATCAGTAAAACCCAAAATATATAAAAATTCTAGTCAAAACTTAGATTTGCTATTACAAGAAATTCAAGCCTGTGGAGCGACACAAGCCATTCATGGCTTTCTTGTTATCTTAAAGCTTGTTGTTGCATACTTGTGTAATGTAAATATCTTCGGTTCCGGGTATTTTTGTATCATATTACCCAAATCCCATTTCCTGTTTTTTTTTTGTGTGTTTTTTTTTTTTTTTTTCGTTTCAAACAAGGCCGGAAAACAGGGGACATAGCAATCTCGGTACGATTTACTGTTAATATATGAATGTCGTGAATAGATAAATAAATAAAAGAATCAAATGAACAAATATCCCAACACGATAGACCTAATTTCAATTTTTAACATCGAATGGATTTTTTTTATCAAAGTACTTGACATCGTAACTACAACTGTATAGTAGCGCTTCTATCCCTCGGATGGCTCTAGAATTTCCTCAATACAATCATTCATCTATTTGTTTTACCGGAAGTATGTAAAATATTACAGAAAACGAAACTTGGATTGTAGATCAATCGCCTGTGGACTGGAGCATCTTTACCTTAATATGGAAATTGGTATTTCTCGCACCAGAACTATAATGAGCATACATCTGTACGTAGCTGCCATCTTCTACCCTCTTAGGTTTACGATTATCTGCCGTTTGGTAGGAGCAATAGAATTTAAACAACGACTATATTTGGACAATTCATTAGCTGTACAAAATACCTTCCTACATAGATTTCATCGATTTTTTTTTTGTTTTGTTTTTCTTTTTAAATTCATTTTTACGCAATGGCATCAGATGATTATTCTTTCACGAGACTGAATATTACCGAAAGAGACGAAAACCCTGTAATTACAATTACGAAACAGCGGTCTTTTAATTCGGAGGAGGGGGGGGGGGGGGGGGCGGGGATTCAGGTTGTTCCAGAGCCATAGCGGATAACGCTTAAAAGTCAAAATGCAGAAAGACTGCTGTTTATTCTGCTAAAATATGGGTTCCGCATGTGGAAATTGAATTACCTTTCTGACTGCTATTTTTTGAGTTAAGAAAAGAATCATTAGTCTAGACACTATAGTTGCCTGTTTGCTTTTCTCTAGGCTTATGGCTCTCTGTCTATCAGTCTGTCTCTGTCTGTCACTCTCTCTACCTTTCTTTTCCTCTCTTTCTCATTCTCTAAATTTAGAATTTTGACGAGACACTTTCCCTTGATTATTTTTTATATTTATAATTTCTCTTTTCTCAACGAATTCAATATATCACTTTAGAATGCCAACAGATTCGTTCACCATCAGTACTTTCAGTGCTTTGATTTATCATTGTTATCCATGGGGCATAAGTAGAATAACTCATAGGTCTCTAGGTCAATTACTAACACAGACTTCCGAAAAGATAATGAATGATATCATAAAGTGTTAATATACCTTCAAGAACCAAAATGAGGTTTTGCAACTTAATGTACAAAATCAATTATTGAAATTGCATGATACATAGTATTGAACTTTGTTATGAAGTTGGGAAACCAAAAAGCAGTAACTGCAGCCTTTTTCAAGCTTTGTTAACAAAGATACTTATCATATCAGATAATGAATGATATCATATAGTGTTAATACCTTCAAAAACCAAAATGAGGTTTTGCAATTTAATGTCCAAAATCAATTATTGAAATTGCATGATACATAGTATTGAACTTTGTTATGAAGTTGGGAAACCAAAAAGCAGTAACTGCAACCTTATTCAAGCTTTGTTAACAAAGACACTTATCATTTGTCGTGAAACAATAAGGGTTTTCTAGGTTATACATGATGTTACATCAAGATACTTGAAGCAGACTACATAATTATAGGAAACATTAAAAGGCTTACAAGAAACATTTCTACTAATTGGAACACAGTGGGAGACGTAACAAATTTGCTTCATAATGTAAAAAAGAATGTCAGTAATATTATGTATTTTGACACACTGAAGTATTTGTTGTAAGATGCTTTCTGGTTAAAGTTTGTTGGAAATGAGGAATGATACCTCTAAAGCAAATTTATGGCTCTGCCGCTCAGAGTGAAACAGTTGTAACTGCCTATGTGTTTATACGCAGTTACAATTGTTTAACCATGAGCCATTCAAATGACAGTTTTAGCTTTTTGCATCAAGATTTATTCATGCATTTTTAATTAGCTGAAAAGTTGTTTTTGTTTCTCAATGAAACCAATCAATGAAATCATTTTGAGTACCCAGCTATTTTGTATGCTTCTGCAAAAAGTAATTCCATATGTCTCAAATCCAGTTCATGATTGACTAGTTTAGTTTGATTCAAGATATTAGATATTGTATAATAGATGAAGAGAGTATTTGCTGATTTCATGTAGGTATGAAAGTAAAAACATAATCACACTTACATATGATTCCACTTTGCATATTCATAAAGAAAAATAGGCTCTTAGTTGCACACCTCTTTGAAATCAACAAAAACGAGGGGTCAGCAAAACTGTTGTTAGTGCTTATATATTTATGAGCTCTTACAATAGTGTTGCGCTGTCGATATCAGCCCTCAAAATACTCTCTTTATATCTTAAATGAAATATATATTAAGGAAGAGAACATTGGTAAAAGTTCTGCAACCTTTCAGAAGTAATGAACTTGAACATGCTACCTTGACCTTGATCAACATTGTGAAGGATCATGAGTTCCAAATCCATACATTATTTTTTGCATCATCAGTCAAATCTTCACTGCCTTCTCATTTCCTATAATGTAATCTTGATAAGCCAGGGAATAACACTTTCCGAAAACCAAAAACCATCATTTACCATATTTTTTCTCATAGGCAGGGGTGTGGGAAATATTTTTTTTCCCAAAAGTTGAAAGTAAATTTTCATTTGTCTGCCTATGAGATTCACTTGTCAGAATGTTAACTAACTTTTTCCCTTGAACCGTAACCATCACATATAATGAAAAATAGCAAAAGAAAACATTGAGATAAAAGGAAAAAAATGTTTGATGCAAGCAATATCTCCTTTCCTCTCATTATTTCTATCTCAATATGGGGGTTAATTCATGTTTTTGAGGGCATTAACATTTACACAGACCAAAAATATGGTTAAAAGTATTGTAAGGGTCTCTGCAAAAGTTAATGCCTTTAAAAAAAACTGAAATGACACTTTTATTTCATAAAAATAAAGACAATAGTTTTCATTCAACCAGAGATAGCAATAAGATTCATAGGAATGCTTTAATACTTTATCCATAAACCCACTAATGAGCCGGAAAAATTGCGTAATGCATTGCACAGGCAATTTTGTTTATACAGAGGTGGCTTGGTGTCCTTATGACATAACAAAATTTAATACAGGAATAGAATCAATTTCTTTATTTATGCCTTATATTAATGTAAGACTTAGAAACTGATATTGTGTATAGGCCCAGACCAAGGATATTTAAGTAAAATAACGGCACATGAATTTACTTATTAATCCAAGATTTTTTCTCCCATTTTACGCCCGGGTTTCGTCCATTTAAATACGCCTATTATAACTCGAAAATCATACATTTTATGCAATAATGTATTCTAATAAACTAAAAACAAACTATAAATTGTCAGAAATTTGTAATATTTTCATATATGGATGAGTCTAATATTTGTTGCTGATTGAACAAGTTCCAAAAGAAAATCTGCTTGTTCTCTGTTGAAAAAAGCAAAGTTTTTCCAAACTGTAAATTGTTAAATTCTGAATTTATCTCTATTTTCCAGGTGGACTGACAGCTGTTATATGGACAGATTTTATACAGACAGTTATAATGCTTGTAGGGGCCATGATTTTAATGGTTTTAGGTAGGCGCTCATGGTGTTGCTGAATCTAGTCTTGACTTTATATGTAGTTACATCGTGAAATTGACATTCATCTCACTCATAACCATTCTCAATCACTCATTCTCAGTGCTCCATTTAATCCTTCCAAACACTCACTCAAACCATACAAAAACCATCAAAATGACCAAACAATTAAAGGTCAACAACTACCATCAAAATGAATAAAGCAAGAACCAAATCATGACTTTGCTTACATAATTGCAATTTTAGCATCTGATTGGTTCTTAAAGAATAAGGAAGCTATTTATAGAACTTCTATGCATGTTTTATTAAAGGGAGGTATCATATATCACTTATTTTGTTCAGGATGAACAAAATAAGCGATATTGGATTACCACCCTTAAATTTCACTCAAGGTGCTCCTCTCACATATTCAACATCTTTCCAAAATCATTCCAAATTTTTTTACCTAGTCAATTTCACAATGTTATTAACTTTAGTTGTCATGGTGAATGAAAGGTTAATCAAATTACTTAAATTGTGGGTATTTGGAAATTTAATCCACATTTCAATGAGTTTAAAATGTAAAAATAAATTTTGAGCTGCCTTCATGAACAAAAATACTAGTTAATTTTTATTTTGAATGAAAACCAACAATCTTTGATAAAGCTTGAATGATTAATTAATAGTTAATATTGGGAAAAAATTGAACTTAATTGTAATGAAACTTTTCCCCTTACTATCTGCCTATTTACCTAGATCTGTTTTTGAATTACATGTAGTTCTTGAACTTAGGTTCTTGAACACCGGTTAGCTCTAGAACTGGTTGAAGAATTAGTACTAGAGGCTGAAGAACTCGTTCTAGAAGCTCAAGAACTATTTCTTAAACCAGTCATCTTAGTGACTCAGCATCAAAAAAGCCAGGTTTAACATACAAAACTATAACTTATGTTAGAAAAAGAAACAGTTACTCGATTTGTTTCAGACTAGCTGATTGTAACCTTGTCTGGAATACAGGAAAAATATTAAGCTCACCAAAGCTTGCTTAATAACATTTCTACTCTAGACTTTTTATTGTCAGCTTATCTCAAACATTTTGTTTTTTATTTCATTGCAGCTTTCATTAAAGTAGGTGGGTTTTATGAAATGGTAGAGAGATATCCCAAAGCTGTGTCAAACTACTCTTTATACAGTAACAGCTCATGCGGGGAACCTCGGTCTGACTACATGCATTTGTTTCGTGACCCCATAAAAGGTGATCTCCCTTGGCCAGGTCTTGTTGGAATCACAATCAACTCCATATGGTACTGGTGTTCAGATCAGGTATACAGTCATGCTTATTACTTTCTCTCCTCCAGAGCTTAGTTTTTATCCCCCGCCCCCTTTCCTATGAAATGGTGACTTAGTGCATATGGAGCTATCTCATGGCTGAAGGTTAAATAGGTAAAAAAATAAATATTTTCAGGGTCATCCATGTTAATGAGACCCTAGTTGCTCCGCCCCCTTTAACCCTTGTCATGCTGGATAAGAAATTATGACAAATTAGCAACAAAATCTGAGTGCTCAAAGTGCCAAATGCACTAAATGTGAGAAGGAACTCATTTTGAAAATTACTTTATGAGCTTATCTGGTTTCAAAAAAGTAAAAACTGGTGCTAAAGACAAAAATCAGATTGCACATTTTGTGCAGGCTGATGTTTGTCTATAGCTCCTGTCAAGGCAGGAGTATTCAGGGTTCAGCATGACAAGGGTTAAGAAGTATAAGTTGGTATGTTTAAGGATTATGATTGATTTGCTCTAGCTGCACAAGTACAATCTGTTAATATTTTATTTAACTAGAGAGTCATGCTCTGCATTCAGAATGACAAAAAGGTGCAAACTGTTTGCCAATTATACCCAGTATGATTTGCAAAGTTTGCACCCTTTTGTCTTCCTTAATGCAGGACAGGTTAAAGTATTTTTAGTTGAGCAAACTTCAGTTTGAAATACCTTTATGTTCAGGATACAAATACATTTTTGATCGTCTAGAAATTATCCCTTTCTTTGCACTGATTTTCAGGCCCAAAGAGGGGTGATATTCGTCAAATGTTTCACAAATGATTTTGTCCTGAAATAGGGGGCCAATTTTAAAATCTATTCAAAACAAATAACCTACCATAAAAAAGGGTAAAGATGAAAAAATTAAACTACATGCAGTTATGGCTGTAGGTGAAAGGTCAAGGCACTTTAATCAAGTCAGACATTTATGGGTGCGACAATTTTTGGCTTTGGACAACCTTTCTAGTTTTCAAAAGTTTTAAGTAATTATACTGCCAAAAGCAATGGAAGCAGTGAGTCTATTGTTCATCAACAACAATTGTTTAAAACATACTTTGAAGTATAATACTTACTTAGTACTAGACTGTATACTGGAGTTTTGTACAGTATCATTTTTGGTATACCTCCTTCCTAAAAGAAATACCGTAAAAGTTCTAATAAAACCTTGGGGTTCTATTAAAATTATCGCTTTTCCATTAGAAAGGGATGGGCTTTGATAAGAGGCTATGCTACATAATTTGTTTAAACGTTGAAAAATGGCCCAAATTTAACACAATCCGTGTAAAATATTAATATATGATTGGGGCAAAGGTGCATAAAACCTCTGTTGAATTTTTAATAAAATTGATTTGATGGGTATGGGCCTTTATTAGAAGCTTCAATGCTTTGTAAAATCACATCCTCTCAACCTCCAAAATGGAAATGGGGTTTTACTAGAGCATGGGGCTCTATAAGAATTTTTACGGTATACCCTGGTTTCAGCCCGCCAAAGGTTAAATTGTTTCAAACAAACATAAGGGTTAACAATTTTTCAGGTGATAGTTCAAAGAGCTCTTGCAGGAAAGACCTATGACCATGCCAAGGCAGGGACAATCCTCTGTGCATTCATTAAGATATTGCCATTATTTATGTTGGTGATGCCTGGAATGATTGCAAGGATCCTTTATCCTGGTAAGTGCTACAAGTTACAACTGACAACCACAAAAATGTGTTTAACTCTTTCCCAAACAGCAAAATTTTAGGGTGATCCTCTTCAAAATCTGCCACAAATGACAAAATAGAGGTTGTTAAAGATAGAATTTGTGTAAAGTATGGTATAGAAAATATTGAGACGAAAAGAGAAACTGCTGGTCATCAGCAGTTTCTTCTTTGGTCGCAACGTTTTCTCAAGCCCATTCTACCAGGGACGTAAAAACCAGGTCTTGTTTGGGAAAGGGTTAAAACAAGTTTTTCTGATCCATCATTGTTTGACATTGATATATTCAACTGTCCAGCTGCCTACAATTACATAAATTCTAAATTTTAATTTTGTTCATCAAAATTCAACCATGATAAGAAGTTCAAAAGATGGTTTTATTCCTCAATGAAAAAGATTTTGTGTAAGCAGCTATTTTGAAAACTTTTGCACAATGTAGTCCCATGATAAATATGTTTCCTTATTTGTAAATCATTACATTTGTACTAGAGATGAAAACATTTTTTGTTGATTTCATGGAGGTATGAAGCTGTTTTAGGTATTAATGCAGTGTGATTAGATTTCAGTTTCATACCTATATTGAATTATGGAATGCTCTCTTCATCTCATCAATGAAATTGTTTGAAATGTCAAGAACAGGATCAATAAAAGCTATGATTTTTTTTCACAGAGACAGTGGCGTGTGCTGACCCACAAGTATGTATGGCAGTGTGTGGGAGTGAGACTGGCTGTTATAACATAGCCTATCCTTCTCTAGTGATTGATCTCATGCCTCCAGGTATGTAGGGTTAGCCTTCCTCTCCTCTACCCCTAGTATGTCGACTATACTGTTATAACATAGCCTATCCCTCTCTAGTGATTGATCTCATGCCTCCAGGTATGTAGGGTTAGCCTTCCTCTCCTCTACCCCTAGCATGTTGACTATACTGTTATAACATAGCCTATCCTTCTCTAGTGATTAATCTCATGCCTCCAGGTATGTAGGGTTAGCCTTCCTCTCCTCTACCCCTAGTATGTTGACTATACTGTTATAACATATCCTATCCTTCTCTAGTGATTGATCTCATGCCTCCAGGTATGTAGGGATAGCCTTCCCCTCCTCTACCCCCAGTATGTTGACTATAATGTTATAATATAGCCTATCCCTCTCTAGTGATTGATCTCATGCCTCCAGGTATGTAGGGATAGCCTTCCCCTCCTCTACCCCCAGTATGTTGACTATAATGTTATAATATAGCCTATCCCTCTCTAGTGATTGATCTCATGCCTCCAGGTATGTAGGGGTAGCCTTTCCCTCCTGTACCCCTAGTATGTCGACTATACTGTTATAATATAGCCTATCCCTCTCTAGTGATTGATCTCATGCCTCGAGGTATGTAGGGGTAGCCTTTCCCTCCTGTACCCCTAGTATGTCGACTATACTGTTATAATATAGCCTATCCCTCTCTAGTGATTGATCTCATGCCTCGAGGTATGTAGGGGTAGCCTTTCCCTCCTGTACCCCTAGTATGTCGACTATACTGTTATAATATAGCCTATCCCTCTCTAGTGATTGATCTCCAGGTATGTAGGGTTAGCCTTTCCCCCTCTCCACCCCCAGTATGTTGACTGTACTGTTAAAATATAGCCTATCCTTCTCTAGTGATTGATCTCCAGGTATGTAGGGTTAGCCTTCCTCTCTACTACCCAGGATGTTGACTATACTGTTAGCCTATCCTTCTCTTGATCTAATGCCTAGGTCTGGCCCTGTGTTCTTGATGACTTAACCATGTAACCTGTTTGCAAATCATACCCTTCTTTGCACCATGTGCAAAGCAGGATATAATTCGCAAACAGGTTGCACCGTTTTGTGGCCGCCGTCATAGCGCAGTTGGTAGCGCGTCGGACTGTCATGCTAGAGGTCCCGGGTTCAATCCCCGACGGCGGCACTCATTCTTTCCTACTATTTGTCTCTCACCAAAGGGTTGATAATCGTAGACCTATGTGAGATAGTAGCTGGAGGCTAGGAAAGAATGTGGTGGTTGTACTAGTGAGAGAATACCAGGAAACCATTGTTAGCTGCTCCAGCCGCCGCGATATAAAAATGTTGAAAGCGGCGTTTAACTCCATTCAATCAATCAATGCACCGTTTTGTCATCCTGAATGCTGCAGGGCTTGTTTGGTATGACTAGCTTTGAGAAAATTAGTTAGGCATTAACCACTTTTTTTGTATGTATGTATGCTTTTGTAAACCAATTTTTAGCTCCACTGGCCCAAGGCCATCAAGCTATTGTCATGGTGAGGTGTCTGGCGTGCGTGTGTGCATGCATAAACTTTTTAGCTCACCTGATCACAAAGTGCTCAAGCTATTGTACATCGTCCGTCCGGCCGTCTGTCCGGCCGTCCGTTCGTCAACAATTTCTTTAAACATCTTCTCCTCCTAAACCACTGGGCCAATCAAGCTGAAACTTGGCACGGATGTTCCTTGGGTGAAGCTCTTCAAAAGTTATTAACAGAATTTAATTCTATAAATAACTCTGGTTGCTATGGTAACAGAAAGGCTGCAAATTGCGAAAATCTTAGAAAAAATTCTTCTCCTCCTAAACCACTGGGCCAATCAAGCTGAAACTTGGCAGAGATGTTCCTTGGGTGAAGCTCTTCAAAAGTTGTTAAAAAAATTTAATTTTATTAAAAACTCTGGTTTCCATGGTAACGGAAAGGTTGAAAAATGGCCAGAAATTGCTAAAATTCTTAGAAAAAATTCTTCTCCTCCTTAACCACTGGACCAATCAAGTTTAAACTTGGCAGAGATGTTCCTTGGGTGAAGCTCTATGAAAGCTGTTAAAAGAATTCAATTTCATCAAAAACTCTGGTTTCCATGGTATAGGAGAGGTTGAAAAATGGCCGAAAATTGCTGAAAATCTTAGAAAAACTTCCCTTCCTCCTAACCAGAAGGCCAATCAAGCTGAAACTTGGCAGAGATGTTCCTTGGGTGAAGCTCTTCAAAAGTTGTTAAAAGAATTCACTTTTATCAAAAACTCTGGTTAACATGGAAACAGAAAGGTTGAAAAATGGCTGAAAATTGCTGAAAATCTTAGAAAAACTTCTTCTCCTCCTAAACAACAAGGCCAATCAAGCTGAAACTTGGCAGGGATGTTTCTTGGGTGTATTGCTTCAAGAGTTGTTTAAAGAATTTAATTTCATCAAAAACTCTGAATTGCATGGTAACAGAAAGGATGAAAAATGGCTGAAAATTGCTGAAAATCTTAGAAAAACTTCTCCTCTTCCTAAACCACTTGGCTAATTAAGCTGAAACTTGGTAGGGGTGTTCTTTGGGGGGAAGCTCTACCAAAATTGTAAAAATAATTTTATTCAATCAAAATCTCTGGCTTCTATGGTATTGGAAATGTCAAAATATTGCCAAAAATTTCATAGATGGTTTATCCTTGCCTAAACTATTGGGCATATCTTAAAATTGGCAGGGATATTCTTAAGGTTTAGGTCAACTTAACTTGTTAAAAGAATTCAATTCCATCAATAACTTTGTTTGCAATGAAAAAGCAGTAGGAGAAAATTAAAGTATGTTTCTTTTAAATCCATACTAAATGTACATCAGACAATCTCTGGTATTTATAACATGGTTGACAAGTTATGAGTTGACTTACTCAGGTGAGCGATATAGGACCATCATGGTCCTCTTGTCTGTAAACATCTTCTCCTCCTGAACGAATGGGTGGATTTTGACGAAACTTGGCCAGAATGTACCTTGGGTAACCCTCTTTTAAAGTTGTTCAAGAAATTTGGATTGACCCCCAAATATGGGCGTGGCAGGGCGGGGCTTTTTTGACCCCAAAATCTTTGAATGACATCTCCTCCCGAACCATGGGGCTGATTTCAATGAAACTTTACCAGAATGTTCCTTGGGTGACCCTCTTCTAAAAATGTTCAATAAATTTTGATTCACCCCCAAATATGGGCGTGGCAGGACGGGGCTTTTTTTGACTCTGAAATGTTTGAATGATATCTCCTCCTGAACCATTCGGATCATTTCAATGAAACTTTACCAGAATGTTCCTTGGGTGACCCTCATCTAAAGTTGTTCAAGAAATTTGGATTGACCCCCCAAATCTGGGCGTGGCAGGGCGGGGCTTATTTTGACCCCGAAATCTTTGAACGACATGTCCTCCTGAACCATTGGGCCAATTTCAATAAAACTTTACCAGAATGTTCATTTGGTGACCCTCTTCTAAAGTTGTTCAAGAAATTTAAATTGACCCTCAATAATAGGCGTGGCAGGGTGGGGCTTATTTTGACCCCAAAATCTTTGAACGACATCTCCTCCAGAACCATTAGGCCAATTTGAATGAAACTGTACCAGAATGTTCCTTGGGTGACCCTCTTCTAAAGTTGTTCAAGAAATTTGGATTGGCCCCCAAATATGGGTGTGGCAGGTTGGGGCTCTTTTGACCCCATAATTTTTGAATGACATTTCCTCCTGAAACAAAAGGCCGATTTCAATGAAACTGTACCAGAATGTTCCTTGGGTGACCCTCATCTAAAGTTGTTCAAGAAATTTGGATTGCCCCCAAATCTGGGCGTAGCAGGGTGGGGCTTATTTTGACCCCAAAATCTTTGAACCTCATCTCCTCCTGAACCATTAAGCAGATTTCAATGAAACTTTACCAGAATGTTCCTTGGGTAACCCTTTTCTAAAGTTGTTCAAGAAATTTGGATTGACCCCCAAATATGGGCGTGGCAGGGTGGGGCTTATTTTGACCCCGAAATCTCTGAACGACATCTCCTGAACCATTGGGCCAATTTCAATGAAACTTTTCCAGACTGTTCCTTGGGTGACCCTCTTCTAAAGTTGTTTAAGAAATTTGGATTGACCCCAAAATTTGGGCGTGGCAGGGCGGGGCTTATTTTGACCCCAAAATCTTTGAAATACATCTTCTCCTGAACCATGGGGCTGATTTCAATGAAACTTTACCAGAATGTTCCTTGGGTGACCCTCTTTTAAAGTTGTTTAAGAAATTTGGATTGACCCCCAAATATGGGCATGGCAGGGCGGGGCTTATTTTGACCCCGAAATGTTTGAATGACATCTCCTCCTGAACCATTCAGCCGATTTCAATGAAACTTTACCAGAATGTTCCTTGGGTGAACCTCTTCTAAAGTAGTTCAAGAAATTTGGATTGGATGAGATCCGCTGGATCAATAAAATTCAGGTGAGCGGTTTAGGGCCATTCTGGTCCTCTTGTTTCAAAGTGATATCTAAATAGTTTTCTTCCTTGTTATTTTACATATAAGTTAACTATGTTCATTCCTTCATAAGTCAGTTTCGACCTAGAAAAAGTCTATTTTCCTTCTGAATGCTGTTCACTTTCATTACCTTCTATTTTCAATATCCCTCTTTCAAATCTTGAGATTTTTAAGCCAGTGGAGTGATACAGGCCCTCTTGGGCCTCTTGTTTTAGGACCATATGGAAGATTGGGAAACAAAATATGTATCCTCTTTAAATAAAGTTGTTATTATCATTATATTATTATTGATGAAAAATAGGTAAAACAAACTGAAACTCTTATCCTGATACTGGAAGTTCTGATTATTTGGCCATTTATCATTAACCCTTGTCATGCTGAACGAAAAATCTTGGCATAATTATATACAAATCAAAGTGCTGAAAGCTCTGTATTTCCTACTTGTAAGTCAACATTTAATTTGAAATATAATTCCAGGGACTTTTCTGGTTTAAAAAGGAAAATCAGGTTTTATGGCCTAAGATCGGACTACACATATGTGCAGGCTGATGTTTGGCTATAGCTCCTGCCAAGGCAGGAATATTCCAGATTCAGCATGACAAGGGTTAATTATAACAATTCTTCTACCCCAACACTTTTGAAGTAAAGAGGAAGAATTGGTTTCTCCATGTCTGTCCTTCTATAGACCTTTTAGTTACAGTGCTCTACCTTAAGAACCAATTCACCTAGAATCATGAAACTTTATGTAATTGTTGCCTCTGTCTTTAGAAGACAATTGCAAGGAGATGATGCACGGCAGAATTCCATATTTAGTTACTAATTAAGAAGCAACTTTAATTTTTGACTTGCGCAGCAAATGATTGTAAGTTATTTAGTAAAATAGGCCCCTGTGCTCTAACTCTAGAAAAAATGAAATTTGAATCATGGAACTGCATGACTGTAATATTTATTGGCGAGTAAAATTGAATTATGCTAATGTTTATTAACGTTTTGCCGGAAAAGGACATAAACAGCATATCAATCTGCTAAGAGCAAAACAGTTACTGCTGGTGACTCATGATCAATATAAAAAAACAAGGTTCCAACTAATATAAACATATTTAATAAACAGGAAGTTTGATTTTTACCTATAGCATATCGATGGCTTGGTGCAAAACAGTTGTAACTGCCTATATGTTTGTAGGCAGTTACAACTGTTCCTTGCTGAGCCATTGATATCATCATTGTAATTCCAACACCTCGTAAACTACAGCTTTAATCAAGCTGAAGCTACTAGATTTTAGAATAATAATGGCAAAATGTATGTTTGTGTCATCATCTCTGTCTGCCAGTCTGTTTATATCATGTCTGTACAAATATATAATACGTACTAAGTGTTTTGTATTAAAAAGAATATCTAACGAGGTTGAGAGAATTGATAATTGTCGAGGCTATGCCGAGACAATAATCAATTCTCACAGCCGAGTTAGATATTTTATCATGCAATACACTAAGTCGGTATTATATTTATCTTATTACCTCATTTTGTCTTGTTTTTATTGATGTTTCTAACTGATATGTTAGTTTCTAAAAATAACCATAATCATTGTTCTTAAAATAACTATGTGATATCATAAAAAATATCATACAGGATGTTTTACACGGATATTTGTATAGTTATAAGATAAATTTGCTTATCTTGTGAATGCAATCCTCCTACATGGATTTGGATTGAAATTCCACAAAATGTCACCAAACCTTGCATATGTTGTCGGGGCTTGATCATAATTATTCTGCAACACAGAAAAAGGGGCCTTTATGTGAAATTTTGCTGTGGCATCATAAATTTAGTCAATGGTACTTCTGTTTAACTTATCCTTACTTATAAATTGTTTCAGGAGCCAGAGGTTTAATGTTGGCCGTCATGTTGTCAGCACTGATGTCATCATTGACATCCATTTTCAACAGTGCCGCCACAATTTTTGCCATGGATGTTTGGGTCTACATCCGAAAGAAAGCATCTGAACTTGAGCTGATGATTGTTGGAAGGTTGGTTAACAAACAGGAAAAATATTATGGAGGAAGTTTTGTCCTTACAATGTTGTTTCTTCAAGAAGTTTGAAGAAAAAGTAATCTGATTTGCATACAAGATGAAGTTGCTAAAGATTATTGTCCTTTGATTATATTGATATAAACTGACACACACAACTGATGCTTTTGAAAAAGAATCAAAATAAAAAATGCTTTTAATTCAGTATATTTTACCAGAAGATCAAATAAAATGATCAAAAGTCACTATCCTTAATATATTTTGACAGCAATAAACAAAAAATAATTATAGAAATAGAATCTTTGTATAATAAAACAAACAAATATTATTATACCCCCCACCTACGAAGTAGAGGGGGGTATATTGGTTTCACCATGTCTGTCTGTCTGTCCATCCGTCCGTCCGTCCGTAGACCTTTTCGTTTCTGGACTCTAACTCAAGAACCAAATGACCTACAATCATGAAACTTTATACAAATGTTCCTTATGACCCAAGGAAGTGCCCTATCGTTTTTGGGTCATGTAGGTCAAAGGTCAAGGCCACAGTCAGCCTTTGTTCAATTTTCGTTTCCGGACTCTAACTCAAGAACAAAGTGGCCTACAATCATGAAACTTTATACAAATGTTCCTTATGACCCAAGGAAGTGCCCTATTGTTTTTGGGTTACACAGGTCAAAGGTCAAGGTCACAGTAAATTTTTGTTCAATTTTCGTTTCCGGACTCTAACTCAAGAACCAAGTGACCAACAAGCATGAAACTTTATGCAAATGTTGCTTATGATCCAAGGAAGTGCCCTATTGTTTTTGGGTCATATAGGTCAAAGGTCAAGGTCACAGTCAATTTTTGTTCAATTTTCATTTCTGGACTCTTAACACAAAAACCAAGTGACCTACAAGCATGAAACTTCATGCAAATGCTACATATGACCTCAATATTAGTTACAAACACATCATGCACTAATAGCACTTGCATTCTGACAAAGCGCTTGTGGGGGGTATTAGTCCGCTCTGCGACAGTTCTAGTTATTATCAATTTCATTATAAATCTTTCAAATGAGAATCCACAACGGATAATAGAATAAAGTAATTCACTGAAACTCTAAGAGTTAATAGCTTTGTTTTTCAAATGCAAATAATTTAATGATAATCAAGCGGTAATGAATTTAGGTACCAGTGCAAAACCACTGTAAGTGCCAATATTTCTAAAGACACTTACAGTAGTTTTGTGCTGACTCATCAAAATGCAATGTAAAATATTGCAATATAATGAATTGAATACCAAAAATATATCTAAAACTGTTTCCAACTTTAGTTTTGTTGGTTGACTTCACTACAGGGTATTTGTTGTAGTTCTTGTGGTCATCAGTATAATATGGGTTCCCGTATTACGGAATGCATCCTCGGAGCTCTACGTCTACATACAGCAGGTCTCCAGCTTTCTACAGCCTCCAATATGTTGTATATTCTTGTTGGCACTGTTCTGGGAGAGGCTTAATGAGAAAGTAAGTAATTTCTTAAAAACATGCAAGATTTTTCTTACCATTTTTTATGAGACATGTGGATCTTAATTAAGAATACAATAGAAAAAGTTAACAGTAATCACGCTTTGGTGATCAAGCCTAATTATTGTTCAGTCCTAGATTTTAAATCGATGAAGTTTCAATTTCAGGTCATAACAGGTAAGTTTTCTCAAAATTACGGATAGAAATGTATAACTGGGATATAAATGTATAACTATGAAAAAAGTGGGATTAAACCTGGTTAGCTCATATGGTAAAAATGGGCTATCAGTTCTTGGATAACGAGTTTTCTTCAAGTTTAGCCAACTTTTGTTCAACTTTTGCACACATCATTAAATTTTGTCTCTAATAAAAGGGTGATTGATAAGTGATTACAAAAGTAAGTTGAGTAGCAAAGGGCAAAGGATAACACATCCATGGCTCAGCATGAAACAGTTGTAACTGCCTTAAAACATATAGGCAATTTCAACTGTTTCATGCTGAGGCATCAACATGGTTATATTAGTAAGGGAAACAGTAAGAAGAAATAGTTATGTGCACAAATAAATGGTATTACTACCCATATTGATCAACCTCATTCTTAAATTTCAGGGTGCATTTATTGGTTTAGTGATGGGAATGATAGTGGGTTTGGTCAGGTTTGCCCTGGAGTATTCATACCCAGTAGCGTCCTGTACGGACACACAGCCAGACCCGACACCCAGCATCGTGAAGAACTTCCACTATCTCTACTTCTCAACATTTCTGTTTATACTCACTGGAATAATTGCTGTTGCTGTTTCACTTCTGACTAAACCCATCAATCCAAAATGTGTAAGTTATTATTTTGCATGGATTGTGAGCTCATAGACCTTAACTAAAATAGCTAAAAACATGACTGTTGGGTCACCAGGGGCAGAACACCAGGGGCTAGGGGGTAGGATTCTGACCAAATAGATATCTTCAAAATTCTTTTAATCCATGTTCACAACAGCCTTGTAAGGAGAAAATCAAAGGGATTGTTATAGCCCTAGAGCTGCTAGCATAATATAGAAGATAAGTGTTTGTTTCAGCATCAATTTGATATTTCATTGAGTGAACAACAATAGCTATATTTTCACGAGTGGCAGAGCCACAAGTAAACTTTAGATTCGTTGTTCACAAAATGAACTTACTCGAAAACCAAAGGATTATTCTGTTTCTTAAATGCAAAAATGAGACAAAATGTGAGAATTTTTGGACGTTTTTTCCTAAAGCACAATATTTTGCACTTAATGGCTATGCAACATTCATGATAAGCATTCGGAATACCACTTGGCCAATTTCAGGATCAAACTTGGATGTACAAAGACGGACTATTTTTAAAAATTACGGGAAAACCTTCGAAAAACTCGATGACGTCAGTAAAAATGGCGTTAGCCCTTGAAACTGTGAGTGAAAACATTCCACGTCGCCAATGCTACTCGTTTAAGACACTGACGTGAAGCAATCGTATCCTTATACAAATATCTCCAGGATCATAAATAACGGCTGAAAAAATCTTAATTTTTGAGAATGATTTGTCATTCTCAAAAATTTAAGATTTTTCAGCCATTATTTACTGTAAAAGATATAAATCTAAAGTGCTAATTTTTCTTACACTGTTTCCACCTAACAAATTGCACAATTTTGTAACATACCCCATCCGCCTTACATACATCCGAGGTCTGTTGTAGTTTACGGAAACGGCCGAGTGATGTTCCCAATGTCATGATAAGTTCACTTATTTGGCTCCACTTAGATAATGTCAGATAGGGTGTAAAGAATGAAAGCTGCAATAAGTTGTTAATTTCACTGGTTTTGCAGTGAGTTTATCAAATGATTTTCTACCGTTATTTCCCTATAATCTACCAAAAGCATTAAAGAAAGATTAGTATGTGTATAAAGTTAAAAGATTAAAGAATGAATTTCTCATTCATACATGAAACTTTTCATGAGTTTTTGCAACCAGTCTTAGATTTTAGACAAAGATTATTTTTAAACAATAAATAACAATGAGGGTTTTTTTTTCTCTGAGCTTTGGTAAGAGTAAATAACAAGGTATGTAGAGAAGTTCAACTATTCAGTGCTTTAATAATGCAACAGTAATTTACAAAAAAGCATGATATTTTCAACATAAAAGAAGCAAGGGTGTAACTACTCTTAAGCATATTATGCATGTGCGAAATACAAAAAACATCAGTTTCAAAAGATATTGTTGATGATTGATCAAGACATCTTAACTACAGGTAATTCTAGTTGTAGTTAGGATTTTTTTATTTATTCTCCAACCCTCAAATAATTAAAAAGGGGGAGTGGTCTTAGGTTATTTTTCTTTGTCACAGTGCACATATTACCATTATCCTATAAATTCTTTGGTGTGTATTTGTGATTCCTAGTTATGCCTATGAGAAGTATCTTTTTTCACTAAATTTTTAGCTCACCTGAGCACCAAGTGCTCAAGGTGAGCTATTGTGATCGTCCAATGTCCATCATCCATCGTGCATCGTCTGTCGTCCACAATTTCCTTAAACATCTTCTCCTAAACCAATGAAACTTGGCAGGGATGTTCCTTGGGTCAAGTTCTACCAAAGTTGTTCAGATAAATGAAATCCACCTTTAACTTTACCTTTGCCCTTAACAAAAAAGGTGAAAATAGGTAAATCTTCAAAAAATCTTCTTCTCTGAAACCAGAAGGCAGACAGCTTTTATATTTGATATGTAACATCATCTAGTGGACCTCTACCAAGATTGTTCATATCAAGGCCCTGCGGTCATATTTGTGCTCCACCCGGGGGCAACCCTTTTTAAATAGAATCAAGGAGCGAAAATCTTTAAAAATCTTCTTCTCTTTAACCGGATGGCAGACAGCTTTCATATTTGGTATGTAGCAGGATCTAGTGGATCTCTACTAAGTTTGTTCATATCAACCCCTTGGGTCATATTTGGGCTTTGCTAGGGCGCATTCCTTTTAGCTCTGACCTCGAAGGGTAAAAAAGGGAAAATCTTTAAAAATCTTCTTCTCTGAATCCAGAGGCAGACTGCTTTTATATTTGGTATGTAGCATCATCTACTGTATCTCTACCAAGTTTGTTCATATCAAGACCCTGGAATCATATTTGGGCTCTATCCGGGTGCAACCCTTTTTTCATAGAATCAAAGAGCGGGAATCTTTAAAAATCTTCCTCTGAAACAAGAGGGCACACAGCTTTCATATTTGGTATGAAGCATCATCTAGTGGGCCCCTACCAAGTTTGTTCATATCAAGACCTGGGTTCATATTTGGGCTTTGCCAGGGCGCATCCCTTCTTGCATATCCTTCTTGCTCTTAGCTGACAGCATTCCATGGTAATGATTTTATCTAGAAATTATCTCCTTCTTGACATCTGCCTATTTAATAAATGTGATGTCCCAGGGGTCAAAGAGACTGAGGTGAGCAATCTAGGACCATCATGGTCCTCTTGTTTATTTCAGCTTCTTAGATTAACATTCTGGACACGACACAGTAAAGAGCCGAGGTATGATATTGACGAGACAGAAACGTCGTATGGTACTGTAAGTGACATTTCTGAACATGTCAAGGAGACTGAATTAAAATCAGGTATGTGGTACAATTATGTTCAATTCGTAAATGTTCTTTGATCAAAAGAGAAAAATAGGAAATGCATTAATAAATGACATTTTGAGGGGGTCAGCATATTACTGTTTTAATCATTTATACATTAATACATTCATTTTTAGACACTAATAACTACAGACATGGTGTCCCCTATACAAATTAATTTCACCAGCAATTGTAGATAGATGACATGTTTCACTTTTGTCAGTCTTATCAAAGAAAAAAAAAACAATGGTTAATTTCATCCCAATTACAATAACACTGAATACACCGATAACACTCTTTGAAGAAGTAAATGTCCCTAGGGGAATAAAACAAAGCCATATCTTCAGAATGAAAAAAAAAGGCAAAGAGAATGTCTTCAAATCTTGTTTTTCATAAAAGTGACCAAGTGATAATCTGACTTCTATGGTAAAATATGTATATTATTTAATCCTTTATGGTAGATTATCAATAACCCAAACTATATTTTCCCTTGTGGTGAAGTCACTCACTAAAATATAGATTTTGTTTTCACTTAATGATAGATAAAGTCATTTCACACAGGATTTAGCAGTTACCCTCTAATTGTTTGATTGCTAATTGCATTTGTTTTATCTACCTCTTTTGTCATATTGTTCTTTTGACTTAATACTTAAAATGCTGACAGCAAGGACTATCCACACTTAAGATTCTCCTTAATCCTCGTCATGCTGAGTAAATTTTTAGCCAGAGCTTCAGATTTACAGTGGGCCCGGGTCATTTCTCACATGATGACCCACAACTTTCCAACAGTTCGGGTCCTGTGACCCTGTCCTGCTTGGATATGAAACATTTTTACCATGATGAAAATATGCTTTGGCCCATCATTTCAGGAAATGACCCACAACTTTTTACCTCATGGGTCAATTGGACCCATCAGTCTTGAAAAGAATCTGAAGCCCTGTTTAGCTGAAATTTTTTATCAAAATCAAAGGGCAAAAAGCACTGAAAGTTCCAATTGTAGGTCAATTTTTATTTGAAAAAGTAAATCTACTGACAATTCTGGTTTGAAAGTGAGAAACAGGTGGTGTAGACAAATGTGCAGGCTGATGTTTGTCTATAGCTCCTGCCAAAGCAGGAATATTCAGGTTCAGCATGACAAGGGTTAAATTAAAATTAAAAGAAAAAAGAAATTGATAAGAGCTCTTAAATATGAAAACTAGTAGAGCTCCACTTTTATATTAAACATATTTGTCATAATTCATGAAAACATAATGGAAAAAATATACATCATCATAAAACTCAATTGTCAAAACTTTTTTTTTTTTAAATTTTAAATGGTATAAAACTATTTCTATATTATTAAATGAAGATAATGAGAATATATATTAAAGAATTAGGTGGCCTGATGGTCTAATAGTAACACATCAGACTACTATTCCTAAGGTCTGTGGTTCAAATCCCAAATGCAGCAGGAATTTTCAGGGATACTTTATATGCCCCACCCCACTAGAAGTGAACTGGTAAGAAACCCAGAGGTAGCTTCGTTTGTATGGGTGCTTTATACTGGGAACATCAAATAACCAAGGAGGTCTATTCTAAGACGAGCTAGGGGCGTATGAACCTGGATCTTATTGTGTCCACTTCTTTATCTCTCATGGTCCATATTATAATATGCCTACAGCACAGAGGGACCCAAATCCTACAATCACTCACACATATTTATCAAAGAAAGGAATTGAAATGATGATGAAAAACTTGATCAAAGCTTGATAATTAATTACTTGATTGCTGCATGAAATTGAATTGTTGTTTGGGTTTTAAACCATGCATTTAATTAATACTTAATGAAAATAATGTGGTTAAAAAAGTATTTTGAATTAGCATATAGGTAAGAAAATAATGTATATAATATGTAGTAGGCACAAAAGCATCCGTATAGGCTGCACACATAACCAACAAAAAAGTTAGAAATGATAAGGGATTCAATCATAATTATTTTCAAAATCTCAGTAAATTTAAACGTTTTGATGAATTTAAAATTTTATGGTTATATAATGCCAATAAGTCAATTGATCATAGACTCTAAATATTTGGTATACCACACTAGAAATCTTGAACCGAATAATGAAAAGGCAGTAAAATCATATCATTGTTTATGACAGGGAACTGATATGTTTTAATATTGATAGTTTTTTGTCTAAAATAATTTGAAATGTTAAATTAAATTGCAGTGAGCAAGGATGGAGTTTTACCTGCAGATTCCTCTGAAAACTCGGGGATTGCTATAGCCTGGGTGTCTTTATTGTCATCATTGTTGTCATCGTGCAAAAACTTTGACATTTTGTGAAATCTCTGGTTCTACTGAATGCATTCACTTTAAACTTGTCACATATGTTCACTGGCAAAAGGGAAAGCTATACAACCAAGGAGGATAACTCTAGATACATTTTGTGCAAATTATGCTCCTTTTTGGACTTCGATTTTTTTATCAACTATCTGGCACCCACAGCCAAGCAAAGGCACTAGTAGGCACTGCTCTTGTTAAACCTACTTTTTGAGTCTTACTTTCATATTGTATGTTGGTCAATTTAAATTCTTCAGGTTCTTATCTAATATCTTTATGGATGAATTTCAAAATCATCACCTCTCATTGTGAACTAGTTATATGTAGTATGTTTTTTAAAGGCTTCATAAAATCATGTCAAAGATCAAGATAAAAATGAAGGTCAATGTCATTATTTATGTCCATGGATTCATTTAATAATATAATGGCACAACTGATTCCCCTATAAGTTTCATTTAAAATCAATTAATGATAATAATCAAAGGTCAAGGTTGTCACACAAGAAAATTCTGAGCTCTCATGAGTTGTTCTTGATAACCAGGGGTCCAGATAAGAGTAGGTAAAGCCTTCTTAAATCTACATTTTTCCATAATACCCTTTGTTGTGGGCACTCATTTGATTTTTTTCTCAATGAGACATTTCAAATGAGTACTCTCAACATAGAATTTAAATTAAGGACAATTGAAATAATTTAAATTGAAGTCTTAAATACACCCTCTATCTATAGCTCTGTTGACAACCATTAACCCTTGTCATGCTGAATGAACTTTGGCTAAATATTTTCATTACAATCAAAGAGCTAAAAGCATTGAAAGTTCTGACAGTAGGTCAATTTTTATTTTAAAAACTAAATTTATTGACAATTCTGGTTTGAGAAACAGGTTGTGTAGACTAACATCAGACTGCACATATGTGCAGGCTGATGTTGACTATAGCTCCTGCCAAAGTAGGAATGTCCCTGGTTCAGCATGACAAGGGTTTAAGTTAATTTTGGTCCTATTTCAAGAGGGTATAGAATGATGCAAAAGAACAACATTACAAATGAGGTAGAATTTATATATTGGATGGTATTTAGGAACAGGGTAAAACCATGAAATAAATAAGATAATGAAAATGAAAAGTAGATCAAAATATTTAATAACAGTTTGTGTTAAGTATCAAAAGTGTTATCACATGATACTTTCAATTAAGATCTTTGATGAAAAATCCAAGAAAATTGTCAGTACAAGTTTTGATTCATTGTGGGTGCAATAGTTTTATATTCATCAGGGTATTAACCCTTGTCATGCTTAAGCCAGATCACTCCTGCCTTGGCAAACAGGTACAGCCTGATTTAAGTCTTTACCATCAAAGATTCCTTTTAAAATTTTGAAAGTTTGAAAATTATCTTTTCAAAGTAAGTGTTTACAACCAATTTATAAAAATCAATGCATCCAGTGCGTTTACCTCTTCGCCTTTAATGCCATTTTGCCAAGATTTTTAATCAGCCTGATGAGGTTTGGTGCCTGAATACAAAATTAGTGCATAAACTTACCATATATTTTCACTATATTGGCACTATATTTACTTGCAATTTCTTTTGGCTAAAAATGTTTATGCTTTCCATTACTACATACTCATGTTTAATTTTGTAACTTGCAACAAAGGTTTGGAAAATAGAACAGCATAATTTGTCATCTATCTTAAATTCATCTATATTTATGTAGAAATATCAAAATGATAATGAGCTATCACACAAAAGGGAATTTAGTAATAAAAGGAAAGAAAATAGAGAAAAGATCTGCCAGAGTGAGTTCGTATTGTGAGGTAGAGTGATAATCCATAAATTCTCTGAGAGCAGTATATTTTGACCTAGGTTTGCAGAGCATACTTTTAGCATTTACCATAATGTCCTTTTTTGAATGACAGATCAAAATTTGCATAAAGATCTTCCTCAAAACACCATAATCTGTGATATGTAGTAATGGAAGATTTTATGGATTTTTAGCTGACCTGAGCACAACTTGCTCAAGGTGAGTTTTTGTGTTCATTCAATGTTTTCGTCCGTTTTTGTCGAGTGTCATGGGTTGTCAGCCGAAAGCAATTGATGTTTTAACAATATAGAGGCCATGATTGTGGCCCAATCTTCATGAGCTTGGTCAGACTGTTTTTCTAGTCTAAGGGATGCATAGTATTGAAATTGGGAAGTATTTATGTGATATCATGGCAAAAGGGGCCTTAATAAAACTTTACTTAATTACACTCTAGAAGCCACAAAAATGGCCAAATCCTTATGAGCTTTGTCTGAATGTTTTTCTAGTCACAGGGATGAATAATATTGAAATTGGGAAGTTTCATACAATATCATGGTAAAAGGGGCCATAATAACGCTTTCCTTTTTTACAGTCCAGAGGCCACAAATTGGCTCAATCTTCATGACCCATGTCAGAATGTTTTTCTAGTCACAAGGATGAATAATGTTGAAATTAGGAAGGATTCATGCAATATCATGGGAAAAGGGGCCTTGATAACACTATACACTCTAGAGGCCACAAATATGGCCCTATCTTCATCGAACTTGGTCAGAATGCTTTTCTAGTCACAAGGATGAAAATTGAAAGTGGGAAGGTACTACTTGATATCCCAAGAAAAGGGGCCTTAATGACGATTTTCTTGTTAACACTCTAAGAGGCCAAAAATACGGCCCAAACTTCATGAAACTTGGTCTGAGTATTTGTCTGGTTATAAGGATAAATCATAATGAAAATGGGAAGAATGCTTCTGAAAACAAGGTAACATTCTATTGTCAATTTTTACTCTAGGAGCCACAATTATGGTCCAATATTCATTTGTTTGTTTGTTTGAATGGGTTTTATGCCGCTTTCAACAATGTCGCAGTTATATGGTGGCAACTGGAGCACTTAACAATTGATTCCTGGTATTTCTTTCACCTGTACTACCATTACACCCTTTCCTAGCCTCCGACTGCTATCTCACATAGGTTTAAGATAATGTACCCATTGGTGAGAGACAAACATCGGAAAGAATATTTGCAGCCATCGGGGATCGAACACTATTGAAAATTATATGATCCTATTAAATCAATCTAATCACTACAATAATGATACATGTGTAGCTGAAAATTTGTCCTGAAATGGTCTTATTATTGAATAATCTTTATAGATGTTTCAATTTGCTAAGAAAGGAGTCATGGAGACAAAGGTGAGCAATATAGGACCATCATGGTCAGCTAGTTTTCACAATAGAACATCTACAATCAAGATTAAAAAAGAGTCAGGCTTTCTGAAAGCTTTTGATCATAAATTAATTGCATAATTAAAACAATTTACAAATAATTGTATCGAAGTTCAATATTTTTTATTTCTTTGATTCTCAAATATAGTGCCTGTAGTCAAAAGCTAATGAAAAATCCTTTCATTACAGTGAAAAAATGAAATCCTCGGATCAACACTGACTTCTACAAGGCACTCAGTCACTGATTCAAAGCTATGTCAAAGTTAAAGAGCGAAAAAAAAAAGCTTATCAGAGTGTCCATTAGCATTCTGTTTTTGAGGTTTAAAATAACTTTATTTTTAGCTCCACTGGCTGAAAGCCACTGGGGCTATTGTCATGGCGTTGTGTCCGTCGTGCGTCCGTCCGTCCGTGCGTGCGTGCGTGCGTCCGTCCGGTCGTAAACTTTTCTTTAAAAATCTTCTCCTAAGAAACTACTGGATGGATTTCAACCAAACTTCACAGGAATGATCCTTGGGTGACCCTCTTTCAAAGTTGTTCAAGAGATTTTGATCCAATGAAAAACATGGATTTAAGGGGCGTGGCTAATTTCCAAATATGGTAAAAAGTTAGTTTTCTCAGATTCTAATCAATGGATACCAATTAAATTTTACATGAATGATCCTTGGGTGACCCTTTATCAGTCTACAAAACATCATTGTGATCGGATGGAAAATATGTATTTTATGGGCGGAGGTCATTTCTCTATATGTTATATAGTGGAAACTTTGAAAATCATTTTCTCAGAGTGTAATCAATGGATATCAACCAAATTTCACTGGAATGATCCTTGAGTGACCCTTTATCAGTCTACAAAAAATCATTGTGATCGGATGGAAAATATGCATTTTATGGGCGGAGGTCATTTCTCTTTATGTTATATAGTGGAAACTTTGAAAATCATTTTCTCAGAATGGAATGGATGGATATCAACCAAATTTCACTGGAATGATCCTTGGGTGACCCTTTATCAGTCTACAAAAAATCATTGTGATCGGATGGAAAATATGCATTTTAAGGGCAGAGGTCATTTCACTATATGTTTTGTAGTGGAAAATTTGAAAATTTTCTCAGAATCTGATTTTTGGATATCAACCAAATTTCACTGGAATGATCCTTGAGTGATCCATTATCATGCAGCCAAAAATCATTTTGATTTGATGAAAAATATGTCTTTTAGGAGCGAGGTCATTTCTCTTTATGTTATATAGTTCAAACTTTGAAAATCATTTTCAACATCAGTAGAACCCCAAATATCTAAAAATCAAGTCAAAACATTTATTTGCTTTTACAAGAATTTCAAGCCTGTGGAGCGACTCAAGCCATTCATGGCTTTCTAGTTGATAGAAATCTGATCTTGGCAACCTGCTTTCAATCATATATCAATTTCAAAATCTATTTTTTATGTTGAAGAGCTTGAATTATAGGCAATTTTTGATTTCATGTCACAGTGTGGTGTTGTTATGCACAAGTTGCTAAAATGATATTCTTTTTTATGTGCTCAATGAAAGGTTGAACTTATGTGATCACCCATAGCAACAGGGCATCTGGCATCAAATGTCTGGTGTCCAGGCAGGGGGCAGCGTCAGCTACTTTGTCTGAAGAATAACTCTGTCACCTTATGTGACTTTAAACTCGACAGTTATGTTCCTCTCAGAGTGCAAGAACTGTAACTCTGCTTAGCTTAATGTTTGAGTTATTTTCCTTTTGTAATTTTCAAAGTTGGATATCAAGCAGTGTAACATGCGTATCTTGTGACAATTTGCCACCTTGTTTTCTAAGTTGGATGATATGGAATTGATAGGGGACATGACAGAACGGCAATATAACCTTTAGTCATAAACAGAATTACATTTTATTTTGGTTACATTCCAAGATGTGTCACAAAAAAAATAGACTTTATGACAATTCTAGAGATTCTTATTTTGACTATCATACCATGGGCTTTTAGAGACATTAGAGTGAGCCTCTTGTTTCTATTTCAAGCACTTCTAGCCAAGTGTGTAACCTGCTCGGGGTGCTCTTGATAATTGTAAGCACAGATCAATTTTTTAAGGTTAAAAGCAGGATGCCTAAAATCTTCAATGAAATTTACATAGGTTTTTCAAAGAGTACAGATAAGAGGAGGTACTCTAATAAATACCCACAAAATAGAGTTTGAGTATGGACTAGTGCATTATCGTATTTCCTCTACTAAAAGCTCCTGGGAGCTATACATAACATGGTGGGAGCTTTTATTTAGTATGCATTATCTGACTTAAAATTGATGTCTTTTAGGCCCCTTGCCCTTTAATTTGAGGTGAATTTCCTCTTAAAAAATGATTATTTAGAAGAAATTCATCTCAAATTAGTGAAGAAGTTTCAAAAAGTTCATGAAATTTAGGCATTTCAAGTAGTTTTTCTTAGTAAAAAATGTAGGGGTGCTACTATAAGGGAAAGTAGGATTATTAGAGGAAATACGATATCTAATTTTAAAAATCCAAAATATCCCCTCCATCTGAAGCTCTGAATCCACACTGAGTGCTGGCTATTTCCTTAAGTCAGTGTTGCCAGGTCAAAAATTCTAGTACTGACATCTTTTCAGCTAAATTTAAATCGGTCGATTTAATAATATCCGTATCTCGGATAGTCAGCTTATAGTCAACTTCTGATGGAGATTCTGTGGGGAAATATAATGTCTAAAAACCCTGCACAACGTAAGTATGCAAGCTTTCCATTCTGACTTTGTTTTTCATTTTAAGTAAATGATATTTTCTATCCATATTTTTAATATGTACTAATAAACCTAATGACTGTATTTGATATGATTTTTTTTATCTGTAGCACATTTGTAATCATTGTAATGTTCTAGCATTTGAAAACTGAAGAAATCTTGAAACATATGGCCAACAAGCCACCATACATTCAAGCATTCAATTTAGAAGAGCTTATCCGATGATGAAAGGCATGTGATTATTAAACTTTTCTCATTCTCAACTGCAAATTTTCTCGATCTTAGGATTCAATAAAAATGTATGAACATAAAATAGCATTAATAATTATGTTGTTATTAAATAACAACGTAATTATTATTATCATTTATATGTACTTCCATACATTTATGATTTATTATAACAGGTTTAATCTAAAGTTGAACAATTCTCAGTTGGGCATAAAAGAAAGTATTATAATCTTGGGCCCTGAATATTTTATTGGCTAAAACACTCTTAGGTGTGGGACAACCAGATAAATGTGTATTTTAAGCTCTCATAAGCCAGAGGCCTGGTCATCCTTTGATACCCTGGGATCTCCCTCTTTATCGATTTCGATATGAAATAGCATATGGGGATACTCCGGGGTATCAGAGGACAAAGCATGGTGAGCTATTGTGATCTAGCTATGTCTGCCCCCTGTGGCCTGTCATTTGTTGTGCACTGTATGTCAGCAACAGTTGTGCCTTCTAAAGGTCACATTTATGGCTCCAATAGCTTGAAACTTGATCAAAATATTATTCTATTTTTTAAACAAGTTGGAATCTAGGTTGTGTTGGGTCAAAAACTCAATCACTGGGTCAAATCTTAGAAAAATATTGTTTACATTCTAGAGGTCACATTTTTGGTTGAAATGCCTTGAAATCGAACAATATCAAATTTGGGTCATATTGGATCAAAACTAGGTCAGGAACAAATTGTATCTTTGTGTACTGTTAAGGTCACATTTTTAAGCTGGGCTGATTTTAATCATGCACAATAAGGTCAAGGTCATAGTTCAAAGTCAAATTCAGATCTAAAGCTCGGCCAAATTAAATCTCTATGATTTCTTGTAGCAATTAAGTTTAATTTCCATATTTTATATGTTTTTGAGTTTTGTCTATCTTTTTGTGTTGAGATTTTGTGAGCAATATATATCAATGTGCTTGTAAGATTCAGAATTAAGGTGTGTATGACTGCCTGAAAAATACATGTATAAACTAATTTGAATCTATTAATCAATTTGATGTCCACGCAAATTGTTGAGTGAATTTAGTGTTCATTGGTTACACACTGGAATCTGGTGTCAGGGGTCCCTGGTTCAATCTCCCCTTCTCCAGTCCTTTGGGTGAGACTGAAGGCCCTGTACCCATAAAACCTTTGTTGTCAAGTGAGATCTAAAACCCCAAACAACCAACCAAATTAATCTACGAAAGTTGTAAAATTATTGACATATAATGATACCATTCTGTACTTTTCTGTGGTTTTGATATTTAAGTTTTAAAAAGTAACTAGTAGTGAAAATGACACTGTGCTATGTTGTCTACAATCAATTACAGGGCTAAATATCCCAGGGATACATTTTTTTCTTTTTTAAAAAACATATGCACAAAACATAATCATTCCCTCTTTGCCCTTCTCTCGGCTACATGATAAACATGTATATGTATCTCTATATTCTCTATCAATCTCACTTTTTGTGCAAATGTATAGAAAATTCTACATTTATATCCAGATGTTTAAGTTTGCTCACCCCCCTGTGAATATTTTGTACAGATAAAGGTAGTGGTGATACTGGTAACAATAAAGACAAGACTAGACAAGAAGACAGACTGATGGAAGAGGATAAAGAGGAGGAACATGTGCCTGAAGTCATGATTGAACAACCTGGCAAACATAAAACAGGTACACTTAAACTTGTGTTGAGCGACCATTTAGGGTACCACCAAAGAGTGGTCCCTTATAAGAATGGTCGCTAAATACAATATTTCAGGATAAGAAAAACAGGTTATTTTGATATCATTTTTTGGTATTTCGCATAATTCTTCCCAAATTCTATGATGTTCCTACCCATGAGAATAGTCTCTTTGAGACAATTCTTATGTAATCCAACAACAAGAGAACACATTAATAAATGATTTTTTTGTTCTCAGATATTTTGCTTACAGTGGAGGGATTTTTTGATGGTCACTAAATAGAAGTGGTTGCTTATTAGAAGTTGTAGCTCAAGCATTATATAACATTGACTGTATTCATATTCCTTTACAGCAAATAAATTTGGACACTGATCAAAATTTAGAAGAATTGTTGACAACAAATCAATTTAATGTAATTTATAACAGGAGAGCAATTTCAATTGTTGCAAGTATGGTAATAAAATAGATATTCAAAATTCAGAAAAATTGTTGACAACAAATCAATTTAATGTAATTTATAACAGGAGAGCAATTTCAATTGTTGGAAGTATGGTAATAAAATAGATAGAAATTCTTTTTACATAATATAACATAATGTCATGCAGCCAATATTTCCTAGAGAGACATCATCTTTCCTACTAGATTCTTACAACCCACCCATATCTGATATTTATAATGATTTTGATAACCTGGATATTTGATCTAGTTAATCGTCAGCACATGGGTCAGTAGGGTAAGTGGCGTGACAGTTTGCATGGAAGGCTCTGACTTGGTAACCTTGGTAAGATGACCTTGGCCAAGTTTTAGTGAAGCTGCCAAGCATGGGTAACAATTTAAGTGTTAGTCTAAATTTGTCTTGGTTTGTTCTTGAGCTGTTGATAAATTTAGAAAGAAACTTGGAAGCTGATTTAAACAAAGAAGTTAACTCTAGATTGGACTCTGTGGAATTGATATTGTAGTAAAGTTATTTTTATACCCCCCACAACGAAGTTATGGGGGGTATACTGGAATCAGGTTGTCCGTCTGTCTGTCTGTCCGTCTGTCCATCCGTCCGTCCGTAGACATAATTTTGTGTCCTCTTCTCCTCCCACAGTTTTGGACCAATTTTGCTGAAATTTTATCAGGTTGTTTCCTATCATATGAAGTTGTGCACCTGCAATTTTCATCCAAATCCGGTCATTAGTTTGAGAGTTATGCCACTTTAAACTTTTTAAGGAGGGGGAACATTTTTTCTAATTTTGTGTCCTCTTCTCCTCCCACAGTTTTGGATCAATTTTGCTGAAATTTTATCAGGATGTTTCCCACCATATGAAGTTGTGCACCTGCAATTTTCATCCTGATCCAGTTATTAGTTTTAGAGTTATGCCATTTTGAACTTTTTATGGAAGGGGGGGTGGGTGGAGTAGTCAAAATCTAAAATTGCAAAACTCAGTAACCATAAGGGGAGTAACCAAATTGGTTAATTAATCCTATCATATGAAGTTGTGCACCTGCAATTTTCATTGTTTTGGGGTGACAATGGTCACAGTAAATTTTTGTTCAATTTTCATTTCTGGACTCTAAACCGAGAACCAAGCGCCCTAGAATCATGAAACTCTATGTAACTGTTACTTATGACTCAAGGAAGTACCCTATTGTTTTTAGGTCACAAAGGTCAAAGGTCAAGGTCACATTAAATTTTTGTTCAGTTTTCGTTTCCGGACTCTAATTCAAGAACCTAGGGATCTATTATCATGAAAATTCATGCAATTGCTGTATATGACCTCAATATTTGTTACAAACACATCTTGCACTTAAAGCACTTACATTTTGACAAAGTGCTGGTGGGGGGTATAAGTCCGCTCTGAAACAGTTCTAGTTATATACAATCTTACTTCTAATTATCACAACGTAGTAGGACTCTTATGGTCAAAAGAACATTGCATGGTTCTCCTGATTTAGAGGTCCTGAGCTATATTCACTGTACCACCTAATACCATATTGTTATCAAAGTATATCAACAAACATTCAACATATAAAATCTTAGAATGAAAACTTAGAATTGCTTTAGAAGATTGAACATTTCACATTTATTGTAGGTTCCATGCCATGGTATAGGTTGGTTGTCAACTACATGTGTGGTATAGAGAATGCAGCAACTACAGATATTGCAAACAAACAGGTAAGTGCATTTTTTAGCTTAGCTCACTATAAAAAAATAGCCCCGTGTTTCAAACAAAAATATTTAGATTCTTTTTTACATCTGACAATTATTTGGTGTGGCATTCACCTATGATTTAAAATAAATGTACATTTTGTCATTTCTAGCTGTAAACAATGACAATCAAATAATGTTATAACAACTAATCTTCACAAAAATTATCTTAATATCATCTTTCAATAAATCTCTAAGTTATTGCAGCAAATTGCAATTTAAAAGATTGCTTATTTTCCCAAAGTATGAACATAGCTGTGATTTTAAGCTCCTCTGGACAAAGTATAGCGGACAAAATCAAGCGGAGCTATTGTCATGGCCTGGTGTCATGCCTCCATCTGTTCACCACTGCGTCTCTCTGTTATTTTCTTTCCTTTAAACATCTTCTTTCTGAAACTACTGGACAGAATTCAACCAAATTTCACAGGAATGATCCTTGGGACATGCTCTTTCAGATTTTTTTTTATTAAATTCTGATGCTAGAGGCATACTCTTTCATATTTCTTGGTTAAATTCTGATCAGGTTCATAAAATGGTCTCTATTGGGTGTTGTGACCCAAAAAATGGTCCTGTATGATGAAATATGAAAAATCTTCTATTCTGAAACTTCCTGTCAGAATTCAATCAAACTTTACAGTAATAATGCTTCAGGTGTTCTTTTAAATTTCTTTGTTAACATGTGATTGGGCTGATAACATTTGCTCTTCGGACTGTTGGGTCGCTGAAAAAAGGTCTGTTGTGATGTAATATGAAAAAACATTCTTCTCTAAATCTAATGGTCAGAGTTCAACCGAATTGCCCAAGAATAACCCTTTGGACATGCTCTTTAACCCTTTCCTGTTTTACAAAATTTTGGACCTGTCCAAATTCAAAGGTTTTGCAGACGAAAATTTAAAGTGGATTTTATTTGAAAAATAACAATTCAGTAGGGTAGAAAATAGTGTGGAAAAAGAAGAAATTGCTTGTCAGAAGCAATTTCTTCTTTTTAGCTCACCTGAGCACGAAGTGCTCATGTGAGCTATTGTGATCACCTTTCCTCCGGCGTCCGTCCGTCGGTCGTCGGTCGTCGGTCGTCGGTCGTCGTCCGTCGTCCGGCGTCCGTCAACAATTTCTTTAAACGACATCTCCTCCTAAACTACTTGGCCAATTAACACCAAATTTTACAGAAATGTTGCTTAGGTGGTCCCCTTCAAAAATAGCTAAAAGAATTGAAATCCATGGAAAACTCTGGTTGCTATGGCAACAAAAGGTGAAATTTTAAGAAAATCTTTAAAATTCTTCTTCTTCTCAACCAGTAGTCCTACAGACTTAAAACTTGGCATGGATGATCAGTTCATAGACCTGAATCAAAATAGCTAAAATCATATCTTTTGGGCCACCAGGTGCGGAGCACCAGGGGGGAGGGGGTAGTACTCTGGGTAAATTTTGTAAACTTTAAGCCTCTTCTTCTTTGGAACCATAAGCCCTACAGACTTGAAAATTGTCATGGATGATCAGCTCATGGACCTTAATAAAAATAGCTAAAATCATATCTTTTGGGCTGCCAGGTGCGGAGCACCAGGGGGGAGGGGGTAGTACTTTTGTGAAAATTTTGTAATCTTTAACCTTCTTCTTCTTTTGAACCAGGAGCCTGACAGATTTGAATATTGGCATGGATGATCAGCATATGGACCTTTATATAAATGGCTAAAATCATGACTGTAGATTCACCAGGTGCGGAGCACCAGGGGGGAGAGGGTAGTACTTTTGTGAAAATTTTGTAGTATTTTACCTTCTTCTTCTTCTGAACCACAAGCCCTACAGACTTAAAAATTGACATGGAGGATCAGCTCATAGACTTTAATAAAAATAGCTAAAATCATGACTGTAATGCCACCAGGTGCGGAGCACCAGGGGGGAGGGGTAGTACTTTTGTGAAAATTTTGTTATCTTTAACCTTCATCTTCTTCTGAACCACAAGCCCTACAGACTTAAAAATTGGCATGGAGGATCAGCTCATAGACCATAATAAAAATAGCTAAAATCATGACTGTAATGCCACCAGGTGTGGAGCACCAGGGGGGAGGGGATAGTACTTTTGTGAAAATTTTGTAATCTTTAACCTCCATCTTCTTCTGAACCACAAGCCCTACAGACTTAAAAATTGGCATGGAGGATCAGCTCATAGACCATAATAAAAATAGCTAAAATCATGACTGTAATGCCACCAGGTGCGGAGCACCAGGGGGGAGGGGATAGTACTTTTGTGAAAATTTTGTAACTTTAACCTTCATCTTCTAATGAACCAGGAGCCCTACAGACTTCAATATTGGCATGGATGATAAGCATATGGATCTAAAATAAAATAGCTAAAATCATGAATGTAGGGCCACCAGATGCGGAGCATTAGGGGGGAGGGGATAGTATTTTGGATCAAATTTGAAATCTTTAACCTTATTCTTCTCCTGGATCGGGAACCATACAGACTTGAAAATTGTCATAGGTGATCAATATATTGACATTAATTAAAATAGCTAAAATCATGACTGTAGGGTCACCAGGTGCTGAGTGTCTTGGGGAGGGGGTAGTACTTTGGATCATTTTTGAAATCTTTAAACTTCTTCTAATGAACCAGGAGTCCTACAGACTTGAAAATTGGTATGGATGATCAGCATAATTATGGACATTAATTGAATTAGCTAAAATCATGACTGTAGATTCACCAGGTGCAGAGCATCTTGGGGGAGGGGGGTGCTTTGTTGAGAATTTTGAGTCCCTACAGCCTTTATATTTGACATGGATTGATCAACTCATTAAAGAAAACTTTAAAAGTCTCAGACTCAGCCTGTATATCTGGCATAGATTAGCTGATGACAGACCTTTTATGAAAAAAGCTTAAATAAATAATGACCAGGGGAGGAGCAGAGGGGGGAAGGATTATTTCAAATGTTATCTGATTGAATAAGTGAAAATCTCTTTTTCTGTGGTTGCTTGGACATACCTTGGTAATGAAGCTTTTTTTCTCAGGTGAGCGACCCAGGGCCAACGGCCCTCTTGTTTCACAATGTTTTCTCAATCATAAAATCACAGGCACGTAAAAAGCAGGGATTAAACAGCAAAGGGTTAAATTTGTTTTTTGGTGATATGAAGCTGCATCATGAAAAAGGGGACCTTTGTGATGCAATATTGCTTGTTATCACAACCTGTACAATTTTTTGTGAAATAAATTGTTGCTAATTATATAAGAATGGGAACATTAAAACTGCTTTGAAATTTTATTCCTTGGTGTTGAAAAAGGGACCTTCTTTTAAAATTGATGATTTTCTGCTTAAAAATAGATTATATATAGGATTAGTGCCAGTGGAGCATTACTGGACCCTTTGGGCCTCTTGTTGGCATTTTCTATTGCCTAAAACTCTTTTCCTAGGCAGAATTGCCTTCTTGTAAATATTAGCCCTAAAGGGAAAAATTCAACATTTTACTTAGAGATATATATTGTATTTTACATTTTAAATGATGTGCTGTTTGGAGACAGTAAAGTTTAAACTAATTTTCTTACAAAAAAAATTGATGGAGAGGCCAAAGTTTTCACAAAAGCTTTAGGAAGAACATCACAAGGGGCAACCAAAATATTATTACTACAGCTAGAATATGCTGGAGTAACAAGGTTTTGTTTGCCTAATGACAATATTTAATGAATTCTTCTTCCTTACTCTGAAGCCTATCATACTCAGGTAGGCTATCTATAGAACCTTTATGGCCCTCTTGTTTTGTTCTTATCTTCAGATTCAGAAGGAGGACATGTTATCCATTGAGGAGGACAAGCGCTGGAAGATTTGTTCTAATGTTGCAGCTGTATTATCCATGATCTGTTGTGTTGGACTTGCCATCTACTTTGGATAACTATATAGACTGAGGATTTGATGGCTCAGCACGAAGCAGTTATTACTGCCTATACATTTATAGGCAGTTGCAATGGTTTTGCACCAAAAGATGGGAATGCCACTATGAATGACTATCTCTTGTCTTTGATTACAGAATATAACTAAATAGTAACTGAAGATTTGATGGCTCAGCACAAAGCAATTTTAACTGCCTATTAATTTATAGGCATTTACAATTGTTTTGAGCTGAAACATTGTAATGCCAATGTGAATGAATATCTTTTGGCTTGAATCATAGAATGTTACTGAATGAAGGATTGTTTTGTATAACAATTTTTGTATATTGTCACCTAACATTATTCATGGCAGCTTTCTATGTTGTTTTCAAATTATTTGTATATTTAGCTCACTTGAGCACAAAGTGCTAAAGGTGAGCTTTTGTGATTAAACAATGTCCGTCGTCAGTCGTCCGTTGTGCATCGTGTGTCATCCACAATTTATTTAAACACCTTCTCCTCCTAAACTAGTGGTCCAATTTTGATGAAAATTGGCAGTGATGTTCCTTAGGTCAAGGTCTAACAAAGTTGTTCTAATAAATGTAATCCAGCCTTAACTCTCCCTTAACCCTTTAACAAAAACGGTAAAAATAGGAAAATCTTCAAAAATCTTCTTCTCTGAAACACGACGGCAGACAGCTTTCATATTTGGTATGTAGCATCAACTAGTGGGCCTCCACCATGCTTGTTCATATTAAGACCCTTGGGTCACATTTGGGCTCCACCGGGACACAACCCTTTTTACATATATCAAAGAGTGAAAAATCTTTAAAGATCTTCTCTGAAACCAGATGGCAAACAGCTTTCATTTTTGGTATGTTGCATCATCTTGCGAACATCTACCTAGTTTTTTCATATCAAGACCCTGGGGTCAAATAGGGGCTCCACCCTGGCGCATCCCTTTTAGCTCATCTGAGCACGATTGGTGAAAGTAGGAAAATCTTCAAAAATCTTATTCTTTGAAACCAGAAGGAAGACAGCTTTCATATTTAGTATGTAGCATCATCTTGTGAACCTCTACCTAGTTTTTTTTCCTATCAAGACCCTGGGGTCACATTTGGCCTCCACTTGGTGCATCAGAATTTAGAGGGAATAATCTAAGTTGTAAGAACTTTTTTCCCAATTGATGTAAAATAAATTGGTTTAAATCAACCAAACATAGAATCAAAGAGCGAAAATGTATATCCTTCTTGCTCTTGGCTGGTAAATAACATTTCATGGTATTGATCTTATGTAAAAATTATCTCCTTGTTGACATCTCCCTATTTAATTAATGTCATGTCCCAGGGACCAAAGAGATTCAGGTGAGTGATCTAGGACTATCATGGTCCTCTTGTTTAGTTGTGTATTTTCGTAGGTAATTTATATGATTTTGGCTTCTGAGAAATGTAATCTTATTGAATCTGTATTTGTTTAGCCTAAGCTACACAGGAATTCTAATAAAGTCCATAGGAAGGAGACGATTCTTATACATGTACATTTATAATTTGCAGAAGTACTGAGATTCTATTTTGAAATTTTAAAGGATCTAAATGACTCACTGGCAAAAAGTTTGAAGGGTCAAAATAGGATTTTTCCAGCTTTTTAGGTCTCAAAACTCCGGTTTAAGGGTCTTTTATGTGTCTTGAAGTGTAGACTTTAAATTGATTTTTAATAACTTTCCCCCATTTGAGGAAGAAGGGGTAAATGGCTTTACAATTGTCGGTCCGTCCGTCCATAGACCTTTTTTTGTCCGGAGCAGATCTCAAAAAACATGCAAGCTAGAATCATGAAACTTCCCAGGTGGATAGATCTCATTTATGAAAAGTTTAGTGCTTAAGATCCATAACTCTACTCATCATATGTTGTGAGTTATTGCCCTGTGTAAATTGACGAAGAATGGGCTATTGACCTGCTTTTATGGGTGGCATTAATGTTTTACAAACTAATTTCAATGGAGTCTTAATTGTGGTGGTTTTGATTTTAGATTTTATTACAAAGTTTATATTTTTGCTTTGTTTATGTTTCTTATGAACTTGTTAGATATAACTGGACTGAACTATATAGTTTTATTGCAAAGCAAACATGTTATATTTTTGTTTGAAACTTTTCTTAGTCATATTTGAACCTACATGTTTATTGTAAAAATGTTTAAGGTTCCTCCAGCAAAAGATAGTAAGCTGTTGTGATGGAATTGTTTGCAATCCTCTATATCTATTATAGTGTCTTGACCCTTGTCATGATGTATTCAGAATATTCCTGCTTCGGCAAGAGGTAAATACATTGTACTAAACAAAAAGCTTCATGGTCACAAGTCAGTCAGAAATAAGAGATATGCCTCATGAATAAGACATTTGAACTTGTGTGTGAGATTTCCAACAATTTCAAATGTGCGCAAAGCAAAAACTCTGCCCAGTCTGTGCATACGCACAGTCTGACAAGAGTCTTTACTACGCAATTTGTAGATAAGTAAGGTTTAAAAGATGCTGTAGACAATTAGGCAAATTTTCTAATCACACTATTCTACTGTCCAGGCTTTTGAATGTTTGTACCTCATGCAGGTGTCTTATTATTGGAAATGTCACGCTCGGGCTCATTTGCATTTGGTTGATGATAAAATGATATAAGGAAAATATAGAAAAAATATACCTTTTATAACTTTTTCTGTAGCTGTTCACAATCTCTTGGGTGGTAAAAAGATTTAATATATTTGGAAATTTGTTAGGTAAGCTGTTTAGAGATTTTGTTAAAAAGCAAATAATTTGAAGAAAATTATGGCTTTTATTGGTTTTAATTTATTAAAGTGCTTGATTCAGGACGATAAATGTTTCTGTATTGAATTTTTTTAGTATGTTGGTAACCCATATAATATATAAGTATAATGTAACTAATTTTTTTTGTTACCTCCCTTGTTTGAAATATTTGAAATAACAATAATCAGATAATAATTTAAGGTATGTTTCCATTAGAAGGCAAGATATGTTTTCATAACAACATACGTTTCTAACAATGAAGAATTTTGGCTGAGCCTGCTTTCAGTGAGCAAGACATAGCTGCCACCAAGACAGCTTGGAGTATGTGTGTTAGCATGTCTGTCTGCTTTTGTCTGGTTAGTTGTGCCTATATTTATGGACGGATATAATTTGGCACAATTTAATGGCTCAGCGCAAAACAGTTGTAACTCCCTATATGATTACAGGGTGTTACAACTGTTTTGTGCTGAGCCAACGAATTGTTCCTCATCATAGGGAGATGTGCTATTTGAAAGAAATATCTGATAGCGTCAAGGTCATAGGTCAATGTCAAACGTTAAAGTGGAACTCAATGTCTGGAGTTATGGTCAACTTGAAAAAAAAATGTCCAAGGTCAAGATCAGAGCTGAAGGTCAAACTTTTAATATAGGCTTTTCCAGATTTAGGGTCAAAATTGTGCGTGTACGACATATGTTGTCCTGTGACAACCATCTACTTTTTATGGGATTATATTTTAAAAGTTATATATACACCAACTCTGTTTTGTTAAAATTTTAAGATAATCCTGTGTAAACGATATATATATTGAACATACGTGTATCCAAATAGATTGTTGTCAAATATTTACATTTTGTTGTTGTATTATGCTTGAATGAACATTGTCGCCGATTTAAACAAAGATTTCAATGTGATCGGTGAGGCATTTTCATCAAGTTACAGCGTTGACCCATGCAGCAGTTCCTTTAGTGACTATTCTGTTACGAGTCTGGTTTCTCCTGGCGCCTCGAGTGGTTGCCCAATTGTGTACAAATAACAAATCACAGCTGTCAATCAAATAATAGATCGAACAGTCAATCAAAATGAGATGACTGTTGAATTTATTTGAAATATTTTCTTAAGGTAGTGAACCTGTAATAGTTCAGCAATGTATCGGAAGTAATAAACTTTAACAGTGTAAACCGAGGTTTCCCCCATTTAGAAACCTCTGTCAACATTGTGAAAGATTATAAGTTTCGAAATGTTGCGGATCTATTACGGTTCCACCACCTTAAATTGGCAACTTAAACGTCGTTTCTACATATGAAATTACGACGTTGAAGTTATAGCCTAATGTAACTGATATGATGACGTTGAGGCGAAAACGTCACGACGAAACAAGGGCGTAACTACCATTACGCACATAACGCTAGTGCGTAAGAGAAATAAATCCTCTTTCGAAAAATGTCGTTGATGAATGATCATATCACCGAAACTCTAGTTTATTCAAGCTATAGTTACGATGTTTTCATTATTTACCAACGCTATATTCATAGAAAAGGGGAATGGACGGAGGACATTCATCTTTTGTCCCAGTCCACATATCGCCATTATCCCATATATTGTATGTCGGTCGCCTTCTGATTCCTTATAATTTCAAAGTGCTAGTTACGCCTATAGATATATACTCTTCAAAAAAATCTTTGACACTGATTTAACCTTCGATTTTTCTAAGCTCATGTAAAAAAATCGATAAATTTTGATTGATTCGTGAACAGTAAGTAGGATGTAAAAATATCAAATGTAATTGCGATAAATTAGTCGACCACGCTTCTCAACAGAGACGTTAACAACAAATAACGTAAAATCTGAATTCTCATTCAGCATGTGCAGATCCAGATTAACTAAAAGGTCTTGATAGCTCTCCATTGTGTTGTTGATGAAATGCCATTGCTTGATTGCTTTTGAAATTGAACGTCTAGGCACACATCTGTAATGGAAACATATCAAGCGAATGGAGGAACAACGCCATAAAAATTTTGGTCGCCACAAAGCAGGTTCTATAAGACAAGCCGTTGCAAATTACTTTGTTGTTTCCGGACAAACTATCTTGTACCTCTTGCACCTCTATAACTTACCTCACAGCGTTATGTTAAGAACCAGATCAGTATGACGCTGGATAATAACGTTCGTTCAGGACGTTGAATGACGTAATAGTATTTGGGATTTTTCAATCTAACTTCTACGTCAAGGGAACCCTTAGGTCTCCAGTCTAAGTTGGATCTCTGGTGAGAAAGTGTGGAACTAGATAAGAGTGGTCAAGTTTGCCACTATAAGACACGTGTGACGTAACGTCCTTAATCAACGTCTCTGTTACAAATCTTTGATCAAAAAAAGTAAATTTGTTTTAATACAGTGTGAAGATGCATTGGCTTCACCTGCATTGATTGACTTAGCTCATACATATAGATATATATGTCGAAATTATAATCTGCATGTAGATCAAATGTCAAAGATCTTTTTTTGAAGAGTATATATAATACATTCTCAGTGTTTTGTATGAGGTTGGGAGAATTGATCATTGTCGAGGTTCTGCCGAGACAATTATCATTTGTCACAAACGAGATATTTTTTCATACAATACAAAATGTATGTATTATATTTATCTTATAACCTATAATTGTTTCGTTTTCGTCGATGTTTCTAACAGAAATGCAAGTTTCTAAAAATAACCGCATTATATTATTGTTCTGAAAATAACTAGGGAAAAAACGGGTAAATTCGGACGTTTTTTACCAACCTTATTTCAGGCTTGATTCTGAAGCTATAGGTGGAAATCCGGACACTTGCCGTATTCTCATCACTCGAGCGGTCATTAAACATGCATTTTATCCAAAAAAAGTAAAGCAAATGTTGGCCAAAACGTTGTGAAAACGATAGGTTTGAGAGTACTGTGAAACGGGTAAATTCGGACGAGGTCGTAAAAATTCGGACATGCAAGCGGTAAAACTCGGACATGTTTATCGTCAAAGGGTGAATTTCGGACAATTAAGGAATTTCAATAAGTAGGGGAATAAAGTCACGGATTTTGTGAGTTTAAACGAAGAATGTTAATACGAAGCTTTAAAACTTCAATTCAGGAATGCTTTGACTATAGATACGTTATTCATTCATTAACTTTGATGTTGAAAATTGGCAAATATTTCGAATAAAATACAGACAAATGAGTATATTAACAGACGCCAACATGAAATGTGTAAACGTGTATTAAGTTCGCATATATTTAAAGAAAAAATAGATAAAAGGGGATAAATTGATATTACTTGGTTTTCAAAGCATACAATTTATATAGTCCGAATTTTAAGTCCCCTACCGGCGAAAACCGAAGGGGACTATAGGTTTGCACTCCGTCCGTCCGTCCGTCCGTCTGTCAGTCCGGATTTCAGTTTTCCAGACTTTTTTTCTTAACCCTTTGAGATATTTAACTGATTTTTGGTATGTGAGTCCGCATCAATGAGTTACAGAACGAGTTTGAGTTTGGTTCCGGTTCATTTGATTTTTGTGGAAGATACGGATGCTGGACTAAGAAATTACCAGGAAATTTCAGTTTTCCGGACTTTTTTTCTTAACCCTTGGAGATATTGAGCTGATTTTTGGTATGTGCGTCCGCATCAATGAGTTACAGAACGAGTTTGAGTTTGGTTCTGGTCCATTGATTTTTGTGGAAGATACGGATGCTGGACTTGGAAAATTACCAGGAAATTTCAGTTTTCCGGACTTTTTTTCTTAACCCTTGGAGATATTTAGCTGATTTTTGGTATGTGAGTCCGCATCAATGAGTTACAGAACGAGTTTGAGTTTGGTTCCAGTCCATTGATTTTTGTGGAAGATACGGATGCTGGACTTAGAAAATTACCAGGAAATTTCAGTTTTCCGGACTTTTTTTCTAAACCCTTGGAGATATTGAGCTGATTTTTGGTATGTGAGTACGCATCAATGAGTTACAGATCAAGTTTGAATTTGGTTCCGGTCCATTGATTTTTGTGGAAGATACGGATGCTGGACTTAGAAATTACCAGGAAATTTCAGTTTTCCGGACTTTTTTTCTTAATCCTTGGAGATATTGAGCTGATTTTTGGTATGTGCGTCCGCATCAATGAGTTACAGAATGAGTTTGAGTTTGGTTCCTGTTCATTGATTTTTGTGGAAGATACGGATGCTGGACTTGGAAAATTACCAGGAAATTTCAGTTTTCCGGACTTTTTCTCTTAACCCTTGGAGATATTGAGCTGATTTTTGGTATGTGAGTCTGCTTCAATGAGTTACAGAACGAGTTTGAGTTTGGTTCCGGTCCATTGATTTTTGTGGAAGATATGGATGCTGGACTTTGAAAATTACCAGGAAATTTCAGTTTTCCGGACTTTTTTTCTTAACCCTTGGAGATATTGAGCTGATTTTTGGTATGTGAGTCCGCATCAATGAGTTACAGAGCGAATTTGAGTTTGGTTCCGGTCCATTGATTTTTGTGGAAGATACGGATGCTGGACTTTGAAAATTACCAGGAAATTTCAGTTTTCCGGCCTTTTTTTCTTAATCCTAGGAGATATTTAGCTGATTTTTGGTATGTGCGTCCGCATCAATGAGTTACAGAACGAGTTTGAATTTGGTTCCGGTCCATTGATTTTTGTGGAAGATACGGATGCTGGACTTGGAAATTTACCAGGAAATTTCAGTTTTCCGGACTTTTTTTCTTAACCCTTGGAGATATTGAGCTGATTTTTGGTATGTGAGTCTGCATCAATGAGTTACAGATCAATTTTAAATTTGGTTCCGGTCCATTGATTTTTGTGGAAGATACGGATGCTGGACTTAGAAAAATACCAGGAAATTTCCAGATTTTTTTTTATCCTCAGAGATATTGAGCTGATACATAAAATCTGATACAACTAATATTTTGGAGAGGTAGTTATACCTTTAACACCAAAAAAGATACTGCTCTAGGGATGTATTTATAAATCCGGTAGGGGACTTGGTATTGCCATGCAATACTTCCAAATGCTTGTTACTTCTGCTGAAAATTGAAAGTGGAAATTGGGACACTTCGAAAAAGCCATATGTTACGATTCTGAGCGAATAATTGTTGATTATTATATTAAAACTGTTTACCTCTTTGACATTCTAATCGAATAATAACCGTTTTACAATTAATTCTCGCCAATCCATCCCAATTTCTTAACCGTTGACCGAGCCTATATTCGTCAGCAATTTATGAATGTCGGTTCAATTCGCAAGGTGGCCAGGGGTTTGTGACTCCCAATAGTTTTATTTCCACCAACATATCTATCATTTTATCAGAAATTTAACTGACTTATGCGAGATATATCTTAGAATATATAGAAATATTTGATAAAAACGCTGTTGTCATTGCTTTTTCAAAAAATTATTTTAAAAAAGTATGTCCGAATTTATACGTCTGTCCGACCTTCTACGGTTTTCCCCTACATGTATGTGATATCATAAAAAATATCATACGGGATGTTATCACACGGATATGTGTATAGTTATGAGATAAAAACTGTTAGTGTCCTTTCTGCGACCATATATAATTAGCAAAAACAGAAACTTTACATGACTTACTGAGGGCTGTAGTATCGCTATGAAACCTTAGAGAATACAGATGTTACTATAACATGAAACTTGAAGGCAATATCCGTCGGTTTATGGAAGGGTCAGTACCGGATGTTTGTAAAATTAGGGTTTTATTGGTGGTCAAAGGACAAAGGGGTCGATTTCAAAAATCACAGAAATGAAATCAAGATTGTCGGTGATGTTTTGAGTATTGGTCCTTGACGTTTACGTGATTAGAGTCGTTCTAATATCATGATAGGCCAACGTCTGAGCTAAATACGCATACTTGTCTTGCAGTTATCCTTCCTTTGATGAAATGAATAGAAAAATATGCAATGGTAACAGGGCCTCTATATGACGTCAAAAGTGGCCTATCTCATCTCGGCCGACACTTCATGTGGTTGTAACGGATTTTTTTTTGTTAATTAATATGGGTTTAAAGGTCACTTTCGATAGCTTTACATTAAAAATTCGACCGCTGGTGCACCTTTCCATAGTTTCTCGTCGTTTCTCCCAGTACAGCTAGAGCTTTCATCTGAGGCACCAGTCGCCATTTTCTCCTAGGCGTATCACTTGCCAATTTGTAGGAGAGAAATGACACTTAGCACAATTGCTTTTTGTCAAATAGGGGATGAAAGACGGCCGAGCCAGAGGTCGAACCCGAGACCCGATGAATGAAAACCAGACGCGTAACCGATTGTCCTAACCGGGCGCGGCAGTTCTAAACCGAGATGTTAAAATGTAAATTGCCTGTCCCGAGTATCCAAACTTAAGAGTTGCGTTATAAACAGACATTTAAGCTCTACGTATACCTTTAGTCTGATTCCTGCCTTTATTCGATTGTTGTTATATACCCGTTTCAATAAAAATGTACAAACAATTTTGTTTTTTCGTGCCCATGCCAAGGAATGAGTGTGACTGTGTAACAAAAATCACTCAAAATGAACTTTAGGTAGCTCAACATGAGTATGTGACCAAAACCGGAAGTTACAGACGCACTAGCTCGGACTCGCTTTAATCGCGCAAATTCCTGCATCTGTGTAGTCTCTGTAGCTAGTCCAACTAACACATGTAAATAAAGTTGGCCTATAGCCACTGTAGGTCATTCAAAACAGACCAACAATCATATTTTGGCATGATCCTTAAAAACTATCTTGGCAATTTTTGGAAGCATTTTGATTCCTTTATGTACTTCTCTAAAGTCAAAAATAGTTATTTCCTTCATATCTTTATGGTGAATATATTTAAATGAATATACATATACAAAAACTGACAATGGGCACTTTATTGTCTATGTAGATTCATTTATACATATGATTGACTTTTTTTGACTTCTTCAGAAATATTTTATAGACCCTTTGAATTTCAGGCAAAAAGGGTCCATGCATCCTTAAAATCATTGGCTAACACAAGCCCTGTTTATGACTTCTTAAAAAAATTGAATATCATCGAAAATGATATTTCTTTACCAAATCACATACACTTCCAGTTATAGACTCCCTGAAAAATAGGTTTTGCAAAAGAATTGCGTTACATAAGAAAAACATATTCCTCTTTCCTTGAAATCTTTTCTTCCCAAAAGAAAATATCAACAAAAATATGAAATTTAGACAACCTAACTTTAATCTGAAAATTTTGTTGGAAATTAGATTAACCTAAAATTTGTTGTCTGTTAGAAGTTAACAATGAACATTTCTAAAAATCATTGTTTCAGTTAGAAGTTATTTCTAATGTTAAATAAAATATTTTTTAACCTTTATGTTATCTTTCCTCTCTGAATGTTAATGACAATATTATGTATAAACATGTCCTTTTGAAATTTAAAAATGAAAGATAATATGAACTCATGATTATAAAGCCTCATTCATTTTTAAATTTTGAAGAGACATTTAAAAAATGACTACCCCTTTTTATTGAATTTATCAAAAACTTCTGTTCCAAATTTCAGGTCAAGGATATACATCACGTTTCCTTAAAAAATAGCGATTTTAGGTTGTATAAATTAAACTAAAGTGTTATATATCCAATATAACACTTTCATTTTTACGAGCTTTGAATTTTTTGTTCACAATTGTTCTATCTCCGAAACGTAATATTTGAGTAGCTGAAAGACGATACACAAAACATTTTTCTTTTATACATAAATCAATAGAAAATATCAAAACCAATAAAATGGTGTAAATTGTATCAAAATCCGTCAATATTTGACGATTTTCCAAGTATTTGAAACTTTAAACCAAAATTCTCGATAAGTTGAAAATGGTAGGTAGAACACTGTCATATTAAAGCGACAAGTTGTAACTGCTTATTAATGTTAACGGCAGTTACAACTGTTTCGTGCTGAGCCAGCGATCTCCAAGATAAGTTGGACACGTTAGTTGTGATGATAAAATCCGTACGATTGCACTCCCGCACATGTCTAACATTTTTAAGAACATTTATTTGTCCAAATGCACGGTTAAAAGATAAAGATATTGTGAAAAAAATAGTCCATTTGCTTTTTTATGGGTTATCATTTTTACTATAGAAAACACGTGAGGGTTTAAGGGACTCAATTTAAATGAGTCTGTGTAGCAAAAAAAAGTAGCAAAGACTATCTAATTAAGGTGGCAATGGACAGTCGCTTCCCGACTCCTTAAACCGGAAATGGGTTTTCGTTTATTTTACGGCTCTTTTTGCGCGTTGTTTAAAAAGACCGGTTTTCGTAAGATTCTGCTTATGGAAATAACGTAGAATAATGATGGTAAAATTTATAACTTAGCTTCTTTTCAACATTTGATATCAACTGAATGACTGGATCATTAAATTCAACAATAAAAATGCGTCAAAAGCGTCATTCAATAAGGAGAGGTCATTGTAAAATAACGAAAAACTTTCTTATTTACATGGAAAGGTATGCTGAATTTTTTACCAAATAAAGGAAAAATATGGGGTTTAAACATATCGGAAAACAAGAAAAAATCATTGGGTAATTTCTTCAAAAAAATAGATTTTGTGGCATTTTTACCCTGTAAAATTACAAAAATAAGTGCATTTTTAACTTTTGAAGGCAAATTGTGCAAATGCAGTTGATCAAAGAGAAATTTTCTTGGCAACAGCCATTGTGTACATGTATAAGGTCTATCAAAATGTATTTGTTTTATAGCTATAAGCTAGTACTTAGTTTATACTAAACCTAAAACGAATATTAACGTTTTACTGAAAAATGGCCAATACCACTCAAGGGCAGATAACTCTAGCATGAAAACGAGCATGGAAAGGTACCTTCAAATTTTGATATAATGACTAGACAATGTTAATCTACAACATATGTGAACAAGAAAAAAATTCATTGGGTGGAAAAAAATGACGCCATGTGTCCATTGCTACCTTAATGTAAATTAATCACACGTTTCGGTCCCATAGACCCTCTGGGTTTCCATCTGAAAATATATTTGAAGACTATTTGAAACTGAATTCAATTATTTCCTGATGTTGAGTCCTAAACCCTTTGCTGCTTAATCCCTGCTTTTTACGTGCCTGTGATTTTAAAATTGAGAAAACATTGTGAAAAAAGAAGAAATTGCTTCTGACAAGCAATTTTTTCTTTTTCCACACTATTTTCTACCCTACAGAATGGTTATTTTTCAAATTAAATCCACTTGAAATTTTCGTCCGCAAAACCTTTGAATTTGGACAGGTCCAAAATTTTGTAAAACAGGAAAGGGTTAATCATAGGTGGTCTAGTATTTTGTAGGCCTACTGGAACCCATAGACATTAACTTTGAGTAATGTTTAAAGTTTCGTTTCATTGTTATACTAAGAGAGTCCCAAACCTACAGCAACAATTTCCTTGATCTTATAAACTGGAAATCTGGGACCCCAAAATCGTCAATATCAAACTTGCCGCTATATTTTTGCGCCTATGAAAATGGAACAAAATACCTAATTAATGTCTGTTTGTCTGCCGAAAAGTCACATTTCAAAGGCCCTGAATTTAACGGTCGACAGTGCCTTCAAAATGGAAATAATTCGCAATATTATTTGAAATAAAGCGTTTGGATCTCGATTTTAGTTAAGTACCTCACCTCGAATTAAACTTAGTAACATCGTGTAATTGACATTCACCTCAAAAAACATTTAAAATCGCTCGAGGCTCCATACAATGCATTCGTAACACTAAAATCACCCCCAAACGCTCGTATTCGTAAAAACGCTTTAAAATCGTCGAAAACGACCAAAAATCCATTAAAATTGAGCAAATCATTGCATGACGATTTTGTAATTGTGAATTTTGATTCGTCTGGTTTGTCCATGAAGACAAACAGAAAAGTTTGCAGATTTTAATTAAAAAGGTGTGTGATAGAATAACGCCAATTGATTTTAATTTCATTCAAAATTTTTTTATTCTACTCTTTCAATCTGATTCCGAAAAGCGAAAACTTAACGACAATGGTTTCCATTTCATAATACTTCACGTCAATGCTTCGTATAGGCGGGGCATTTGGAACATCATTCGGCCATTTCCGTAAACTGCAACAAACCTCGGATGTATGCAAGGCGGATGGGTATGTAACAAAATTATGCATTTTATTAGGCGGAAACAGTGAAAGATAAATTAGCAATGTAGATTTATATCTTTTCCAGTGAATAACGGCTGAAAAATCTTAATTTTTGAGAATGACGAACCATTCTCAAAAATTAAGATTTTTAGCTGTTATTTAAGAATCTAAAGATATTTATATAAGGATACGATGGTTTCACATCAGTGACTTAAACGAGTAGCGTTGACGACCTCAAATGTTTTCACTAAAAGTTTGAAGGGCTAACGCCATTTTAACTGACGTCATCGAGTTTTCCAAGGGTTTCCCGTAATTTTTAAAAATTGTCCGTCTATGTACATCGGAGGTCGATCGTGAGATTGGCCGAGTGGTGTTCCGAATGATAGGCGGGGCTTATTGCCATAAATTGTGTGCAGTGAGTACTAGACTGGTCCCCACTGTCGACTATCATGAGTCGACAGTAGTACCGGTCTATAGTGAATACTTGATATCTATTTTTCAGAAACTGCTCGGATGAGCCCATATTATTTTCACCGATCCCTGTTTTCCCCTCTATCAGATTGCTTTAAATTTATTTGATCGGTTGAAAAACGGGATTTCTTCCCGTATACATATTTGTTACACGAAAAGGGACCATATGGGAATTGCGTCAAGTTTCGACCCTTGTCAGACTGCGTGACCTGCGCAGACTGACTAGGATCGAGACTTTTCACAAGTAACGAATCTTATAAATCCATAAAAATTATTCTGCCTTTTTGTAATTATTTTCATAATACTCATTCTGGCTGATATATGCTAGATCCAATACTTTATCTTAATATCTTATGTATGGAGTCCCCAGATGGTCTTTTTTCGCGTGACGGGTCACGTTTATCTATATGAGCAAGTCGAGTTATTGTTTTACATGAAAGTACATAACTAAAGGGGCTTAACGTCTTAACTGAGAGGCATGATTATCATCTCGTAGTTAAACTCCTTCAACTCCTCCTAATTCCAATACATTGATAAATTGGAACAAATTGAAAAAGAGATGTTCAAAGTAACATTTTTAGCTCGGGTGTCTTCGGAGAAAATCCGGGGTATTGCTATTTAGGCTTGGCGTCGTCGTCTTCGTTGTTGTTGTCGTCGTCCTGCGAAACTATGGCATTTTGTGATATCTCTGGTTTTACTGAAGACATTAACTTCGAACTTGGCACACATGTTCACTATCAAAAAAGCAATCTAAACTCGATGCATTTTGTGCAAATAATGCACCTTTTTCGGCTAAGATTTTTTTACCATTCAGCTCTCCACAGCTGAGCGTAGGCAGCCGTAGACTGTCCTCTTGTTTCAAATTTATTGAATCGCTTATAAGGAAAATCCTTTGCTTATAAGGAAAATCCTTTGCTAGTTATAAGTATTTCTCCTTTTTATGACTCCATATCGATAAATCTAGGGCATATTTCTTATAAATCTGGGCAAATGGCTGTAACAAGTCCTGTCTATGACCCCGTTTGTCCGCAAAATTTTTTTAACATTGGTCACAACTTTTGAATCATAAATGATAGACTAGAGTCTTGATATTACATAATCATTGCGTGTAATACGACCTTTCAATTTGCACGAATTTCGAGGTAGACAGACGATGTTTATGGCAATTCAAGGGGGTCAGTGCTACACTATTGTAAGTGCCTATGAATATATAGGCACTTACAATAGTGTTGCACTGACCTTTCAATTTGTAATGGTCAAATAAGTGAAAAAAATTTGCTAACTTTGGCAAAAACATAGATTTGTTAAACTGATAGAATTTTCTTAGTTCGAACGTACATTGTACTAATGCAAGACCTGTCAGTAGATCCTTAGGTAAAGGTTATATGTCAAGATCAAGTTTTGAAAAATGTAGCATTTTTTAATAAAGACAAGAAAGACACTTACTTTATGACATGTTCTTTTCTTATTGATTTCAATGTTCACGTATTCCTCGATATATTTCGATAACGGCAGTGACGTGGATGGTATTTAGGGGCCTAGTGCTCGTTGTTAAGCTTACACATCTTGTCCCGTTATATTTTCCATACATTTTGCCTCATTATGTCAAAATGTTGGACGACGTGACTAGGTCAGTGGAACGATACTGTCCCTTAAGATCCTCTACTACAAACGTTATAATCAAGGTTACTTTATCATATTTTGTTTGTTCGAAGGCCGGCTTGTCCTTTAATAATTTAGCAATTTTCATCTGAAAATATCATTTAAAAATAATTTCAAGTGTGTATATAGATTTTTGCAATTTGGTGCTGTTTTCAAATGAATCTAGAAGACACTAACCTTTTATATTAGATATATTAGATAAATTCAAAACAAAAACAAAATGACAAAATATGCCGAGCATCCTGACCTAGTTCATTGCCCTAAGATAAAACGAACAGGTCTTCATTCAAGCTAGTTACTTTTTGTCATTATACTAGATTCATGAAGGGCTTTTCATGCAAATCATATCAAAATACGCTGCGAAAAACATTTAAATTAATTTTCAGACGTGAATTCAATGTACTTTAAAATTGAAAATGGACTGTAAATTATTGAATAAATAATTGAGAAAAAGGTAGAAATTTGCTTAGAATTAGCAATTTCTCCATTTTTCTCAATGTTTCCCATTTAATTTATTTAATGCATTAATATTTCGGTTTGTAGAGAAATGGTAACAGGCGCAGATTAAAGGGCTCTCTCTGTTTTTTTTTTCTTTTTTTTTTTTTTTTTGAAATGACATAATTTCTGTTTTGAGAATAATGCATTTCGCATTTTTTAGAATCGCAGTTTAAGTCTATTTGTCAATTTTATTGACATTTAGGCAGGTTTTCCTGAAGAAAAAAATCAGTTAATTTTGGCTCAAGAAGAAAGGCTAGAACGATGGTCCGGCTCATGTCTGTTTGTTTGTGTGTTTGTCCGTTAATTTATTGTTTGTTTACGCGCTGAAGTAAAGATTTACCCCGATGATTAGTCATAGGGAACTACGCTTTCGAAAATTTGGATGATCTGTTCGCAAGCATGCACGGAGAAAGATGCCTAGCTATTATGTTGCCAATGAGACTTATTGCAATACGTGTATTAGTTTCGTGATAAATCCGTAAGTATTTTCCGATTCTCATGAAACTACCACATGGTGTTTAGGGTCAAAAGGATACTCTCTCTATGGGACATTCCGTTGGAAAACAAGGGAAAAATACTAACACCCTTATGAACTTTTACCCGATTAATTTGAAAATAAAGATTTAAAAAACGCCGGAAAAGGTTTACAGTTGTTATCTTAATTGTCATTAACAATTTATATGATGGCGCCGGGAGGAATATTATTTTTGGTGGACGTTTACGTTCGCCGGTGTTACTTCGTAAGAACAATCCAGTCAGATGTTAATAGCTTTTCAAAAAAGTAGTCCCAAATGGGATTCAATTTTCCTATTTTAAGACTTGTCCCCACCAAACACCTGTACATTTTGAAAGTGGTATTACACAAGAATTAAATACAATTTATAGATTGATCAAAGACTCATAACTTTCCAATTGTAGACCACGCAAATTAGACTTTCGCGCAAGAATATTATTTAACGACAAGGTGGTGATTCGCCTATCTGGTGTTCCTGTGGTCTACGGGAGGCAATATTAGCTGATTGGACTGGTAGCATAGATTAGTTACCTTCCCTGGTAATAAGAGCATATTTATATACGGTAAACAGCGATTAGGGATTCACTGGTAGCCCGCTTTCTGAGAGACAAAGGGATGAGTATTAACTATCCTTTGACCTAATTTGATGAAGGAATCTGCAGTTGTATTTGCGAGAATTGATTTGTTTCTTAGGAATATTGTTTTAGGTACTATATGTTGATGTGTACTTTAAAGTAATTGATTGATCATTAACATGAATTATCACATTCATTTGAAAAAAAGGTAGTTATGAGATATCCATAAAAGGAGAAATTGTTTGCTTATTACCTGAACAGTAAAGGTATCGCCTTAAACGTTCATCTCAACGATTCTTCTTGTAACGAGCTGAACTGTTCCACTTTTTGATGTTGTTCTTACTGTAAAGTCTCATTACAACATTAGGAAAATAAAAACAATACTTATTGTTCAAAATATTAAACGTTCTTCTTTATTATAAGGACTTAAGTGCATTGACAAGGTTCCATTATTAAGAATTACTTCTAATTAATGAAATTCAAGTTCATTTCCTATGAAACTTGCAACTTGAGCAAAACTTAGAACCTGAGCATATTTACGATTGATGCCTTAAGTAATTTAAAAAAAATCCGTTTGAATGATATCACTTCAAAGAATTCATCGCAATGCCAATGGCAATGTTAAACTATTTCGATCCAAATATGATAAGAATAATTATGTATAACAATAAACTGTTGAGTTGTTTCACATTACCGTGCGCAGTTTTAGCTCTTTGAAACGTGTTGATGACTTCACAGATATTGCATAAATATATAAATCATCATGCAATGAAGCCTGTATTGACCTGATATCACCTGTCTGATAACATAATATGATATCAGACAGTCTATTTTAGAAACAATTTGCATACACTTTCACTTGAATTTCTTTGAATTCTAAGGGTTTATCATCCTTAAGCACAATAAAATGATTGCATGATAAATAGAATTATATGTTAGTGTTTTAAAATATCAATATTATCAGGTCTCGACTGTGAGAAATTATCATGACTTGGCATAGCCTCGTCATGATAAATTTTCCCTACCTCGACCAGATAACATTGTTATTTTTAGACACTAATATGTTATTCTCTATGTATCGACCCTAGCCACACTTTTCTCACTTTGCGAATGTAGAATGGTCAATGTACCTTCATGTATGAGTATCTTTTGAAATGCGACCACTGCCTGACCTGTACTGAAATAGAGCATATTGAATGAGTGGTCATTGAATACCGCATTTATTAAACGAGTTATCTATAAACAGATAAAAACGAGGCTGCGCCGAGTTTTTATCTGTTTAAGATAACGAGTTTAATAAATTCGGTATTTAATGAGCACAATTTTGATATTCTATTTATAACATGATCCGAAATTTTGCGAAAAATCGTCAAAATTCTTGAAATTCAACATTTCAATTTTCTGCGAAACTTATAACGCCGTTTAAAACTGACTTCACAAAATATAGATTATGACGTCATTTTCGCGGTTACAAAATAGCGTTGCCATTCGCTATGAGCTCACTTGCATAGTTATTCCACTAGTGCAATAACACCCGTGTAATATCAAAAATATTCAACGGGTTTATTTTACTCCCGCGACGTAGGTCATGTAATAAACCAATCTCTTTTTCTTTTTTTCAAAAACTTATTACACGGAAATCCCAGATGGTCCCTTTTCGCGTAACTTGTCAAATATATCTACTTGAAAAAGAAAAAAGAAAAAAAAAAGAAAAAAAAGGAGTTTCATTTTCCTTTAAAGATTTAATTACCATTGAAACTGGCCGAACTTCGATCGAAACATTTTACATTCATCACATATCAATATGCAAGGTTTCCCCTTTCGCCTCGTTCTTTAAACCGCAATGCCAAAAGAGACGTCTATCTTCAGTACTTTCAGTGCTTTTATCTATACAAATATGAGTGGATCTATACAAAACACGGTAATAAACCTTATTGGTTTTCACTCAAAATATCTTAAATAACGCAAAGTCTAAAACTTGATACAGATAAGAAAATCGTGAAATTGACAAGTTGAAAATTTTGGAATGAAATCGAATGAGTGTGTGGAGCGAATGATTTTCAATGGGGCTAAATCATAATTGCTAATTTCGTCCAAAGTTATTTTTTACCTGACTTTATTTTTATCTACGCGTTTTTCATATATTGTGTCTTCCCGATCAAATCAAACGCTTAATGAGTCAACACCAGACAATTAAATTATGCAACCATTTGATCCACTTAATTGAAATATTTGCCATTTTGAAAAATTGTGAAGCTTTTTTTTTACCTATTTCGATTGTTTTTGAGTGATTAGAGTGGGCGTTTTGAATGAATGATATGAGTGCTGAGCGATTTGAATGGCGTTGATCGAGATGAATGGCAATTTAACGATGTGATTTACTGTAGCCAGTAGAGCTTCTCAGGTCCTGAAGGACATCTTGTTTAAATTTCAAATCAACACCATTTCAAAAACATTACAAAATCATTTACCTTGATAATTATGTTGACCAATGATTGTCCTGAATTATAAAGTTCTTTGCATGGTTTATTTTCATGACGCCCGTATTGTCAAAATAAGTGTTCAAGCTTTTTAAGTTCAGGCATTTGTTCAGGATGACAAAACGGTGCAAACATTAAGTGAACATACAAAGCGGGGTATAATTGGAAAAGTGTTTGCACCGTTCTTTCATCCTGAACAAAGGACTGGTTTCTACAGAGTCCAAATTTTCAGACGTTTCACGTGTGTTGTATTTCTGCCTGCAAAACGTTTCATTTTTAACCCTTTGCTGTTTAATCCCTGCTTTTTACGTACCTTTGATTTTATGATTGAGAAAACATTGTGAAAAATAAGAAATTGCTTCTGACAAGCAATTTCTCCTTTTTCCACACTATTTTCTACCCTACTGAATGGTTATTTTTCAAATTAAATCCACTTAAAATTTTCGTCTGCAAAACCTTTGAATTTGGACAGGTCCAAAATTTTGTAAAACAGGAAAGGGTTAATTGTTTCACTTTTTTCCCTGGTGCATGCTTACAACAAATTTTTGCATTCGATGAACGACAAACACAAAAAAATAACGTGTTAAATAAATGAAACTGGAGATTGTATTGGCACAACGCCCGTTAAACAGCTTTTCGGATTCACTGTCTTTTCGACTTTCATTTAAGAGATGAAGAAAATATTTGTTGATTTTATTGAAGTAAGAAGCTAAAAACCTAATCGCGAAGCGTATTCAAACCTGAATGTAAGAAGCTTTTTAGTTAGCGTAGGTTTTTAGCGAAGCGTATTCATATCTGAGTGTAAGAAGGTTTTTAGTTTCATTTCTCTCTAAAGTCAACCAAAAATTCTCTTCATGTCTTTTAATTTATTATCATGAAGCAAAAATGCAAGATTTATGAATAATGAATGCTACTTTTTGAGGACGCTTACAAAATAGCTGTGTACTTTAAATTGTTTTCATTGAGGATAAAAACCAATTTTTCAGCAAATGATAATGCACGAAAATTGGTGGAATCATCTGAAATCATATTTTATACATAAAACCGTATTCATAAATTTGATTAAGATCTTTTGATGGCCAAAATTCAAATGAATGACAGGTCATTTGCAGCCACGTCTGCTACCTGAACTTCTTTTCAAATATGTGTAAGTTTTATCCAAAATATATTATCAGCAAATCAGGTTTGATGTCTTGCTTTTGCTAATTATACCCCACCTATGAAGTAGAAGGGGTAGACTAGTTTCCATCGGTCCGTCCGTCTTTAGACATTTTCGTTTCCGGACTCTTACTTGAGAACCAACTGAATACAGTCAAACAACATCGTGAAATTGACAAGCTGAATGATATTTGAATGGTTTCGGAATGAAATTACATGTGTGCGATGAGTGAGTTTTGAATGAAATTATAGGGGTGAAATCAATATCGCTAATTTTACTCAAATTGAACAAAATTAGCGATATTTATTACCTTCCTGTTATAAGATTTGCATACATGTTCTATGGAAGGCTCTCCATGTCATCATGAACCAATCAAACGCCTACAAAATTCAATTAGGTCAATGAAATTGTGGATTTTTCTAGCGATTTTTAATGTGGTTGTTGATCTTATTTTTTAGTGATTTTTGTGCTTATTTGAAGCGTCTGAGGAAAGTGTTTTGAATGGATAAATAAATGAAATAATGAATTAATGAATGAAATAATGACAAGATGAATGAAAGAATGAATGACTGAATGACTGACTGACTGACTGAATGAATGAATGAATGAATGGAGCGCTGAGTGAGCTATTTAGAATGGTTTTGATCGGATTAAGTGGCAATTTCACGATGTTTACAACAATATATATCTGCTTTTCTAGTTTGGACAAATTAGACGCTTTGGAATCGACAACCGCCAATAAAGTCGTGCTATGATTTGAATAAGAATGAAAGAAATGTTGATCGAAATGAACGTTTTCGAATCGCGTTAAAAAAAAAAAGATAAAAAATATCGGTGCGTTTTGAGTTATTCGAGTGAGTTTGTAGAATGAATAAATGGAGCGTAAGTGATTGATTTAGAATGATTATGATCGGAATGATTGTCAATTTAATGATGTAATAAAATGTTCGTTATACTGCTTTTCTACATTAGATCTATTCGAATGCTGACCATGAAAACTCAGTTTACGTAAAAGAATTACTGTCATTTATTTATCCATTTTCTTCTTCATTTATTGATTAATTTACTTTGAGGAATTCTTAGACTGGGTCACCAAAATGCTCCTTGATAAAAACATAGTATTAAAGAAGATATATATTTTCACAGAGCTACACAAAATTGTCAACAAACCCAGTTATTCTGCGTTATTATACACCTGACAGAGCGTGGCTAAGTCGTGACGTAATTTGGCGAGTTTCTTTTTCAAAATTTTGGGTTCTTTCAAAAGTTAGTAACAAAAGGTATAGTTCCGCAAGAATGAGTGAGCTTCTAGAAACCTATTTACTATCATTTTTAATGTAAAAATGATCTTTGCTCACTCACTTCCAATTGCTGGTCTTTACCCAAGAACCAAAGGTATTCACGTGCTAAGCATAAGTGAGCATTAATCGTCATCAGATTATCAAAACCTTGTAACATCAGCGTGTTTAAGCTGAAGTTACAAAAGTTTGGCGAACCACCGATGATATAACGTTTCAGCTATATGAAAAAGTGAGTAAATAACAGCAACCACAAAAAATCTGATTTATCTTAATGCAACAACCCATTATTTAGACTCAGCCCTGCCAGGTCAAAAATCATGGATTATATATTGTCTGAAGAGGCATGTTTTGAAGGAGTTTGACCTTGAAATCACGTCACCAGTGATTTAACTGATAACGAAGTTTCACGATAAAGAGTCAAGTACCTTATCTTCTTATCTCATGTTGTTGACTCAATATGAACTAACAAACAGACAACAAAATGTCACAAACATTGTCGAGGAATTTATCTTCTAAACTTTTCGGGCTCTCAGTTGTTCATAGTTTCAAAACGTCCGCGAACGTTTAAAAATTGTACCACTGGCAATACACGTGCTAAGTGGGTAACCATTTCTTTGAAACATTTCGCCACGGATTTTCATTCTTTACGCAGAGCTAAGTTTAGGCTATCAAAACGTTTTAGACTCAACGTTAAGAAAACGCTACCATTCTGTGCTATTAGGGTAGTTCACCCGTAATAGTTCCGCAACATGTCGGAAATCATGATCTTTAACAATGTTGACCGAGGTTTCCTAATGAAAATCATTAGGAAACCTCGGTTATCACTTTGAAAGTTCAATGCTTCCGAAACTTTGCGGAACTACTACAGGTCCACTACCTTAAAAGCTCTCAACCTACTCGCCACCTATGATAATTGGTTAGTAACCTCTAAAGCCATCGTCACAAAACAATGTGCTCCCTCAAGGGTTCTTCAGTATTTAAGGACACGTTTGAAATCGTCCATGGTCGATGGACTAACATAGGAAGAGCGTTGTGCGAACGCTACCATTTTAAAAGTTAATTTTCAACGGGAACCGTCATAGTAAGGGTTCTTATAAGTATACCCAAAATTTTACTCAAAATGTTATTTTATTGCAGAACTGACGGAAGACACGAATCTAGTCATAACCTGTTACCTCTGGTTTTGGGCAGCCGTCATAGAGCACTGGTAGCGCGAGGTACTATCATTCAAAAGGTCTCGGTTCGATTCACGACGTCGATATTCATACATTCCGACTATTTGTCTTCCACCAATGGATTGATTATCGTAGACCTTTGAGGGATAGAAGTTGGAGGCTAGGAAAAGATGTAATGGTAGTACTGGTGTTAGAGATACCAGGAAGCCATTGTTAAGTTCTACAGCAGCCGTGATATAACTGAAAGATTGTTGAAAGCGTCGTTAAACCCCATCAAAACAAACAGATCATCATATTTTGGAGTTTCTATTGGGATTTTGAAATCAAATATTTGGATAATAAATAAAACATTATACTAACATATTTGTTAAAATATGTGTTCTTAGAAAAAAGTAATTCCAAGAAGACTCTTCCTATAACTTGTCACAGACGGCCCCCTTAGTAGCTCAATGAAAAAAGTATTTGCTTCAGGAGATGTCTAAAGTTCGAATCCCGATTGAGACATATCAAAATTGTTAAATGGTACTTAGACGTTGCCTTTATATGTTGAAGATTACACATCACTTGGAATCATTTCTGTTACATTTTTTTTGAGGTTTGGCCTATTTTTGGGCTAGATTGACTGTACTATTAGCCGATGCTCGGCTTTAAAATAAGTGATCAAAGTAGATTCCACAAAGTCACAGCGGTTTAGATTTAGTTTTTGTGTATTATCTAAATGTATTTTTTATTTATCAAACGTAAATAGATCTATTACTAAATCAATGGTAAAGCTCTAAATCAATAAACATGCTCTCAGTCGATAACCCGTCGGTCTAACTATTTTCCCATAAAGACATTGTTCAATATTTATCAACGGCTTATCTAATGAAGTTAAAACCCTTTTCGGAAATAAATCACGCGAAAAGAGACCATCTGGGAACCCCGTAAAATAAATATTTAAAACGAGAGTGACCCCGGTACATGTCAACCAGAGGTCGCATTTCAAAAATTCTTTCACGGGAAGTTAGAGTAATCATTCTAGATTCAGACAAATTTAAGCGCAATACGAAAAGCTTCGACCCTAGTCAAGCTGCGCATTTGCGCAGTTGACTAAGGTCGAAACTTGCTGCACCTAATGCATTTCCAAGATGGTCTCTTTTCGACTGTCGGGTATTAGGCGAAAAGAGACCATCTTGGTAGTGCGTAAAGTGTCTACCCTGGTTAGACTGCGCTTATTGCACAGGCTGATCAGGGCCAAAATATTTTTTGGCTGATTTTCTGAATGATCATGCTACCTTCCTCTCACAATTTTCGATAAGCGATTTACGGTTTACCTCTGCTGGCATGAACCGTTTTTGGAAATATTACCCGTCACGCGAAAAGGGACCATCTGGGTTGTACGTAAAGAGTCGACCCTAGTCAGACTGCTCGGAATGCGAAGACTGACGAGGAACGAAACTTTTCACACTTTGCTTATTTTCTGAATCTAGAATGGACATTCTATCTGTAAAAAAAATGAACTACGATTTCTGGTTGACCTATGCTGGACACAATGTCTTTTTCAAATATTTGTTTTTTAGAGTATGCAGATGGTCTCTTTTCGCGTGACAAGTAACAAATTATAAGTCCTCAGATTGTTCCTTCTCGCTCGACCAGCCATAAATTTATATACTTACTCTTGTTTCAATTAATTTGAATTAGAAGATCATTTCAGTGCACATGTATATATTGACACATTCCCCGCGTTAAAGATGAAGCGGGGATAAATGTAATAATATGAAATTTAAATCATAGATTTATGAATACTGGAAATGATTTAAGATAGTAGACCCGTAATAGTTCCGCAACATTTTGGAAGTAATGAACTTTAACAGTGTTAACCGAGGTTTCCTAATGATTTTTATTAGGAAACCTCAGTCAACATTGTGAAAGTTCGTAAGTTCCAAAATGTTGCGGAACTATTACGGGTTCACTACCTTAATACGTTTAAAGTTTTGTTGTTTTTTACTTCCATTAAAAAGAAACATTGTCATTCATTCTAAGTTAATGGCTAACAAACAAAATACCAAATAGTATAGAACTGAAAACACTTTTTTACGTTTTTGTGAACAAGTAAACAAGCATAGAAAATTCACGTAGCTGTGAAATTGGAATTTCATTGACGGAAATGCAAATATCATTTTCTGGTCAATTAGAATACCGGCTTTTGAAAGCAAAAGCTAAATATTAAATATAAAATCATGATTTCATTTAAGGGAAAGGGTTTTTTAAAGCCAGGTCAAGGTATAAATATAAGCTGTAGTATTTGTGAAGTATTGTTTATTAACGCTTTACTCACTAAATATGGCAGAAAACGTAGAAGGAACGGCACTCCATGTGGGAGATTTAGTCGTTATTGTGATCTATTTCATATTTGTGCTTTTTATTGGATTATGGGTAGGTATAGGTTTTTATCTAGAAGCATGCTTTATTAGGTGGAGTTATATCGTTGGTACATGTACGCAATTTTGCGATCTACAAAAAGTCGTCCCCTGCGTGCACGGCAACTTGAACGTTCCTGACGCAGGTCTATCAAACGCTTTTATTATACAAACGACTTGATCTTCTCTCTAAGATCCTCTTCCGATTTAAAGGTAGTGGACATGTTATAGTTCCGCAACATTTCGGAATGCATGATCTTTCAAAATGTTAAGTACACGACTTCCAAACCGTTGTGGAACTAATACGGGCCCACTACCTTCAGACGAAAGGTGTCGTAAAATTGACCGGGGAGATGTCAAACCAATTTCAAACATCCGCCTCATTTTGATCTGACTGGAATTATCAGCTAGCATTTGCCTGTTAAGCGAACTCTTACAGTTAATAACATCATGAAATCGCCTGTCATTTCGATCTAAACCATTCTTAGTCGCTCACTCAATACTCCATTTATCCATTTCAAACGCTCACTCTAACCATTCAAAAACGTTAAAAAAATCCCTAATATGACTAGATCAATAACTACATTCGAAACACAAATCGGCAGAAAAATCAACGATTTCATGACATAATTAATTTGTAAGCGTATTGCGCGATCTTGAAAACATAGAAAGCCATTCATACAACTAGTGCGTATTCTTTTAAAAGGAGGTTATTGGTATCACTAATTTCGTTCATCTTGATTACCTCCCTTTAATTTCACTCAAACCTCTCTCCTCACACTCATTCAATTCCATTACGAAATCATTCCAATATCATACATCTTTTCAATTTGACGATGTTCATAACTGTATGTTACATCTACAGCTAACAACATCGTGAAATTGACATTCGCCTCAATCAAAACCATTCTTTACCGCTCGCTCAAACCGTTCAAAAACGCCCAAACCTATTGAAAAATATAGAATCAACAACGGCATTTGGGTAGAGAAAAATCGCGATTTTTGTGACATAATTCAAATTGCATGCGTCTAATAGGTTCTTGAAGAAATAGGGAGCTATCTATAGAACTTGTATGCATATTTCATTAAAGGGAGGTAATAAATATCGCTAATTTTGTTCATCCTGAACAAAATTTGCGATATTGGATTACCTCCCATTAAATTCACTCAAAAATCGCTCCACACATCCATTCAATTTCATTCCAAAATCATTCCAAAATCATTCACCTTGTCAATTTCACAATGTTGGTAACTGTATAGGCTTTCATCGAGATCTTATCTATAGGATACCCGATGATTTTCAACTGTTTGTTTGAAGCGTACAGAGTACTCGATCTCTATCAAAAATATTTTTTGTCGAAAACTGTCGAAAGTGGGATCGATGCTGATCGCCATCACCGACCAGAGCATGTTATTAATTCAACATGATTAATCGTTCGATATGAACAACCTTTAATTCGATAGTTTGACCACCGAGCATTATTTAAAACGTATGGTATTTAATACAGTTTTCATCGTTTGCAGCATATTTCCTCATTCATAGCATTTTGGCGAACAATTAAGAAGAAGAATGTTAGATCTATGGTTTTGCGTTACATTTACATCTTGATTTTAAAATTCATTTGGTACCATGGCATATTTTTGATTGACACTGACAGATGCCATTGTAAAGATACATGGGGATCGCTCTATTGAAAGACGAGATGATTCATTCATAAATGAGTACGGGGTGTGGGATTTTTATCATGTATTTGTTATACGATATCGGTCAAATGTTTTTGACCTTGAAATTTTTAATCCGATTTATCAATTCTAAATTAAAACCTGTCGTCTACTTAACTTAACCATACACAAGCAAATAGAGACGGCTGTGGAAGTTCGATTTCACAATAATGAAAACTGCCTAAATCCCTGAGTTGTGGGTAATCATTGCAATCGTCTCGTAGAGGCGATTGCATTGAATACCAACAGGAAAGTGTTTAGAAAACGCTATGAGGATGGCAATGGTATAACCTTTAATAAGAAAGGGAAATTGACAAGGTGCTTGAATTTGGAATGGTTTCGGAATGAAATTTGCTCATTTCCCTCTCTTGCTCATATCCCTCTTCGACCGATTTTGAGACTTGTTTTATGTCCTTCTCGAGTGTTTGCGACAAAGGGGTGGTAACTACTGTTTATCCATCTGTGCAAACTCAGGATGATCAAATTCTCACCAGCCTTTTTTTTCGCAGCGACTGGAGTACCTATCAATACATTTTCGGTATGTTTTATACCGCTTATATCATTTTGTCTTCGTCCTTTCCTAATCTCCAGCTGCTACCCCTCATATATTTACGATTATCAACCCATTGAAGGTAGATATATGACCGAAAGAATGAGTGCCGCCACCGGAGATCGAATCCGGGACCATTTGACTGATAGTACGACGCGTTACCAACTGCGTTATGACGACAGCCACGTGACCGTTTAAAAAATAGAGTTTCGATGCTTGCGTGCATTTTTATTAATTTCAAGATAGTAGCGTGCGCTTACTAGTATTTTGTCATCCTGAACGCACGGTATGTCTCCCGACGTTTTGTAATTTTTGCTAGATCTATGCGTATTTCGAGCAAATACAACTTCGGTCTTCGTAGGGCAATACGCTATAAATATTTTTGACAATATCATTAACAAAAATGACATTGTCTCCTATATAAAGGTAGATCTATATTAACCATTTCGAACTGTGTAATAGTGTATTGCGCAACAAGTCACGTGACCAGACAACAGTATGAACTGTTTCATCATTGCGCAGTAAGCACCGAACTGTTGCCCGCTTGCGAAATGACGTCATTGTGTTGCACGTGTAATAAACGTGCGGAGTGACCCGCTCATATTTATTTTATTCTAAAATCGATTTTTCTTCTCTTTATATATCCTTTTGTAACATATTTCTGAATAAAAAACAAATTTACTCAATAATACTTAGGTAATAAACCAGTTATTTCATGGTGATTCAAGGAACTGTGAATAAACTTTAACCATCGGTGTCGGGGATGACATTCCGAACTGTTGCCGTCTGCCTCTGGCATCGGGCAACAGTTCAAAACGTCATCCCCTCCACCTCTGGACAATACTAGGGTCTAGGAACTGTTGCCCTCCGTCTTCTGCATCAGGCAACAGTTCAATACACCATCCCCTCCACCTCTGGAATCATCAAGGGTTTAGGATCTGTTGCCCTCCGTCTTCTGCATCAGGCAACAGTTCATAACATCATCCCCTACACCTCTGGACAAATTCAAGGGTTTAGGAACTGTCGCCCTCCGTCTTCTGCATCAGGCAACAGTTCAGAACATCATCCCCTACACCTCTGGACAAATTCAAGGGTTTAGGAACTGTTGCCCTCCGTCTTCTGCATCAGGCAACAGTTCAGAACATCATCCCCTACACCTCTGGACAAATTCAAGGGTTTAGGAACTGTTGCCCTCCGTCTTCTGCGTCAGGCAACAGTTCAGAACATTATCCCCTCCACCTCTGGACAATACAAGGGTTTAGGAACTGTTGCCCTCTGCTTCTGGCATCGGGCAACAGTTCAGAACTTCATCCCCACCACCTCGGGACAATAGTTTCACTGTTATACGATACGTCTTGAAATAACTGTATTATATGACTTGTCAGACGAAAAGGAACCAACAGGGTAGTTCGAAAAGTCTCGACCAGAGTCAGACTGCACGAACCGTGCAGGATGACTAGTGTCGAACATTTAGCAATTTGATGATTTTCTGAATATAAGATGATCATTATACCTTCTCGTAACTGAAGTGTTAAAATTAGCCGCCTGTTGAGCTCTCTTAAACCGATCTCTTTTTCAAATACTTGATTTACATAATTCCCAGATGGTCATTTTTCGCATGACGGGTCACAAATAAATGGAATCAATATTCGATATATTGCCAATAATTTCAGTTATATTGTCAAACTATGAGATTGGCAATATTATTGACCCTGTGGTGATAATATCAAGGATTGACCAATACATCGATCTGTTATTATTGTCAATATTATTGCCAGTATATAGTCCTCTTTATTGTTTGATTCTACTATTTCAGTCGGCCAGGAAGAATCGAGGAAGTGCCGGCGGATACTTTCTGGCGGGACGCAATATGAACTGGATACCGGTAGGTTTACTGCTTAAGAAGGTAGACCCGTAATAATTCAACAACAATTCGGAGTATTGAACTTGAATAGTGTAAACCGAGGTTTCCTAATGATTTTCATTTGGAAACCTTGGTCAAGACTTTGAAAGGACATTTGTTCCGAAATGCTGCGGAAATATTACGAGTCATCTACCTTGAATTGATAAATGGAAAAGGATAAATTTTGGTCTAGTTACCTTTGGAATGTCACAAAAATCTCGTAATAACGATTGAAAAGGGTAGAGTTGTGGACCTTTATCTGTCAATTTAACATAGTTTTTTAACTCCATTTTCAGCTCGACTAATTTCGGAGAAGCCCCGAGGTTTGATTTTATCTTATAACTACACAAATAATCGTATGATAACATTCCATATGATATTTTTTATGATATCACATAGTTATTTTTAGAATAATTATATAATGCGGTTATTTTTAGAAACTTGCATTTCTGTTAGAAAAATCTACGAAAACAAGGCAAATAGAGGTTATAAGATAAATATAATACGTACTTAGTGTATTGTATGAAACAATATCTAACTCGGTTGTGAGAATTGATAATTGTCTCGGCAGAGCCTCGACAATGATCAATTCTCACAACCTCGTTAGATATTTTTTCTCATACAGAACACTAAGTACGTATTATTAAATCGGAGATTTATACCGGTTTCCAGAAATCCAGTCTGTTTGACCCAGTACATTTTTACCTTTATCTTCTGAGCAATGTGTTCAAACCAAATAATGTGTTTTCAAACACCGAAGAAACGGCCTTTTCAGTCACAATCTACAAACTTTGTTTTTATCTTATTTACTTTTCGACAAATAGAGAAGATGCTAATACAAAATTTGATGTAATTTTCGCTTTTAGTAATTACCAGTTAGTATTTTTAGTGTTTATAACAAGATTTTCGGTTGAGTAAAGGAGTTGAAACGTACAATAGGTTAACTGTAAAATAAATTTGTAGCACTTACAATATTACTACTCTGATTTTTTTCTCGAACGGTCATTTACCAGTTGTAGGGCTGACAACCAATCAAATTCTGTTATGATTATCACTCGGTCAAAACCCACGCGTAAATTCACACCACGTGGAAGATGCAATGGACATCGTCTGCTCGAAATGTGTCAATTAAGTTGTTTGTCATTGGTCAATGGTCGTCTGCACTCAAACGGGGAGCGTGGGAAGTCTACTGGTGGAATGAGTACTGTTGATTATGTGTTAACAAATAGAAATAATTTTGTAATTTTGAAATATTTGATTTCAATGAGCACTCTGATCACGCTCCAATCCTATTTACAATAAATTAAAATTTGAGTATGAAGAAAAATTATTCAACAACAAATAAACCGACAAAAACATACGATAAACTGATATAGGATAGCAGTAAGAGAGATCTATTTTTAGAATAACTCATGAATAATCATAGAGTGCTGCTAGATTTAATCGATTGGTCAGAAACCAAAGATATAAATAGCATAGTTGCCGATTTCACGTGTTTCTTGAGGGAAAATGCATTTATAGTATTTGGGAAAACCCAATGCTTGAAAAACAAACATGTTGGTAATCAAAATTGTACAAATAGTTTAATGAAAAATGTTTTGTTGCTAAACAGGCTTTTAAACTCTAGAGAGAGGAATAATATTATCAGACAAGCTTTTAGCTTGGCGTGTGCTCATTATAACAACGTAAAAAAATCTGCTAAGAAATAATTTAGACTAGCAGAGGGCTATCGAATCAGCAAACTTTCAAAATCGGACCGACGAGGTTGGATGAGCTGGCGATGTCCTCTAAAAGATGAAGTGTTAAGACAAAAAACTCACAAATTGGGCAAATATTTTACCAACTTTTATTGTCCAAATTTGAGCCCTTTTGATTCGCGAACTATTGCACTATCCCAGCCTCTCAATGATGTCCGATTTACAGTGCTGACAGCACTTTGATATATATAACGTCGTCGTCGTCATTGGGAAACTTTGACATTTTGTGATATCTCTAGTTCGCTGAAGGTATTAACTTGAAACTTGGTACCCATGTTCACCATCAAAAGAGCAACCCATACTGTCAAATGGGGCAAGTCTATATGCAATTTTGCGAAATTTGCCTCTTCTTCATCTTGGATTCCTTTATACACTATCTAGCATTCAACAGTCGAGCGTAGTGGACACCGTAGAAGGTGCTCTTTTTTTAAAAACTTATACAACAGTTCTGATTTTTCTATTGGAGTTCCATAAAATATCAAATTATTCCTGCTGGGTCAAGAGCTAATGAAATATCAAACCATTCTTGCTTGGTCAAGAGCTAGTTTATGACGTATACAGTGACGTCGTGAAATTGTCAATTTAAATGATGTTGTTATGAAATTGGGATTATATTAAATGAGTATAGAATAAGTTTTGTAAGAAATGTAATGGAGAAAATCCAATAACGCTAATTTCGGCCAACTTGGACGTAATAAACAATATTTATTACCTCCCTTTTAATAGATCTACACACTTCCCAATTTATGTGTCTTCACGAACGAATCAGACGCTTTTAAATAAATTTAAAAAATGTTAAGATATTAATCGATTTCGAAGAGATTTGGTTTTTGAGAGAGAGTTTGGAATGAATGAATATAGCGCTATGTGAGCAATTTAGAATGGTTTTCGAGGTGAATCTTATTCAATTATACATTTATTGTAGAAGTGTTAGTCTCTTCTTTAGATCATCACAGAAATATGCTGACTGCAGTTAACAATCTTCCTAGCTCCATATATTGTAAACGTATGATTGACAAGATGAACTGTTTTAGACTAAATTTTGAATGACGTTGAACGGAGTTAGTGGAGCGAACTTTGATTGGTATAAAATGGAGGTAAACAACCTCGAAAAAGTACCCCCCTCTAAAAATGGTTTTAATCGGATTGAGTGTCAATTTCACAATGTTACAAACTGTTACATGGAAGAAGTTGAAATGCACTGAAATCATTAAATTGGTCATCCTTTTGAACTCACACAAAATGTGAAATAATGTATATCAATTCAAAGTCATCTAATGAATTTATGTATTTTATTGGCGCTTTTTGACGAACTCATTTATTTCATTTTCCTGTTTGCATTCGATTAACTCCTTGAATGAGATTTTTTTTTGTTTTTAGCCTTAGCATTGTTAAGAATCACGAATCATATATTTCCACTTTTCAATATCGACGAGAGAGGGGCTAAAATAGGTCTATTTTGGTGCTTTAATAAACTTGTATCTTACCCAAATCAGGCTGGTTCATAAGTATAACATTTCCCTAATTTTATTGATTGTGTGCTCGAGGGGGATTCCAAATATCATACTTTACATGCTCATAATCGCAACAATGTAGTTACACTAAAATTGCTTCGTATTAACAACCTACTTTTTTCCATTTGTCTTTATTTTGACTTTGTTTCACTACAGGTTGGTGCCTCGCTATTTGCCAGCAACATAGGCAGTCTACACTTTGTGGGTCTTGTAGGTTCAGGAGCAGCAAATGGGATATCTATAGGACTATATGAACTAAATGTAAGAGATTTTTGCTTCAACTAGACTGAATGAATAACTGCTTCATAAACTTAATCATGCTTAAAATCTAGTTAATCTTTTTTCTCAAGAAATATTTTTAAATGAAGCACAATCTGTTGATTTAATATCTTATCTTTCATTTTAAGCTCGAATACTAGATGGGCGACACCTTAAGGGTTTCGCGGGGGAGAAATGAGAGAAGATGAATTGAATTGAATTACATGTTAGCAATGGTTCCTATGTTTTATGGAACAAAAGTTAACAGAGACGAATTAACTTTACATTAAACGTTATGTAGAAATATGTTCGGAAACACTGATTGGGAGCTCTAGTTGTATACCCACTATAATCGGACCGGATGGGTGAACTTCTGAATTCAAAACAATCTACAACATTCCTGTATTCTAAACCTCTCACGCTGATGCGACTTTATCACAAGACAAAAAACACTAACCTGTATAAACAGTGTGATTTTTAACACACGCCTAAATCCAAATCTTAAACAAAACATGGCGGAATACTTAGAGTGACGTCATAGCTTCTTCCGAATGGTCGTATCCAAGCGATGGGGGAGGAGTTTAATAATAACCGGATGGCTAGTTACCGGATAATTTAACAAATATCTCGTAAACAAGATTTCTAATGTTTTCTTTAAGCCCAGATCGAGATGTCATGTGTATGCCTAATATATAATACATACTTAGTGTTTTGTATGAGAAAAAATATCTAACGAGGTTGGGAGAATTGATCATTGTCGAGGCTCTGCCGAGACAATTATCAATTCCCACAACCGAGTTAGATATTTTTTCATACAATACACTTAGTACGTATTATATTTATCTTATAGCCTCTATTTGCCTTGTTTTCGTAGATGTTTCTTACAGAAATGCAAGTTTCTAAAAATAAATGCATGATATTATTGTTCTAAAAATAACTATGTGATATCAAAAAGAATATCATACAGGATGTTATCACATGGATGTCTGTATAGTTATAAGATAAAAAAGAAATCAGCGAAATTTATTTCACAGATTCCTAGGGCATCAAGTTTTCCCAAAAAAGTGCCAAATATCGATCTTTAGCGGTATATATCATTCAAGAAGAATGAATCGAACAAAGATTTGTTCAATTTCTCTTCTCTCATTTCTCTATGGAGGAAAAGGGAGCTATTTCGGCCATCCGGACGTCGCGTTGACGTTGGCTTTAAGGTGTAACTGTGTCAAATCTCTGTTTGTACTAAAGCCATTGCTTTTAAACGATTCACATGCTTTTGTGACCATATTATTAGCCTGTAGACGAACACCCGTAACTCTGATATCCAATAAGAAATCTTGATTACGTTTTTACGTTCAACTATAACTGATGTTTATCTCTGTTTCTAGTAAGGCTTAGAGTACTTGGAAACTTTGCACATGCTTCACTGACCATAATGTCATGCTCTATATAGAAAAAGATTTTATTACTCTGATTTTCATTTAATGAAGTCTTCCAATGTCGACAATGCTTTGTTCTTACTACCTAACACTAGGAATAGTCGAGCTTCGCTGTCCTCCAATAGTTCTTATTATTCATTTGAATTGATATTTTTTTATCTTTGCTTGCACGTATATATGAATCTAACCTGTTAAGCAACAGAAAGAGAATTTAATAAAAAAAAAGCATGATCTCATTTCAAAGTTTACGCTTGATTTGTTTTCCAGGCGATGTACGTTTTGATGATTCTGGGATATATATTTCTGCCAGTGTATATAGCATCTGGGGTAAGAAATTTCTACAATGAAAACTAATTGATAATATGAATAAGAGATAAGAGTATTATACGCTCCTTGATAAGCTATACACATAACTCATAACAAAATAGCAAAACATCGCAATTTTTCAAAACTATAAACCTTTATTCAACCTGACTGAAGCAACATTTTTTGTGCGTGTTCTTTTTAATTTTTTTCTGTTCTTGATATACAAGTATACAAGTATATATTTTGTTTTGCCATTGTGGGTGTTTTTTGTGATAGTACGAACTCGTGGAGTAACATTATTTCTGCTGATTTGCTGATTTGTATAGAATAACCCATAATTTCGTCTTTGTCGGAGAAATCTAGACAAACAAAAGTTAGAAATAAAGTATGAAATAATTGCCTTATTTATCTTTAGTGTTTTCATTATTATTCAGTATTAAATCATATTTCATATGTGCGGATTTCATTTTTAATTTCTGATTGTTCTTTTTTCTCTGTCTCACTAGGTTTTCACGATGCCAGATTATTTGAAGTGTCGGTTCGGGGGAAAGAGAATCCAAATCTATTTAGCTGTTCTCGCTTTACTAGTCTACATCTTTACTAAGATATCGGTATGAAAAACTTTGTTTCGGTCTTGAAAAAAAAATTTAAAAAAATCAGGAAATTCCTACAATATCATTTTTTCAAATGATAAAATAAACACAAGTTTCGAATCCGATTTGCTACTTCAAAACACATGATAGTATTAAACATCAAATTGCGGCTACTTGCTTGCAAAGTGGGTTTTAATTTGCAAACTGTAAACGCAGAAATAGGTCGGCTTTACAGATGTATTGATATAGCCTTATGTGATCGCCGTCGTTGTGCGAATCTGGGAGTTTTAGTGTTCTCTCGGGAAGATCTATTGCTAACGGCATTCTCTTGAAACTTCGATTGGTTATCCACTATCAAAAGAGCAGTAAACCGCTTTCTAGCAACAGGATAACTTAAAATGCACTTTTAATAGAATTATGCCCTCTTATTTCACTAGGTTTTTACCAATTATTTGGCAGCTGACAGCCCAGCGTCGCCACCCTCACGGTGTGCTTTTGTTTCTTTGAGTATTTACTTGGCCACAACATGGGTTTCCCTTCATTTCTGGCAGCTTATTAACAAATTGAAAAGAAAAAAAGAAATATCTTGTGAATAAACGTGTGGTCGAGTAGCTACAGTAGTTGCTTTTGGTTTTATCAGATACATCCGTATATTTTCAGGCAGATTTATATGCAGGAGCCTTGTTTATAGAACAAGCATTAAATTGGAACATTTACTGGTCTATATTATTGCTACTCGCTGTTGCAGCCATTTTCACGATAGCTGGTAGGTTTAATGGTCCTAATTTTAAATTAAGGTTGTACGATATATTATATCATTAACTAGTCTATAATTGCTACTCGCAGTTGCAGCTTTCTTTACAGTAGCAGAAAGATTCAATTATCTTTATATTCCATTTAGTTTGGACGATAAATTGTAACATTAAATGGTGTATATTATTGATACTTGCTGTTATAGCTATTTCAGCAATAGCAGTTATGTTTAATGGTATTCATATTCCTCCAAGGTTGTACGGTATAATTTAACATTTACTGTGTAGTACTGCTACCAGCAGTAACTGTTGCAGCTATTTTCAAAACAGCAGGTAGGGTTAATGGTATTCATATTCCTCCAAGGTTGTAAGGTATTTTGTAATAATTACTGGTCTATTATTGCTGATCGCGGTTGCAGATATTTTCATGATAGCAGGTAGGTACCATGGTCTTCATATTCAATTAAGGTTGTACGATACATCGGAACATCACTGGGCAATATTATTGCTGTTGGCTTAACATTGCTACTCGTCTATATTATTGCTACTCGATGTTGCAGCTATTTTAACAATAGCAGGTAGGTTTAATGGTATTTATATTCAATTAAGGATGTACGATACATCGGGACATCACTGGGCAATATTATTGCTGTTGGCTGTTGCTTCTGCTATGGTCTGTATTATGGTTTCTTGTGATTGCATTTTTTCTCAAAACAAATGCAGTTTTTTTTATGTGTGGCTTTCTGTTCGAAAATTTTCGTTCATAGTGCCTGACTGTTAGAATCGATGCTCTGGCGGTGATATCCTTACGTTTAAGGAAGTTCGCTCGTCCTTTTTCCTACTATTAAACTTTTCTTTAAACCCGATTTTTTAGAAAGAACTTTATGTTTTATTTCAATTTTTGAAAAGAAAAAATGGGGTCTCCGTGCTTACTTTTTTGTCAGAGCCGTAGGAAAATAGGTACCAAAAACATTACGTGCACTTTAGTTCTTGCCTTTGAATTTCTTAGAAAATTACACCCTTGATTCAAAATTATCATTTTGGACAAATGAATATTCTGAAAGTAGATGATTTATGTTTTATTTTAAAACGAAATTCCATTCCACCAATTTATCAAAGAAATATGGAATTTTAATGATTCTAAAGAAAATTATGACATCTTTATTTGGTCCTAAATAGAAGTATGTTTCCTTTAATATTAAGGGCTTCCAATACACGCTTCACAATAAAATAAATATAGTTCTACTATTTAACTTTTTCTCATACTCTCAATATAAATTTGTAACATAATGAGGAATATTTTGACTTGAAAAAAAGTTGGGGTCACAGTTTTACTTTTTTAGATATTTTGACTCATTTGTTAAAATAAAGGGAGGTAATTCACAAAAATAATTAAATTTCAAAACACATTTTTTAATATTGGAAATAACAAATTTGTTGGTATTTTGGTTTAGGGATATGAGGTTGGGGTTCTTTTTATCATATTGATAAGTTTTATTTGCTTTCTATGCGAAAAATAGGCAAAGAGTGAACTTGAATACTTGCTTGTCGTTTTCTCTAAATCCTCTAAAATTGGGGAAAATGCCCAGAAAAATTGGGGGAAAAAATAAATTTTTGAATTCATCCATAATTTTACATGTTTTGACAAGCTTACATACAGCTATATCCAAAAACATAGTTTGAATTTCGATTCATAGTTTTATAACGATCACAGAAATGCAAATGTTTTTTTAATGGCGGAAAATCCAAAACCGGATGTGCGGACGTCCTTAAATTTGTTCATGATGAAAAAATAGCGATATTTATAACCTCTCTTTGATAAAATATTTATAAAGTTCCAATAATAGCTTTGTATGTCTTCACGAACAAATCAGCAACTTTAAAATTCAATTAAATATGTAAAAATGAGGATATTTGCTGGGAATTTTAATGCTGAATGTAGTTGTTGATCTTATTTTTTGGTGATTTTAGAGCGTTTTTGAATGATTTGACAGTTTGTCAGGAATGGTTTTGATCGGATTGAGTGTCAACTTCACGATTTTACTAAATAGAGAATAACGTGTTAGTGTCTAAAAATAACAATGTTATCAGCTCGAGGTTGGGCGAATTTATCAGGACGAGGTTCTGCCGAGTCATGATAATTTCTCGCAGCCGGGACAAGATAACATTGATATTTTTAGACATTTACGTGTTATTCTATTTATCATGCACTCATTTTCAGCGCCTAATTATAATAAACCCTTAAAAATCAAAGAAATCCAGGTGAAAGTGTATGCAAATTGTTTCTAAAAATAGACTGACTGATATCATATCATGTTATCAGGTAGGTGATATCAGGTCAATGCAGGCTTCATTGCGTGATAAATGTGATCTGCACTTCCCTTTACAGGTGGTCTGACAGCAGTTATCTGGACGGATTTCGTACAAACAATCATCATGATGATAGGGGCCATCGTATTAATGATTTTAGGTAAGTATCTTACGATGATTTTTTGCGTAAGTCAAAATTAAAGTTAATTCTACAGTAGTAACTAAATGTAGAATTCTGCCATGCATCATCTCATTGGAATCGTCTTTAAAAGACGATTCTAATGAGATATTGCAAGACAGAATTTAACAACCAATGAAAACACCAGGTACGATTTTTAATTTTGACTTACGATCAATTTTTTCGTCAGACGTTTAATAAAACGGGTCCCAGCTGAACCCTTATTCATTATGTCGAAAACAGTTTTAGTTATTTAAGCTCTTAATTTAGATTTAACTACATAAGAAAATTAAAGCGGACAATAAAAGTTAACGACTTCAACTAGTCCTTAAAACAAACAAAACTAACAAATGTTCATAAAAGCATTATACTAACTTCACAAAGAGAGGGGTTTTGATTTACATCGATTTAATTAGAATTTCGTTATACCGAATAAGTTTTTCGTAAAGGCTAATAAGTATTTAGTTATAACGAAAAATAATTTCGATTTATAGAATAAGTTTTCGTCAAAATGGATATGCATTTCCTTTAAATGAATAAATATTTCTTTATAAGGAATTAGTATGCCTTTTTTAACGAAAAAATATTTCCTTTTTAACGCATTTGGATTTCGTTTTATCGAAAAAATAATGAAATAAAGAAAATGTGTAGATCTTGTCACCTACTAGGTTCTGCAATAACTCATGCTCCATGACGGGCGCAATGTTAATTAACCCTTTCCTGTTTTACAAAATTTTGGACCTGTCCAAATTCAAAGGTTTTGCAGACGAAAATTTAAAGTGGATTTGAAAAATAACCATTCAGTAGGGTAGAAAAAAGTGTGGATAAAGAAGAAATTGCTTGTCAGAAGCAATTTCTTCTATTTTCACAATGTTTTCTCAATCATAAAATCAAAGGCACATAAAAAAGCAGGCATTAAACAGCAAAGGGTTAAAAGCATTTTGTAGAAGATATCACGGGAAAGAAACTTTTAATAAATAAAAACAACTTAAAGGGTCATAGCTTTATTGTTTGAGAACTTTAAATTTGAATTAAACGTTCCTTTTCTTAACTTATATTCTTTCTTTCATTTCCAAACCTTGTGTAATTTTACAAGCTGTTTTAGTATTATTTTTTTCTTCTCTAACTCCACAGCATTTATTCGTGTTGGGGGATTTAAAGAAATGGTTGAGAAGTACCCTAAAGCCATTTCAAACTTTTCTGTGTACAGTAACAAATCCTGCGGTAAACCTAGGGAAGACTACATGAGCTTTTTTCGAGACCCAGTCTCGGCAGATATACCATGGCCGGGCCTTATTGGTATCACAATTAATTCCATATGGTATTGGTGTTCGGATCAGGTACATGTGTAGTCCGTTTGACTTCTATATGGACCAACCTTTTCATTAATTTCATACAAATGCGTTTGAATGAAGTATTTGTATGGGGTATAATCTTAATTTCAGCTTAAGATTATTCCCCCAATTTTTTTAATGATTTTGTCTATCTAGTAAATGTTAACATTTTCGCATTTTCTGCCCTTTAACACGAGGGGTGATGAAGGCTGTTTATAGTTAGAAACGTCATGAAATTGACTGTAATTCCGATCTGATCTATTTTTAATCACTCACTCAGCGCTCCATTCATGCATTCCAAACACTCACTCAAACCATTCAAATACGCTCCAAATTCATTATAAATGATAAAAATAACAACTGCATTCAAAATAACAAAATTAATAATCGGTAGATAAAAATAAACGATTTCACTAACATTATTGAATTTTGTAATCGTAAGGTTGGTTCGTGAAGACAAAGAAAGCTATTCAAAGAACCTGTACGTATATTTTATTAAAGGGAGGTAATAAGTACCGCTAATTTTGTTCATCTTGAACAAAATTAGCGATACTGGATTACCCCCCTTTTATTTCGATCAAAACTTGCTCCACACACTCACTCAATTTCATTCACAAATCATTCCAAAATCATTCATCTAGTCAATTTCACGGTGTTCTTGACTGTAGTTGTAAGAAAATGTAAACATACAATAAAAGCACGTGGTTTTATACTTAACATTTGAAAGAAGAAATGTACGTTATTCCTTATTTGGAAATGCTCATTAGCATATCGATGTTAATATCATCTTCAACTTCAATATAACGGGATTTGTACCGTTATTACTCGCCTGCTTGTCTAGTTTTACTCGTGAAAAGCCCAACACCTTCGTTAAATAATGCTTTTTGATTGGTCTAATATGTGAATATGTGGTTCATCTAAGAATAGATAAAAATAATTATCAATTATCTGGTCAAACGGTTTTTGAACAAAGACCGAATTGATATCCTAAGGAAGTTAATATCTTCGACAAAATTAATTTCATAAAAATACTCACTTATATATATACTAAAACAACCCTCTTAAAATCACACACTTTTGACTCAGCCCCATGATAATCAGAACTATTTTTGATAGACAATTCGCTGTTCCGTTCAATACACCCACAAGAAGGTATAAAAGGCTGAGAGTTAACATGTAGACGGACGGACAAAATCATTATTTTACATTCAAAAATTCTGAAAAACGAAATTCTTCATGGTATTTGAAACGAAATTTTTCATGGTATTAGATGGAAATATGACATAACGAGCAAAAATACGTTTTATTTCGATTCTGAGATCTTCGGCAAAATATTGGTCCATATAGGAGTCAAACAGAAAATACCTTAATTTCAAGACTTCATGTAGAGTATTTTCAGAGTCATTATATACGTGTCATTCTGTTACTTCTGCAATGTAAAAGGGGCAATTTAAACGAAAAATAAAATGAAAAGACAAGTATAAAAGTTTAACTGTTATTACATTATCTATTTTTGTTTGTACAGTTGTAAGTACTCTATGAAAAATGACCTGCAAAAATTAGACAATTAAATAGAATGTCTTCATAAATATACTGAGCGCAAAAAGTTTATTCGTTTTCTCTTCGATGGGATATATTTCAAGGTTTGGTTCATCTTTCACAAAAATAATCCCACTACTTATAATTCTGTCCAATTTCCTTACAGAATCCAATAATTTTGTTATGTTAGACGAAACTGGTCAACCGTAACGACATGATTTGGAAAAGAACGGTAGAATGGAAAAGTCACACCGTTTAAACAAGGGACGTTGCTCCCAGTTGGTATCACAAAAATGTTTCTTGCAATCAACACCATCTGGGGTATCTTGTCGCAATAAAAGAAGAAGTTGGTAGAAGTATGGGGGTCTATTGATAACTCTACAGCATTATCTTTACACCCAACTCACAAAAATGTATGAATTGTTTTATCACAGATAATTTTGCAGAATATTGTTAATCAGGAAGGAAAAAAGTTTCTTTTGTTTCTTTTCATCCCCAGAAATTGAGTAATTGCGTTTTTTTAGTTAAGCGATCACTAACGTTCTATTTACGGCACGGGGGCGTTAATTCAGCTTGTTTTCTGGTAAGTTTTTTCCATTAGTTTCCATAAATAAAAAAAAAGACATGAAAAATCGTCAATGATGTTTTTACCGATTGCAATCATTTGGGATAATGAAAGCATGTCATTTTTAACGTAACGTCATGACGTTCGGCTTCCCTCTTGTTGTCGTTAAACAAAATCTGTAAAATTTAAAGTGGGTCATACCATGTCAATATGTATTTGCTATGAAACATATGACAATAAAAACAAATGTCGCAGAAGCTTAAGTCAATTTCATTATCTCCCAGACATGCACACTATATTCGTTATGGCGATGTGGTATCCATTTAGTTTACGTCATGTCAAAACTTCGTTCTTTTTAGAAGGATGCGATACATTAAAGTGTTTAATGTTTACTTGGAATAAGAGAAATCCAATAAGACAAAAAAAGAAAATTAAGTTGCACCCAGCTATCGACCAAGTATGTAAAATTTACTTTAACGTCACTTCAGACGTATGACTGCGAGTTGAAATGAAAAAGTTATGACAAAAAGAAAGCCAATAGGATGGAAATATATTTCAAATTGAAACTTTCGTTTAGTTATATTGGTTGATTTCTTTGTGACGTTATATAAAGTGCGACTAAACTTTTTGCGTTCAGTATATATATTACTATTATTAATTACCAAGATCAAATTGAAATTATAGTTTAGACAAGTATAAAAGCCGTATTTTTTGTTGGAATACTTGTTGTCACGAATTTCAATGTCAAACAAAATTCTGTTGTTCGTTTCAGGTAATCGTTCAAAGAGCATTAGCGGGTAAAAACTACAGCCATGCAAAAGCGGGAGTCATTTTGTGTTCACTTATAAAAATATTGCCACTCTTTATACTCGTCTTTCCGGGAATGATTGCAAGGATTCTTTACACTGGTGAGCCTGGTTTATTATTTATTACAGTCAATCTTTTCCGAGCGACCACGTCTTTTTAGCGACCATTTTTAAGGAACCGTTTTCGAATATCTCAAAAAGTGGGTATTGTTTGTCTAAAAGTTATTGAAAATGAATCATATGTTGTTAAAACTCACCAGAATAGTCTCAATGAGACGTTTCTACTGAGTTTTGATTACCTAGGATAATTGAGAATTTCAGAATTAAAGGTATATTCAATCAAAAAAATTGTTTCTTATTTGTAAACAAAACGTGTATAAAGCGGCCATTTTCTTTAACGACCGCTTTTTGGTGGTCGCTTAAAACAAGTTTTACTGTTTATAACTATCAAAGCGTCTGCACGACGTATATACTGTCATCAAGCATTTTCTTCTGTCCGAAAGTTCTTTACGCATTCTTAACTTAAATAAATTATTATTTATAGCTGTTTCGAAAGTACGTAACAGTTTCAACGATCTGTCCGCTTTAAGCGGGAAACAACCCTATAATGTCGAGCTACTGCTCGAAAAATACAATGTGGGTTTCTTAAGGTAAAGCCTATGTATATGTTGTAAAACTTAAATGCAAAATAAAGTATGTATGTATGTATGTATGTATGTATGTATGTATGTATGTATGTATGTATGTATGTATGTATGTATGTATGTATGTATGTATGTATGTATGTATGTATGTATGTATGTATGTATGTATGTATGTATGTATGTATGTATGTATGTATGTATGTATGTATGTATGTGTGTATGTGTGCATGTATGTGTGTATGTATGTATGTATGTATGCATGTATGTATGTATGCATGATTTCGTAGAGCAGGGGGCTATTCCGGTCACCCGGGCGTCGGAGTCGGCGTCGGTGTCGGCGTAATGCCTTGGTTGGTTAAGTTTTTACGTGCAAGTGTTTAAAATGTCTGTTTCTGCTAAAGCTTTTGCTTTGAAACTTTGCACATGCTTCTGCTATCAGTCTCTAGATAAAAATTAATTACTTTGATATTGAATTTGGTGGAGTTTTAACCCTTTTCGGACTAAGAAATCTTGTTTTTACGTGCAAATGTTATAATTCAGTTAAAGCTCTATTTCTACCTAAGCTTTTGCTTAGAAACTTTGCACATGCTTCTGTTACCATAATATCAGCTTTTAGACAAAGATTCAATACTCTGATATTGAATCTAATGAATTTTAACCTTTTTCGGACCCAGAAATTCTTGGTTAAGTTTTAACGTGCAAATGTTGTACATCATTTATAATTCTAATTCTAGTGAAGGTATTGCTTGGAAACTTTGCACATGCTTCTGGACCATAATATCAGCCTCGAGACAAAGATTCAATTCCCTAGTATTGAATTTATTGGAATTTGAACCCTTTTTGAACTTAAAAATCTTGGTTAGGTTTTTTCTTGCAACTTATGTATGTCTGTAATATTTCTGTTTCTACTAAAGCTTTTGCTTGGAAACTTTACATATGCTTCTGTGACCATAATATTAGCCTACAGAAAAAGATTCAATACTACGATATTGAATTTAGTGTAATTTTAACCCTTTTCGTACTAAGAAATTCCTGGTTAAGTTTTTACGTGCAAATGTTATAGGCCTATATCAGTTATATTTCTATTTTTCTAGTAGACCTTTACGCATGCTTCTGTGACCATAATTTCAGCCTATAGACAAAGATTCAGTACTCTGATATTGATTTTAGTGGAATTTTAACCCTTTTCGTACTTAGAAACCTTGGTTATGTTTTTACGTTAAACTGTTTTATATCACTTATATCTCTATTTTAACCAAAGCTATTGCTTCGAAACTTTGCACATGCTTCTGTCACCATAAGACCAACCTCTAAACAAAGATTCTTTTCTCTTGACTTTCATTTAATTGAATTTTCATTGTCGATATTGTTTTGCTGTTACTATCCAGCACTTGGAATAGTCGAGCTTTGCTGTCCTCCTACAGCTCTTGTTCTCTTTTTTTCAAGAATCCGAACCCTCACATTGCACGAGGTTGTTCAAATATCATTTCAGAGACTGTGGGCTGTGCTGACCCAGAAGTGTGTACAGCTGTTTGTGGGAGTCCCACAGGATGTTCAAACATTGCATATCCGTCTCTAGTCATAGATCTTATGCCAGTTGGTAAGTGTTTGTCGAAATATCGTCGTTGGGGGTTGAAACCTCACAGCAACCGCCGTGCATTCGTGATAAAGAAGCACAAAGCAAGCGCCCTAGACTATATGATACTCTTGATAACAGTTAACTTCATCGTGAAATTTTCAACATTAATTATTTTTTATGAGTTTGGAAAGAAATAGGATGAGTGAGAGGAGTGTGGTTTGAATGAAATTAAAGGGAGGTTATCAAATACCGCTTATTAGTCCCCTACCGGCGAAAGCCGAAGGGGACTATAGGTTTGCGCTCCGTCCGTCTGTCCGTCTGTCCGTCCGTCCGTCCTTCCGTCCGTCCCTCCGTCTGTCTGTCAGTCCGGATTTCAGTTTTCCGGACTTTTTTTCTTAACCCTTGGAGATATTGAGCTGATTTTTTGTATGTGAGTCCGCATCAATGAGTTACAGAACGAGTTCGAGTTTGGTTCCGGTCCATTGATTTTTGTGGAAGATACGGATGCTGGACTTAGAAATTACCAGGAAATTCAGTTTTCCGGACTTTTTTCTTAATCCTTGGAGATATTGAGCTGATTTTTGGTATGTGCGTCCGCATTAATGAGTTACAGAACGAGTTCGAGTTTGGTTCCGGTCCATTGATTTTTGTGGAAGATACGGATGCTGGACTTAGAAAATTACCAGGAAATTTCAGTTTTCCGGACTTTTCTTCTTAACCCTTGGAGATATTTAGCTGATTTTTTGTATGTGAGTCCGCATCAATGAGTTACAGAACGAGTTAAAGTTTGGTTCCGGTCCATCGATTTTTGTGGAAGATACGGATGCTGGACTTAGAAAATTACCAGGAAATTTCAGTTTTCCGGACTTTTTCTCTTAACCCTTGTGGATATTGAGCTGGCTTTTGGTATGTGAGTCCGCATCAATGAGTTACAGAAAGAGTTTGAGTTTGGTTCCAGTCCATTGATTTTTATGGAAGATACGGATGCTGGACTTAGAAAATTACCAGGAAATTTCAGTTTTCTGGACTTTTCTTCTTAACCCTTGGAGATATTTAGCTGATTTTTGGTATTTGCGTTCACATTAATGAGTTACAGATCGAGTTTGAATTTGGTTCCGGTCCATTGATTTTCGTGGAAGATACGGATGCTGGACTTAGAAAATTACCAGGAAATTTCAGTTTTCCGGACTTTTTTTTTTTAATCCTAGGAGATATTGAGCTGATTTTTGGTATGTGAGTCCGCATCAATGAGTTACAGAACGAGTTCAAGTTTGGTTCCGTCCATCGACTTTTGTGGAAGATACGGATGCTGGACTTAGAAAATTACCAGGAAATTTCTGGATTTTTTTTTATCCTCAGAGGTATTGAGCTGATACATAAAATCTGATACAACTAATATTTTGGAGAGGTAGTTATACCTTTACCACCAAAAAAGATACCGCTATAGGGATATATTTGTTTATCCGGTAGGGGACTTGGTATTGCCATGCAATACTTCCAAATGCTTGTTTTATTCAGAATGAAGAAATCTGAATGAATACTCATCCCAATCCAAACTTTTCTTAATCGCTCACTAATCGCTCCATTCCTTTATTTAAAACACTCACTCAAACTTTTTAAAATCGCTTCGAAATCGTTCGAAAACACTTCGAAAGCGTTCAAAACAATCGTCATTTCATTCGGATCGATTTTTTTCTATGATTTTTTGGGGTTGGCGTAGGTTTCAAAGAGTCTAATTGGTCGATGAAGAAACAGACGGAAGATTTTAGATATCGCATATTTCGTTCAATGTGACGCAAATATCGGTTTTTAATTACACACCCCTCCTTTAATATTATTGAAAACTTGCTGTTCCCAAATGTTCAAAGTCATTCGGAAAAGATTCCAAAATCATTGAGTACTGGTATGTCAATTTGACGATGTAACTGTTGCTGTATCTGTCATGTTGTCCGTTTGATGTCATCTCTTACGCAGTAATAATAAATAGAAGATAATCGTTTGTTTCAAAGTAAGATCGATTTATATTTTATTGAGTGAACAACAAAAGCTATATGTTCACGAGTGGCAGAACCATGAGTGAACATATAGCTTTTGTTGTTCATGAAATGAAATATTAATCGATCTTACACGGAAAACAAACGATTATTCTATTTCTTTAATGCAAAAATGAGACAAAATGTGAAATTTCTAGGACAAATTTTCGTAAAGCACGTCATTTTGCGCGTGATTGCTTTGCAACGTTCATTGTGACGTCACTTATTTCTTCCCGCATAGATGACGTCAGATAGGATGAAATGCCCAAAAGCAGGGTATAAGTTTTTGATAATTTCACTGCTTTTGCGGTGAGATTATCAAGTGATAATCTACCGTTATTTCTCGATAAACCACCGCAAAGCATTAAAGAAAAGGATATTTGCTGTGGAAAATAAATGCCATTTCTGAAATGGGTAATTCACCGATTATCCTTGTTGTTAGAACTCGTTTCAATCGTCTCGATGAGACAATCAAATAAGTCCCTTAACATATGATTTATTACATAACCATTAAACAAGATGCCAATTCGTCAAAAGATTCGCCAAATGCCGCCTTGATGTCGTCTGACAGGTATGAAAAACAGATGTTTGTGACTCAAAAAAGTGGTAGAGTTATATTTCTTGTACACTACAATTCGTATTTATGAAAAAAATATAATTGCAATGTTTCAAGTCAGTCAGACATATAGTGAAGAGATATGCCTTGGCTGCCTTAAAATCGGTAGCCAGGACGCCAAGGGTGATTTCATTACACGTCCTGGTTCCAGCGGACTAGAAATTTTATTTTTTTCTTATAGGAGCCCGTGGGATGATGCTAGCTGTCATGTTATCGGCCCTTATGTCATCACTGACGTCAATATTTAACAGCAGTAGTACAATATTTGCCATGGATATTTGGGTCTACATTAGAAAACAAGCGTCAGAATTAGAGTTAATGATTGTTGGAAGGTACCTTTATCTCAATGTCGTTTTTAAAAATTTAGGCATGAAATACGATTTTAAGTACGACGTAAATTAAGTAGAATTAACTCAGTTATATACTGCGACTATAACGTGGATTGGGCATGTAAATGTTTTTCTTGTCATCCGCTGTCCTTGTGATTGAATGCACAATTACTTAAAATAAGCAGATATACATATCTTGTGCATTCAATCACAAGGACAGCGAACGAAGTTAGCTTTTTGCATTATCTAGGTAGAACATGTTCTACCGAGATAACGCAAGAAGCTAACTTCATTAAAGCTTACATTAGTGATTTAATCGTCATGTAACCACATAAACTGATGGGATTTGAATGGGGTTTCATATCAATTTTTAACCATCTTTCAGATATATCACGATGGCTTTAGCACCTGACAATAGAATCCTGGTATTTCTTACACCAGTGCTACCATTACCTCTTTTCCTAGCCAACAGTTGATAACCACATAAGTTTTACGATTGTTCACAATACATATAGTCGAAAAGGATGAGTGCCTCCTTGGGGGATCAAACCCGAAACCTTTAGATCAACAGTCCGACGCGCTACCTACTGCGCTTTGACGGCGGCGCTATCGATTCGAATTTAACTATTGATAAGGAAGACGCAGTTGCAACATAGTTCTCGATGCGTTTTTCAATAAAATATTTCAAAATATTTTATCAAAAGAAAAAAATTCGGATATTTTCAGGTTATTTGTCGTTGTGTTAGTGGTAATCAGCGTTATTTGGGTACCTGTACTAAGATTGTCTCAAGGGGCAGAGCTCTACGTTTACATACAAGAAGTGTCGAGTTTCTTACAGCCCCCTATATGCTGCGTGTTCTTACTGGCCGTCTTTTGGAGCAGGCTCAATGAAAAGGCAAGTTTGCTATCATTAATTGACCGACAATTTAAAGATGAACAAGGTATTATATGAATACTTCCGTTGGAATACAATATAATATGGTGTGGTGATTAGAGTTCGTTTTGTGCTACTTTAGTACAACGAGAAGTATTGTTACACTACTAGACTTAAAACAATATAAGGGCCCAGTTGTATTTAAGATAATCATTGGTTGGGACAAGACATTTCTGTTGATAGTATATTCTTTGTTATAAGACTATATCAATGTCATTTGTTTAATGTCAAAATTGTGTAAAATTAAAACACTTGACAAAACTTTGAAATGGTTTGTGATAAAGCTTTAATATTACACATGTGCATAGTATGTCACAAGACCTTTCCTTGCATACTATAGTCAATGTTATTAGTTAAAGTCAAGGTCATATTTTGATTGTCAATGATTTTCAACATAAAATCTTCAACGTTAGCCATAACTTTTCCATCGTATGCGATAGAGTCTTCATATTTATGTGCAATGCTTGTGACAAGACCTTTCCGTGCATAACAAAGTCATCAGTCGAGGTCAAGATAAGTTTGTGAAGGTCAATGATGTTTGACATAAAAACTTTAACATTAGCTAATAGCTAAAACTGTTGATTAGTAAGCCTTCATATTCATTTGGTATTTGTTTGATCCAAGACTTTTTAGTTGTTACCAAGTTCAAGGTCATATGTAAGTACAATAAAAGCAAAATAATGGCCATGACATCGGATTGGTAAGTCACAGAGCCTTGATGTATTCATGTACATTGCTTGTGATAAGTCCTATCCTCGCATAACAAAGTCAAGGTCATTGGTCAATGTCTAGCCCTGCGCTCAGGATGTCAAAACGGTGCAAAGAGTTTTCCAATTACACCCCGCTTTGCACGCAAATGTACGTGCAAAGCGAGGTATAATTGGAAAACTGTTTGTACCGTTTTGACATCCTGAACGCATTGCAGGTGAAGGTAAAGGACACTAATTTATGACATAAAAACTTCTTCAATATCTATTACCATTGATTTGTAAAGCTACTAAATATTGATAGGTAGTATCAAGCATCAGTCTAAGACTATGAAAAGACCTCCATTTAGGCAAGACTAACCTTATTTCACTACGGATTTCCATACTCGTGTATCAAACAATTGTTCTGAAGAAAAAAAAAAACAAAAAAAAAAACCCCGACAGTTGTCGGAGCAGTCGTTCGTAACAAAGACATCTTGTTTCTATTTTTCTTACAAACATTACAATCAATGGATGATTGTGTAAATTCATATCAACTTTTTTTGTCACTCCAGGGTGCATTTTGGAGTCTGGTGGTCGGAATGACGTTGGGGATCTTACGATTCATCATTGAATATTCGTACAAAGTGCCACATTGTTTCGAGGACAAACCGGACCCGACACCAGGATTTATAAAACATTTTCATTACCTCTATTTTTCACCGTTTCTATTTGTGGTCACGGGCATTGTTGCAATAGTTGTGTCGCTGTTGACAAAACCAATAGAACCACAATGTGTAAGTAATTTTTATGAACAACAGACTATCATATAAACATCTATAACCCATACATACATTCTAAAAATAAAAACTGACAGTGTTTATCTTTTGGATAAGAGAATGAAAGGCAATTTGGGCGACAATATCTTAAATTCAATAAATACGCTTGAATTTATTAATCCTAGGACATTGAAACCTAAATCCTGATGTCTAGAAAATTAGTTCCATATTTAAGCCAATCCAATTTTTTCAAAAAATCCTTCGCCAGAAATTCTTCTTATCAATGAAGTTTTAATCACGATCCTAATCAGTATGAGGAAACTTGTCGACCTACAGTTAAGAAAATGGTGAAATTGTAAGATGATTGATTTTGGAATGAAATTGAATGAGTGTGTGGAGTGCGTTTTGAGTGAAATTAAATAGAGGTAAGCCAATATTGCCAATCTTGTTCTAGATGACCAAAATTAGCTATATTTATTATATCCCTTTTATGAAATATGCATACCGGTTCTATGAACAGCTTTCTACAATTTCACAAAGTCATCATACGCTTACAAAATTTAATTATGTCAGTGGAACGTGGATTTTTTCTAGCGATATTTATTTTGAATGCTGTTTTTGATCCTATCTTTTTGGGTGATTTTTAGTGTTTTAATTGGATCGAGTGAGTATTTGGAATGAATGAATTGAGCGCTGAGTGAGTGTTTTAGAATGGTTTCGATTTAGATGAATGTCAATTTCACAATGTAACTAGCTGTTATATTAAAAGCTAGCACTCTAAAAGTATTAAGAATCTTCATATTTGCGAAGCGATGGGTTAAAGCAATAATGTATTTAGTATCTATATACATGTACGTGTATAGTTAGTAACACCAAGAAATTGACGCTCTACCCGATCAAAACCATTCCAAATCGCTCACTCGGCTTTCCATTTTCATTTCAGACACTCACTCAAACCATTCAAAATCATTAAAAAAAATAAGATCAACATCTACATTCAGAATAAAGATTCCAAGCAAAAATCAACGATTTTTCTAACTTAATTGAATTCAGAAGATGCTGATTGATTCTCGAAAACATAGAAAGCTATTTATAGAACATGTAAAATTATTTTATCAAAGGGATGAAGTAAATATCGTTAGTTTTGTTCGTCTTAAACAAAATAAGTGATGCTGTTTACCACCCTTGAATTTCAATAAAAACTCGCTCCACTAACTCATCCAATACCATTCCATAATCATTCCAAAATCATTCACTTTTTTCAATTATACGATGCTGTTTACTGTAATACCTATCACAGTATTGCGTAGATATTTTGAAACGTGTATTTTTCTCTTTTAGATTCGTCGATTAACATTTTGGACGAGACACAGTCAACAGCCTCGTTATGATATTGATACCAAAGAGATGGTTCCCAAACTTCCTGGCGCTGGAGATATGGATGTAGAGTTGAAAGCGTATTCAGGTAATGTCGTGATTCTCGCAATGAACTCGATTGGTTCCCAAATCATCTGAAACCGGAAAATATGACTTTAAATTTTTTTGTTTCAATTATCTAGTTTTAAATTGGTTTGTCGTTCTGATATGAAAAGATCCATGTTGGTAAAAAAAAACAAAAAAACATAACATTTGCCTACTCTCTCGAATTTCTAAGAGAACTAACATTATATTAAATAAGTGATGTAATAGGTTTAGACTTTTATAATAATCAAACATTGGCATGAGTAGTATTAGACAGAGTGTCCAACCATATCTGATTCTCTTTTGAACTCTGATTCAATGTACTTGTTGGATGTGGTTTTCCAATAAATATATATTGTGAATATAGCAATTATGATTAATTTCTAAATGTAAAACCAAATCTTTTGAGAAATTATGTGAATAAACATAAACTTTCTTAATTGTCATACGTTAAAAGTTGTTTTACATCTTTACTTAAAATAATGATTTATTATTTTATCAATTGATTATGATTAGATTGCAAAATTATAAATTTTCAATCATATCTTTTCAGATATTTCCTCAAAAATACCGTCGGATCCGGGAGAAAACCCAAGGACACAGTTGTTTGTTAGTGATCGTGAATATTCTCCGAATGGAAATGTTAAAGATACAAATGATTATAAAGTTGTTTCAAACAGACAGATACACGCAAATGGTGCAGCGAACCATGCAGACGATTTGTATGGAATAGATGAATCAAATAATTCTCACATAGGTAAGAAACTGTGTCATTCTTCCCTACTGTTTTCTGTACTGCCCGGGATGCAACTCTGTGATATCATACTTCAGGTAAAAAATGACGAAAGAGAAGAATATAGTTAATAGCATCGTGAAATTAAAATGGAGAATGATTTTGGAATGATATCGAAATGATATTGAGTGAGAGGGAGTAGCCAGTTGAATGGAATTAAGGGGAGGTAACACTTCATCGATAATTTCGCCCTATTGGACGAAATTATCGATAATGTATTACCTTCCTTTATAGAAATTAACGTATTTATTTGTTTGTTTGTCTTATTTAGCTAATCAGACACTTTGAAATGCACATTCCATAATAAAATTAATCAATGATTTGTAAGATTTGAATGAAATGTAGATATGAACGATTAAGAAGAGTTTTCGAATGATTTTGGAGCGTTTTTGTTTGGTTTGAATGAGTGTTTGGAATGAAAGAAAGAATTAATGGAGCGCTTAGTAAGTGATCTAGAATAATTCTGATCGATGTTCATGTTGATTGCACGATGTTACTATCTGTATGCTTGTTACAAGCAAATTCTTCTTTTACCACAACATCTATACCACATATATTAGGAAACAATGTGGGAAAAGAACAGATGTTGGATTCACCTAATTTTGTCTGTCGTCTACAACCTATTTCAACTTGGTCACCAAATTTTCACATAACTCCAAAGACTAGGACACAGCACAGTAAAACTTTAAATCGAGATTGTCTTGAGCATTACGCTTACCATTTTAAATGGATTTGAAAATAACTTGGCGTGATTGTTCTCCATTATGAGTTGATTTGTCCTTCGAAACAAAATTAGAGATATTTCTTCGTGTCAAGGACAAAACTCAAAGTCAATTGTAAAAAATAGCTTGTCCTGAGTAAACCTGCCGTATGAATGATTGAATTTCAAAATAAATTGGCTAGATTTTTCTGAATCGTAAGTAGATGTGCAATTTGAAACAATATTTCTTAAAAGTCATTGAAACTACTCAAGGTCAAGCATCGAAATTGGGCGAATTAAAGCTCTTTCCTACAATAAGGATAAGATCCATAAACAATTTCGTTTCTATTTTCACATTTAAGAGATGCAAGGGCGTAGCTCCCATTACGCACATTACGCAAGCGCGTTATAAGAAAAAATCCTATTTCGAAAAATTTCGTTGATGAATGATCATAACATCAAAACTACAGCTTATTTAAGCTGTAGTCACGATGTTTTGATTATTCACCTAGTCTAAAATCATAAAAAGGGAGCAGACGGAGGGCATTCACCTTTCGTCACAGTCATCATATCGCCTATTGTCCTGTATATTTTTTGATTGTCGCCTTCTGAGTGCGTATAAATTTTCCTAGATACGCCTATGAGATGAAGAAAGTATTTGTTAATTAAGTGGAATGTGAAACTAAAACCCTAATATGAAACCTGTGGGAATTCGCGATCACTGGAAACATTAAAAATGATATCATTAATACAAATATATTTCTCATTTCAGATAATCCATGGTATACAAAATTATTCCGTTGGGTATGCGGAATGGAAAATGTAGAGAAAACTAATGTAGATAAAAGACAGGTAAGATTTATTGACTCAAACTTATGTTCATCTGAGTATGAAACTATTTTTTTCGACAAATCGGAACCTGAATTATTCATGTGCAAAACTAACACTAAATCGTCTCTCAATAAAAAAAATGCTTTTCATTCATTGCCATTCGTTAAATGACATCAATATTTCACAAGTTTAAAGACAATATTTCACGAGTTTAAAGACAAAACGTATCTAACTACTTCAAGTACAATTGCAAGACTAGTGTAATTGCATACTAAATAGCTGCACCTCAACATTGCCTATAAAACGCACGAAAATTCATAGTCGAACTTTTTTTTTAAATACACTTAGGACAAATTAAAAACAAGGACTTTTTTTTCACAAACACAGACTCTGAAAATTACATGTGTTTTATTTCAGGTACAAAAATACGACATGATTCCAATAGTAGAAGACAGACGATGGAAACTTGCTACAAATATTGCGGCCATATTTTCTATGGTCTGGTGTATTGCCATTGCTGTGTACTTCAGATGATGCTAGCCTTTGACAAAATTTGACTTTACATACTCTAAATTATCTTATATAATAGAGGACAATCGTTTGTTTCATTGTAAGATTAATTGATATTTCATTGAGTGAAAAACAAAAGCTATATTTTCACAAGTGGCGGAGACACATGTGAAAATATAGCTTTTGTTGATCCCGAAACGAAATATCAATCGATCTTACTCGAAATACAAACGATTATTTTATTTCATTAATGCAAAAAGACTCATTATGTGAAATTGAGAACAATTTTCTTAAAGCGCGTCAGTTCGTACGTAATTGCTATGCAAAATTCATGACGACGTCACTTATTTTGATCCGATTACATGACCGCGGATAAGTTGAAATGAACGAAAGCGGGGTGTAAGATTTTGGTAATTTCACTGATTAGACGGTTAGTTTACCAAATGATACTCCATCCTCGATAACCCGCCGAAAAGCTTTAAAGAACATGATTAATGACAGTTTGTGAGTTGCTGACTTGGTCCTACGCTGCTGTGTTGCCATTGCCACAGCTGTGTACTTCAGATGAGTAAGCTTTTGACGAAACTTTGCATGACATACCATAGAATATTTTATTTTACATTATAAATAACGGTTGGTGGAGCGCTGATTTGTGTGTCGTTCTCCGACAAGGCATACAGCGATTTCTTATGCCCCAACAGTCTTATATTGATGCCATCATCTGAACGACACTCATTGAAATAAGTATAAATTATGATCTTTTTGCATTATTTTTCCTTTTTAAGGTAGCAATGGACACATGGCGTCATTTTTTTTCGCCCAATGAATTTTTTTCTTTGTCACATATATTGTAGATTAACATTGTGTAGTCATTATATCAAAATTTGAAGGTACCTTTCCTCGCTCGTTTTCATGCTAGAGTTATCTCCCCTTAAGTGGTATAGACCATTTTACAGGAAAACGGTTATATTCGTTTTAGGTCTAGTATAAATTCTGTACTAGATTATAGCTATAAAACACATACATTTTGATAGACCTTATACATGTACACAATGGCTATTGACAAGAAAATTTCTCTTTGATCGCTTGCATTTGCACAATTTGCTTTCAAAAGTTAAAAATGCACTAATTTTTGTAATTTTACTAGGTGAAAATGCCACAAAAACATATTATTTGAAGAAATTACCCAATGAATTTTTCTTATTTCCCGATATGTTTGTAATCCATAGTTTTCCTTTATTTGGTAAAAAATTCAGCATACCTTTCCATGCAAATAAGAAAGTTTTTCGTTATTTTTCAGTGTTCCCCCTAAACTAATGACGATTTTAACGCATTTTTATTGTTTAAATTAATGATCCAGTCATTCATTTAATATCAAATGATGAAAAGAAGCTAGATTTTGAAGTTTTACCATCATTATTCTACGTTATTTCCATAAATAGAATCTTACGAAAACCGGTCTTTTTAAACAACGCGCAAAAGAGCCGTAAAATAAACGAAAACCCACTTCCGGTTTATAGAGTCGAAAGGCCGCTGTCCATTGCCACTTTAAATGTGTCCCAGCCATGGATTCTGTACACTTTTTAGTATTAGATAAATGTACCAACTGTGCCTAGCAAATTCGGATAAAAAGCCGTGAGTGTTCTAAAATTTCTACATTTAGGAACATCGTGAAATACACAGGTTGAATGATTTGGAATAAAATTCAATGAGTGTATGGAGTGAGTTTTGAATGATTTTCAATAACGCTAAAACAAAATCAATATTTTCGATCATTCGGAAATTATCGATGACTTTTAAGATCCACTGGATTACCTCCAGCAGAGCTTTTATCGCGGCCTGATGTCCGTCGTTAGTGCGTATGACCGTGTACCCGTGCGTCCGACCGTCCGTTAGCTTTTTTCTTTAAAAGACTCTTTTCTCTGAAACTGCTGATAATAATTCCTGATGCTTAGAACTGATTGAATGGAGTTCTACGCCGCTTTAAACATTTTTTCAGTTATATCGCGGCGGCTGGAGCACCTAACAATGATTTCCTGGTATTTCTCTCACCAGTACAACCACAACATCATTTCCTAGCCTCTAGCTGCTTTCTCACATAGGTCTATGGTCATCAACCCATTGGTGAGAGACAAATAGTCGGAAAGAATGAGTGCCGCCATAGGGGATCGAACCTGGGACCTCTAGATTGACATTCCGACGCGCTACCAACTCCGCTATGACGGCGGCCTCCTGATGCTTAGAAAATGCTCCTTCAGACTTGTTTTAAAAATTCTGATCTGTCTCATTACATGGACTCTACGGGCTGGCGCGTCACTGAAAAATGATCCCATATGATGAGATAAAGAAATAAAATCTTCTCTGAAGCGACTGTTAAAAAACCAAACAAACTTCACAGGAATAATCTTTAGACTTGTTTGTAAAATTCTGATCGGGCCGATTACGTGTGTTCTTTGGCTGTCGTGTCACTGAAAATGGTCCATTATATTGAAATATAAAAAGAAACTGCTGTTAAGAATTCAACCAAAATTCACAGGAATAATCATTGGGACATGCTCTTTCAGATTCTATACTTCATTACCATTTGAGCTTGCATGTTAGCAACATTACCAACAATTTTCACACATGCCAAACTTTTAGGTTCGGATAAGCTTGCACATCCAACAGTCTGATCAGTGTCTTAACCTAACGCTCGATAGAAAGCTATTGTCCTGCGTTCAAGGTGAAAAAAAACTGTGAAAACTATTCGCAAATTTACCCGTCTTCGGCCGCTAGTGTACGTGCAAAGTGGGGTCCAATTTCGAATAGTTTGCACTGTTTTTTTTTAGTTCTGAATGCAGGGCTGGGTCAAAGTCTCTGCTCTCATCCATTACATATTTTTGCATGTATAATGAAGTTGTCCAAGCAGCTCAATGTCTTTCAATCACACACACACGAAGCTGCTGGAAATGTAACGCTTATACTCATCTATAACAAGAAATCCGTGTGTCTCGTCGAATCAGAAGCTTCAAAAGCTTTTGCAGGCTGAAGTGAAATGCTGACATAAACCTGTTTAATACACAAAATGCACGTCAATCCCTTTTTATCAAGTTTTTATTCTTTTAAAGAAATATTATAATAATCACGACGACTACAAACACATAGGCTATTGAAATTGCATTTTATGCCTTTGAGGTATGAAATAAATGATCTTTGTGTCACATTCGCGTCCTCTTCACGTGTACGCAATCTAAGGAATAAGATTACCCTATGCATCCACACAGTCTGACCAGTCTTCAGTTGGTGCAAAATACAGTAAACAACATCGTGAAAATGACAAGGTGAATAATTTTGAAATAATTTAGGAATGAAATTGAATGAGCGTGAGGAGCGAGTTTTGAGTGAATTTAATGGGAGGTAATCCTAATTCGTTTGTTCAGGATGAACAAAATTTGCGATATTGATTACCTCCCTTTAATAAAAAATGCCTACAAGTTCTGTGCAAAGATTCAAATGTCTTCAAGAACCTATGAAACGCTAACAATTTGAATTACGTCAGTGAAATCGCGACTTTTCTCTGTCAAAATTTATTTTAAAAGACGTTGTTGATTCTATATTTTTCAACGGGTTTGATCGTTTTTGAATGGTATGAGTGGGTGTTTTGAATAAATGCTTGGAGCGCTGGGTGAGCGATTTAGAATGGTTTTGATTGAGGTTAATGTAAATTTCACGATGTAACTAACTGTATACCGTGCCTAATTCGTGTCGACGTACATTAAGATATCATTTATGAAGTGATATGTTACTGTACAGTCCGCGATGTCGGTCAATCGCGTACACGTTGATATGTTGGAAATGTCACGCACGGGCTCATTTAATTAAATTGATAGAAGTTAGAATAATATACAAACCCAAAGCTGACATCAGAATGCAGATTTATAACAACATGCGCCATCCTACAGGCGTTTTCGATTTTAACACAGTATCAACGCTTACAATATTGTTTATCGTCTGTCTGTCATTTCTGTACAACAAAGATCTAAAAGTCATTTGAAATACAGACTTTTTATTGATCTATCACAAGCATAAGTTTTCGTTTTAAGTAGTTTTTCCTGCTTCAACATAGGGTTCAACTTTAAACTCGAAAATACATGCTTTAGAAGGTTGTGTTGCACAGAACTTTGACCGCCATATACACGTTCACTCCGAATCCAATAAAGAAAGCAAGAGCCCGTGATGGCTGACGTACAGCGTTCAAATACACAAGTGTGTGGAAAAAACGAGCACCGGCAAATAACCGGAAGACAAGCGTGGCGGTGCCAACATCCGGTTTTGTTAAAACATAAAACAGACCAATCAGGACGAAGGGCAACACGTTCTCAAGGTCGTTCTGGTGACATCTGGAAAAGAAATACATTTATTATTAGTGTATAGATAGATTTTGTGCAGAGAGAAGTAAAATCTATATTAATATATAGATTACCGAGCATAGATATATTTTGTGCGGTGAGCCGTAAAATCTTTGTTCATATATTGATTCACGAGCTCAGTTTTGAAAATACATCTATACAGTTATAGACCTGCAATTTCAAGTGAGTGATCAAAGATCAATTTTACATTGAAAATGATAGGAGATAACGGTTTTTCGGACCTCACTCTTTCTTGCGGATTTATATCAACATTGATTTGTCTGTAATGCCAATGAAAACAACCATGCGTTCAGGACGACAAAGAGGTGCAAACGTCGTTTGGTCGCTATAGAAGAAAAATTTGCTAAAGATTTTATCAATGTTGCCCCACTAAGCCGATATGCTTATAAGACATGGGACAAAACGTTCTAACCAGGGTCATCTGGGCTATCAGATCAGTCAGTCTTTCAAGACGTTTCAAGCTTTGTCGATATTGTCCGTTTTGTGAGACTTTAATGTAATTAAAGCTTGCAATAAGCGACCACTATGAAGACCACGCAAAAGTGGCCGCTTATGGGAATGGTCGCTCGATACAATATCTTATGATAAATAAGACTAGTTATTTTGATAGCGTTAATAATATACTTTGTAGAATTACCCGATAATTGTTACTGGACTAATGATGATTGAACCTATTTGAATCGTCTCATTGAGCCGATTCTAATGGGTTCCAACACCATGATATTCAACAATAATCATTTTTTCTTTCTGAATGTCCACTTTTTCACCTATTTGGCTAAAAGTGATGCGACATTTTATAATTATCTCTGAAAAAAAGAGGTCGCTTTATAGAGGTGGTTGCTCGAGCGATATCGTCTGTACATATTGCTGTACCTTCTGACCCGCTCCACGTCCGGATCTAGCGTTGTTCTGACTTCTTTTCCTGTTGCCTTATAATCTTCAGGGGTTATAAAAACCTACAAATATAGTTATAGAAATGATAAGAACTAACGTAGGTTAATACATATATTAGGGGACATTGTCAGTCTAACAACTTTATTTAACGATGAAACACTACGTTGTTGGTACTCGAATATACGATTCCGATGAATACCCACAACTTAAGGTTTGTGCAAGATATCGGCATTCCAAAATATGGCATCTACTCTGCTTTGCTTTGAATGAGAAGTTTTGTCCGAACATCAAAGTAGTACAATGATTTATAATTTTTTATTTTCTTTTTAAATCAATGATGCGGATCAAAACCATTGACTTTGATATTTCAGCAAAAATGCAATTCGTGTACAATAAACCTATAATAAACTCCCGAGCGATAGCTTCCGTATTTCATACTTCATACAATTAGTTACAACCCGAAATTGACCGCCATCCCATTCGAGACCTCTCTAAATAGCTCACTCAACGCTCAATTCATTCATTCTTAACACTCACTCTAGCCATTCAGAAAATGTTCTACTATAATTCGAAAATGCACAAGCATTGTATTGTTCACAATACTTCATACTTTCATTCAATTTTTGAGATTTGTTTTGGTTTTATTAGCAAGTGGTAATATAATAGCATCGGACCGTGAAAACACACCTTTATAGTAAAATACGTAGAGAAATTATAAGATAATCGATAATTTCGACGATGAGTCGAGTCTTCTATTTCATTAAAAACTCGCTCTACTCACTCATTCAATACTATTCCGAAATCACCGCAAAACCGCTTAACATGTCTATTTCACGATGTTTTAGGTCACAAAAGTATGATGATTTGTAAGTTTCAATGTCAGATATTTTATAAGTAAAAAAGACTTATGATTAGCTGTTTGAAAATCACCCTTGGATATCCGACACTTGCAAACGTCGTGTACATATTTGTTAGATAACAGCCTACAGTAATAAATATTAGTTCAAACTTGATAGATAGCGATATTTCATTGTATTAAATTTGGGTTAAAGCTGCTCTTTCACAGTTTTAAATGGAAAAATACTATACTTGTTCTTAGATTCGGAAGTGTGTGTATTTTTGAGACGATTAAGAACGGCCCAAGGTCATTGGCACTTAAAACAACATATTTCAATAATTTATTTAATTTTTTGTTCGGAGCTTCAAGATCAGTAAGGGGTCCAGTCTATGTATTTCCAGTCAATAAACTACAAAATCTTTACTTTCCGTGCATAATCTTTAATTTTTGCTTGTATTGATATGAAATTTCCAGCTGTCAAATACTTTTACCTTAATCTTTGATTGAATAAGGCAATAATGCGGAATGCTAATGCGTAAATAGTTGGCTCGAAATTGAAGAATTATTTTACAGCGTTAGTAGTTGCTTTATTTTTTCAGAATGAATTACGCTAGATTCAGGAATATCGGTCTTTCTTTCCAGATTGAACCTTATTATTTTCAAGGCTTCAACAAGACGAGGTCGTTACTTTCGACTGATTTTACGAAAATTTTCAAAAATCACATTTTTCCTAATCTAACTAGCGAATATGCCATGACGCTGTTTAGACAGTGCGTATTTTTAGACGGGCCAGAGGCTTGGCTTTGAGCTAAGGTTCATTCAAGATTAGTTTTATGTTAAACCCCCTCCCCCCCCCCCCTAAACACCATCACTGTGAACACTGAGAAGAAATCGCTTATCACAAGCAACATCCCGATTCGCAGATTGTCACATCCTAGTTAAAAAGCTAATTGAAATTGAAGTTGGAACATTTTGGAATCATTTTAAAATGAAATTGAATGAGTGTGACGAGCGAGTTTTTTATTATTTTCAAGGGAGGTAATACATAATCGACAGTTTCGTCCAATTTGGCGAAATCAGCGAAAATACTTTACATTCCTTTAATAAAATCTACATACTTTTCTGACATTGTGTCTCAACGGATACATTAAACACTTATAAATCGACACTAGCCAACAAATCGTAGCAATATTTGATATATTCCAATGAAATGTTGGTCGTTTTAATCGATTTCTAATTGTTTTTATCGGTTTCGGAGTGTTTCTAGGTGATTTGAGTGAGTATTTGAAATGAATGAATGAATGAATGAATGAATGAATGAATGAATGAATGAATGAATGAATGAAGGAAGGAAGGAAGGAAGGAAGGAAGGAAGGAAGGAAGGAAGGAAGGAAGGAAGGAAGGAAGGAAGGAAGGAAGGAAGGAAGGAAGGAAGGAAGGAAGGGAAGGAAGGAAGGAAGGAAGGAATGAAGGAAGGAGGGAGGGGAGGGAGGGAGGGACGGAGGGAGGGGAGGGAGGGAGGGACGGAGGGACGGAGGGAAGGAAGAAGGGAAGGAAGGAAGGAAGGAAGGAAGGAATGAATGAATGAATGAATGAATGAAGGAAGGAAGGAAGGAACGAAGGAAGGAAGGAGGGGAGGGAGGAAGGGAATGAATGAATGAATGAATGAATGAATGAATGAATGAATGAATGAATGAATGAATGAATGAATGAAGAAAGGAAGGAAGGAAGGAAGGAAGGAAGGAAGGAAGGAAGGAAGGAAGGAAGGAAGGAAGGAAGGAAGGAAGGAAGGAAGGAAGGAAGGAAGGGAGGAAGGAAGGAAGGAAGGAAGGAAGGAAGGAAGGAAGGAAGGAAGGAAGGAAGGAAGGAAGGAAGGAAGGAAGGAAGAAAGGAATGAAGGAAGGAAGGAAGGAAGGAAGGAAGGAAGGAAGGAAGGAAGGAAGGAAGGAAGAAAGGAAGGAAGGAAGGAAGGAAAGAAGGAAGGAACGAAGGAAGGAACGAAGGAACGAAGGAACGAAGGAACGAAGGAACGAAGGAACGAAGGAAGGAAGGAAGGCAGGAAGGAAGGAAGGAAGCGCTGAGTGAGCTTTTTAGAATGGTTCTGGTCGGGGTGTATGTCAATTTTACGATTTTACTAACTGCAATCGCTTTATCACAAGCAACATCCCGATCTAAACAGATTATGTCACATCCAGTTCAAATTGCTCTAGAATTTGTGGATCAGCAGCACCCCTTCTTTACTTCTGCGTCACAACACAACCCCCAGATATTTAAAAAAGTCATTTATATGCAAAGCATAGAATCATGGACATAAACATAAACGAATTGCAAATTTTTCAGGGGCGATCTTAACGTCTTAACTTTGTTTAAGGTAACTGCGGACAGATAACGTGGTCGAATTTTCGACTTTCTTAAAATTTCTCAATAATTTCCTAGCTCCCCACTGCTACTGTTAATATTAGCCGCAATTGCGCATGGAAGTCACACGGCTACGAAAATGTCTGAAACAAAATGGAAAAGAAGACGGACAAAAGCGATCGATTCCTTGTCGGCTACACGCTTTCGACTCTGCTATTTTAGGGATACAACCGGACTTGCTGAATTTGTCAGTTGACGCTAGAACGGAGGTTACAGATATTGATGATTGAATGTTTTTAAAAACATGGAAACGTATCTACAAATCACTTACATTTTTCGGGATCCTATGTCGAGCTGTCCATATACTCATTACAACAGTTTTCAATAATACTGCCCCAGAATAGAAGGCGAACTTTGAAAATACCTCATTGTCTATACTTAATAAACTCGCCATTATGCTCACACAGCGGTGGTTCAGATTTGACAGATAAATAAGGGTTGCAAGAGTTGATAATACCGCAATGTTTGCACAGTGTAAATCAGTGGTTAATCGACAGTATGATCCAAAAGTTGTGGACATTTTTTTTCAGAAAGACAACGTTCACTGCTGCAAATATAGGGCGAATTTATTGACCATTGACATTGATATATAAAATTAGAATATTACCTTCTTGGTTTTGATATTCAAGCATTTTTTTCTTAGAGATCAAGTTCGGATTGAATAAACCAAGGTATACATGAACGTGCACTCGTATATAAATGTATGGATGACAATTGTTTGATTCGGTGTACAGTCAATCTTGCCCGAGCGACAACGACTGTTCAGTAACGATTTTTATTAAGCGACCTTTTTATGAATCCCCTTTAGGGTTCGACACTAACTATTTTTTTTGCCACCAGCCTAAAGGACGTGAAACCCCTACGTTTTATTTTTTCTGTATGATTCTTAAGTTGGATTCTCAAATTCAAATACGTTAAAAATGTCAATCAATATTTTATTACTAAAGCGGATGAGGTCAAAAATATCCTTCAAAAATAATTCATGGAAATGAATGTAGGTTTCAGCGTGATTTGCTTAACTAAAATCGTTCTGAGCGTGTTGCTTCTTCAGAAAATGAAATAAAATCATAATCTTATAACTAAACGTGTGAAAACGCCAATAAAACACAACTAATGAACGAGTGGATAAGCCATTAATCCAAAGCTTAATTCAATGGATAATGGTCACTGATTAGCAGTACTATTTTCACACAAATATCCAATCACTGATCATTGATTGATAACTTTCAAGTGTGGCAAAAACAGCTCAGTTTGGACCTGAATGATGTCGATATTTGTTCGGACCGAATTCTTTAAAGCCCTGACAACCCCAATCAGATATGAAAGGGAAAAAAAGTAATCCCATCAACAACGGATAAACAACAGCATTTCTTCTGTGTGTTTAAAGTTGGTTCTGTGTAAGTGACCAACAGTATCCCTGTGAATGTCTATATATGTACATGGATGACAGAAAATGAATTCGCGATCTTAAAATGGCGAAATTGGAGAAATCATTACTAAAGGTAAAATATAATTCAAAATTAATACGAACAGGTGAAAGTTGTTCAATTTCATTTTTTCCCTTCAGATAATGCGTTCACGATGACAGTGCCAACTGTCTGCAAATTAAAGCCTGCTTTGTACATGAACTGTCGTACAAAGCGGGATAAAATGAGCAAACAGTTCGAAAATTAGTGTAATTGGTAGGAAGACCATGTTATGCTATAAAAAGATGGCAATGTTATAACAATTTAATAATCGCGGGTGCATTCAGAATTCGCGAATGTTTACAACCATTTAAAAGTAGTATCCCGTTTTGTACGTTCAAATCGGGGTACCATTTCTCGAACGTTTGGCGAACAAGCGCATTGCACACATGGTTAGAAGGTTCAATTGATTAAGTGGATTTCTTTTTTGAAAATGTATTTTTAGCAATCATCAAAAAAGAAATTGTGTGTGCTTAAAAGGCTTGCCTCTCTTAAGAAGGGGGAAAGCAAAATTAAGTAAGGTCTGGTGTTTTTCTTCTGAAAAAATATTTACCTACTATCTTTGTCCACATCTCTATTTTTCAGGTTGAACGATGCGTACACCGGTGGAAGTCAACCAGCATAATCGGCCCAAGTATAAAACTACCAAAGTCGACTTTCGGATGGAGAAATATCACCGAATCGATTTCGAGTAGAATAAGATAGTTGAAACGGGATTTCGCATTTGTCCGATTTGTCAGAATCGTATTTAAGAAAACTGTGTACCAAAGAAGGAACGAACAATCGAGTCGATGGAGTATCGTCGTAAAAGGAATATACCTTTGGAATTTCGATTCTGTCTGTACGACAAGATGACTTTATAGAAGTTAAGAAGTAAGAAATATCTTATTAATGCGGCGTTGTGGTCGCCAACAAAACGATTATTGTGGGTTAATATATCCTAGTAAATCTTCACTGACAACCCTTATTGACATGGCTGGCGAACCGTACAGAACAGATTGCGTGAACAACTAATATTGGACACTGAATATTTCGAAAGCTGTTGTGAGTTATCATTGAATAGTGAACAAAAACACAATCTTAACCCTTTGCTGTTTAATCCCTGCTTTTTACGTGCCTATGATTTTATGATTGAGAAAACAGTGTGGAAAAAAAAGAAATTGCTTCTGACAAGCAATTTCTTCTTTTTCCACACTATTTTCTACCCTTCTGAATGGTTATTTTTCAAATTAAATCCACTTTTAATTTTCGTCTGCAAATCCTTTGAATTTGGACAGGTCCAAAATTTTGTAAAACAGGAAAGGGTTAACATAGGGATACGCTTATCCGTATTTGTTGTACATGTAAGGTCTTAGGAAGTTTAAAGTTCTTTTATGAGCCTTGCTGCTAGCAAGATAGCAATTCGGGCATGGGTTAAGGTATATTTGTGTCGGATCCTCTCTTCAGTGCTGGATATACAAACGTTTATGAAACGATCAATAAATGGTATCCTGTTTTGCACGTATACTAACGTGTAAAACGGGATATCGTTTATTAACGTTCACAAACGTTTGGAAATCTAGAACCCAAGGGGGGTCCGACACAAACAAGTGTGAATGTGAGCGAAGTGGCGAAAATAAAGACTCTGATCAGATGTCCTGTTACTACATTATTTTTATGTCTTTATTTTCATAAATTAATTTGACCCTAAACCGGGATTCGAAAGAATTGCTGAGAAGTAATAGTTGTAACCAACTTCTTTATGGGCAGTTACAATCTTTTCACACTGAACCATGGCTACACGTTTCAACCTCAAAATGAAAATTTTGAGTATACATGTATATATGATACATGTATTTATTTATTTGTTGATATATTTTTCGTTAAGTTTATGGATAAACTTTTCCTTGTTTTTTTTCTGTATATCGACAGTGGGTTATCAAACTCTGTTTCAAAAACCTTGACAGGCTTAAGTTACGGACCTTTGGTTATCAAACTGAAAATATAATTTGAGCCTGCGCATGCAATTTCCAACAATTTGATATACTTGTGAGGGTCAAGCATCGAGTAGCGCAGAAAGCTACATACTGTAAATGTAAAGTAACCTGGTGGTCTATTGGTATTTTGCGACCTTATTTACTTAACAAACACATAGTAAAGACTCTGGACAGACTGTGTGGATGCACAGACTGGTCAGAGTCTTTGCTTTGCGCATTTAAAATTGTTGGAAATCTCACGCACAGGCTCATTTGTTAATTTTATTTTTTGTTTTATTTATCGTTAAGTTTATATTTATTCCATTTTTGTTTTTTTCCGCATTTCGTCAGTGGGTAATCATACTCTGTTTCAAAAGCCTTGACAGGCGTAAGTTACGGACATTTCAGTGGTTATCCACTGAAGATAGAATTAGTTAATTCAATGTTTAGTTTATATTTTTTCCATTCTTGTTTTCCGTTTTCTTATTTATTGTTACGTTTAAATTTATTCCACCAAGAATACATTTACCTTTATTGTGAAGCATTTTATTAATCCGTCCGTGTTAAACATATGTCTTTTCTATTTATGTTTTGTTTTCTAATTTTAGTTATATATATTTATTAATATCCCGTCCGTATTATAGGTATGTTCTATTTTTTACATTATTCCGTCCTAATTTATTTTTCTTATTTTTTTCTGATACTGTTGAAGCATTTCTGTGATATTTTACAAGCATAACTGTGATTTTTTACAAGCATATCTGTGTTATCTTAAAAGCATATTTGTGATTTTAAGAAGCTTATCTGTGATACTAGCATAAAATTATATGTTAATTCTAGGCATATCTGTGATTTCAGAGCATATCTGTTCTGTAGTATTTAACAAGAATATCGGATATTTGATAAGATTGTCTGTGATATTTTTCAATCATATCTGTTATTATTTACCTGCATGTCTGTGATATTTATTTTTTTGTGAAACAAACATAATATCACCTGTAAATTTTTCTAGCATATCTGTGATATTTTACTAGCATTTCTTTAAAAGCATATGTGTGATCTTTAAAAGCATATCTTTGAAATTTTACTATTTTATAAAAATATATCTGTGATATTTTATTAGCATATGCATGGCAGAGGGCCATATTTTTTCTTAAACAAAAAGCTTTTTTTTCAGATACTACAATCACCTTAAACTCAAATAATCAAAATATTGATATTTTTCTTTAAATATATCTGAATTCAAACAGAAACTAAATCGTCGAATGCAAAACGAATTAGATTGAATATTTTTGTTTGCCATTTTTGCCCCACCCACCAAAGTGGGCAAATGCCTGTCTACTTTGACCAGACGCCTACCATTCAAAGGTGATATTGGCTTACATCTTGACAAAACTACAAAATTTTGTGACTTTATTTCAGATGAGTGTAAACTGCTCGATTTTATTGACCTGATCACAACATTCAAGTTTAGACGGGATCAAAATTGACATTCGTGAAATGACTCAACTATCCCAGACATTTGTAGAAATTCTTGAAATAAAGATTTTTGTTTGAACGGGTTTTACGCCACTTTCAACTTTTTTTCAGTTATATCGCGGCGGCTGGAGCGCCTCACAATGGATTTCTGGTATTTCTCACACTAGTACTACCATTTCACCCTTTCCTAGTCTCATGCTGCTATCTCACATAGGTCTATGATTATCGAAGACGAAAGAGAGAACCCCCACTCAAACAATAACAAATTTTAAATTTGGACCTTTTACTTTGACCCGTCTCAGGCGTTTTGTACAAAATAGGGTTGGATCATAACGTTCTCAAAATATTGAAACGATATACATTTTTTTTTAAAAAACTACATAATTCAAAACTTATTTCAAATGTTTCTTTAATGTTTTCGGCGGTTTATATAAATATAAATAAATATAAACGGTAGATTATCATCTCTCCGCCTAACCAGTGAAATTATCGAAAACATATGCCCATTATAGTTCATTTCAACCAATATGAAGCCATCTAAGCGGAGCCCAAAAGAGTGACGTAGTCATGAACATTGTATTTCAAACACGTGCAAAATGGCGCACATAAAAAAGATCTGTTATAATATTTGATATTTTGTCTCATTTATGCATAAAAGAAATAGAATATTCGTTTGATCTTCGAGTAAGATCAATTTTTATTTCATTTTGTGAACAACAAATGCATTATTTTCACTCGTGGCTCCGCCACTCGTGAAAATTTAGCTTTTATTGTTCATTCAAATAATTGTATATCGAACTTTCATTGAAGCAAACCACTATTCTCTATGTCACTCAATCTGGGATTTTTGTACCACGATACCCTATCTATGCTGATTTATGAGCATATCTGTGAAATTTTATGAGTATATCTGTGATTTACAATGTTATTTGCATTGATTTATTAAGCTCATCAATGATATGTTTCAAGAATATCTGAAAATTTGTATCATCATATCTATGTTTTTTCGTAAGCATAGCTTCGATATTTAATAAGCATATTTGGGATACTGAATGAGCATCTTTGCGAAATTTTATGAGCATATCAGTGATATTTCACTTTGATATCTTATTAGCATATCTGCGTTATTCAATGAACATTTTCTGAAAATTGTATGAGCATATTTGTGATATTGTACAAGTATCTCTGTGATATTTTACAAGCATATCTGTGATATTTATTAGCATATCTGTGATATTTCATGAACATTTTCTGTTAACTGTACAAGCATATTTGTGATATTGTATAGGTATCTCTGTGATATTTTACAAGCATGTCTGTGATATTTTTAAGCATAACTGTGATACTTCATTAACATTTCTATGTCCTATATGAGCATATCTGTGATATTGTACAATCATATCTGTACTATTTCACAAGCATATCTGTGATATTTTACAAGTATTTCTGTGATACCTGCAAGTATTTCTGTGATATTTTACAAGCATATCTGCGATATTAAATGTTCAAAACTCTTATATTTTGTTAGCATACATATGTAGAAAGTTTTGCATAATAACCTTTAGTGGACTAAATCAAAAGGAGTTAGCTATCTTTTTTTACAAGATCAACAACAGTTTCATATTCATTTTTACTAGAAAATTGGATCAGAAAATACATATTTATATATAAGCTGTTACCTCAAGGTTGTTAATAACAGAAGTAACTGTCGAAAATCATAAAAGTAGTTTGTTCATCTCTTGAATTAAGATCTCTGAATATTATTCTAGTTTCCTTCTTGTATTATATATAAATAATAGTGGTGGTAAGTTAGAAATAAAAAAATATGCAAGTATGAAATGTTTCTTGTTGTACCTGTCATATGCTAACAGTTTATCCTGTTCGAAATCAGTTCACATCGCTCACAACACTCCCCATTCATTGATTCCAAACACACACTCGAAACTTCAAAAACGCTCCGTAATCATTTGCATATGACAGAAAAAACTGTTCATAATGATTTACATCTCCAATTCAATCGAACCGCCGTCAAAGCACAGTTAGTAACGCGTCGGATTTAAAGGTGGGGGATTCGATCTATGACGGCGGCTCTCAACTTTTCAGACTACATGTATTTGTCTCCAACCAATGGGTTGATAAACGTCGAATTAGGCGGGATAGCAACTAGAGGCTTAGAAAGGATGTTATGGTCGTACTGGTGTTAGAAATACAATAATCCATTGGTTGGTTTCAACCTATTTATTTTACATCGATTGGGAATCAAGTTTTAACAAATTACTTTAATACCTCTCGATTCTGCTTCCTGGAAAATTCAACAGTACTCGCACCGAGTGTGTGGGCAAATGAAAGAACCAAGATCGATAGCCGCTCTCGGAAATTGGACTCGGGACCTTTTGGCCAAGAGGCCGACGCTCTACCGCTAGACCACGGGCGACACACCATTGACACAACATTGATTGGTGCCCCAGCCTCTGCGATATAAATGTAAAATTGTTAAAGGTGGGGTATTATTTGCAAAAACGAGTTTGCACGTTTTGTCATCCTGAACGCAGGGCAAGTGCACAGCATGTTTTTTTCGCATGCTTTCGAAGAATTCTCCGGGCAACTATAATCGAATAGAATTGCACAGTTGTATTCAGTTGTGTGCCTAACTTTTTGCAACGTACTGTAGATGAATATGGCGACCTGTGTAAGTGGCCATCCTATTTTATAACCTCAGCGATGTTATGTTATTATAACCCGAATAGGATCAATATAGCCTGTTCACCCTCTCCGTTTTCGTCAAAACTTTCAGAATTTCAAACCCTTTTAAACCTTACATGCACAGTCCCTGACTTTAACGCCCTCGTGATTTTTATACAAACTTCCTGGTCAAAAAATTGTGGAAAAAGAAGAAATTGCTTGTTACAAGCAATTTCTTATTTCCAACAATAATTTATACCACACGTGTATGTGAAAACAAGTCATACTGCACCTAGGTGATCTGTAACGCTTTTAATTTGGATCATTTTGAAATTTCGAAAAGCGGAAAAGTGTATAATGCACACATTTCTTCAGAAGGTTCCCCATAATTAAAATAACTCGCTTCATATCAGAGTCAAATAATTATTCATATATAGTTATCATAACCCGAAGAGGATCAATATAGCTTGTTCACCCTTTCCATTTTCGTCAAAACTTTCAGCATTTCAAACCCTTTTAAAAAGTACATGCACAGTCCCTGACTTTAACGCCCCTGTGTTTTTATACAAACTACCTGGTCAAAATATTGTGGAAAAAGAAGAAATTGCTTTTAACAAGCAATTTCTTATTTTCAACAATATTTTATACCACATGTGCATCTGAAATCAAGTCATACTTCACCTAGGTGATCTGTAACCCTTTGAATTTGGATCATTCTGAAATTTCGAAAAGCGGAAAAGTGTTTAATGCACACACATTTCTTCAGAAGGTTCCCCATAATCAAAATCAAAGTGCTGTCAGCACTGTAAATCGGGCATCATTGAGAGGCTGGGATAGTGCAATAGTTCGCCAATCAAAAGGGCTCAAATTTGGACAATAAAGTTGGTAAGATATTTGCCCAATTTGTGAGTTTTTTGTCTTAACATCAACTGGAGTTTGCAGAATTGTATCCACCCAACTTGAGAGATATGTCACAAAACATTTTCCATTCAACCTGGGACTAAACCCAGTTTATCTAAGATTGATTATCCAACATGCTACCAACTGCGCTCTACTGTCAAACGTCAAGGAGGTAGAACCGGCATCAATTTGATGCCTAAGGGAAGCATTTATATAGAGGCAGATAACGGCAGGTTTGGTAGAGATGCCAAAATTGCACATGAAATTTCGATAAAGTTATTTAGCCTTGGTCCAGTTGACTGGAAAATGCCTTTTTCGCCTGAGAGCTAAAAGTTAGAACACAATGGGGAACGATTTTATCCAGTTAACAATGACGCAATATCGGACAAACAATATTTCGTGGGTGTTGTTATAAATCTCGTTACCACGTCTTCAGTAAAGCCGTAGTTACGACATTTTATATCAGCACCGACGGTTTATTAAAACGTAACGGCAATCCTAGGCCTTAGCGCAGTTTTTAACGCACCTGCCTCTCGTTCGAGAGGTCCCGGGTTCGATACTCGGCCGCGGCAAATACCCTTTCAGACAAATATTTCGTCCATCAATGGTTTGATATCGCGAACCTATGTGATGGAGCAGCTGGAGGCTGGGTAAGGGTGTTGTGGTAGTACTGGTATGAGAAACAATAGGAATCCATGGTTAGGTGCTCTTGCCGTTCAATTTGACCACATCAGTCGAAAACGGTGTAAACTGTAATAAACCGATCAAAATCAACGCAATGGCAAAGAAATTTGTGCTAAAAATAGACTAGGATTATACCATGTCAACTATAGAAGCAGGCGATTCCAACAGACGACAAAATGAAGAAAGAACTCGAGACGAAGGAAAACGGAGAGGAAGGAGGAGTAAGAATTTGTTGTTGTTGTTCTTTTATGAAATATAAGAAGTTGTTTCCCCTTTTTCACAATGTATCCCCTCCGCAGGGATAGGTATTGATCACATTAAACAGGTTTTAGAGCAATAGATTAGAACAGCACGAAGATAATTTCAATTCCTTTACTTAACCGAAAAGCTTGTAGAAAAACGCTGAAAATACTTATTAGTAATTATTAAAAAAGAAAATTACATCAAATTATGTATAAGCCTCTTCCTTTTTTGTCGCAAAAGTAAAAGAGATAAGAAAAATGTAGATTGTAACTAAAAAGACCGTTTCTGCGCTGTTTGTCTTGAACAAATAGCTCAGTGGATTACACGCAAAATGTAAGTGTCCAGCCTCGGTAAGCCATTACCATTACCATTTAACCCAAAAAAAGCTTTAAATACTTACCGTGTTTCTAGCTACATATTACAATACATGGTACAAAACACACATAGGTTAACAAAGATCGATACTTATGTAAAACAATAGTCACAGTATACGATGGCTTCAATATTAGGATTAAATAAAGTTTTGTTTGTTTCTTTTTTTTTTTTTTTAGTTTCTCATTTTGTTTGCGAAATAAATATATTTAGATATGTGAATAATTTCCTTTTTTGGGCTTGATGTTAAAAGTGTTTTAAATTTGTATAAAGATGGCCAAGTGTAAAAATATTACTTCATGTGCCTTTTCCTTAATTCTGAGTATTTTGGGCAAACCAATCGAAAGTGATGTTCGTTTTCAATACAACTCATATTGCAGTTTAAGCATAATCTATTTTCACGAGGGATGTTTGTATATCTACTTTTTTCGATGTTAAGATCATGTGATGAGGTTCTTAATTTTGTTAATGCTGTCTTAATATTTACGTCATATTCAATATCTAGATACTTTTCAGGTACAAGGGATTCCTTAAATAGATTGTAGCAGGTCAATTTAGACGTATTATTAATTTCTGAGGACCATAACTTAACATAATTATCAAATAGTCGTTGTAAGATAGATGCGAGTTTTATGTGGGGCATTCTTTGATTAATTCATAAGAAAGATAACCCATTATCCTGCAGTATACTTTTAACTTGGAAAGCCCAGTTATTTCCCCTGTATGTATTTCCAATTTTAACATATTGTAGGTTGATTTGAGAATGCTGTTTTTATTTTGGGTGATTATGTGCGTCAAATATTTAATCATATTGAATTGATTTGTGGTGTCCTACCTCTTTCTACATATAGTGTGGCTAACGGGGTCGATTTTTTGACGCGAAGCGCGAGACGTAAAAACTTAGTATGAATGTTTTCAATATCTTTTGAAGTGTGATAACCCCACAAAGGTGAACCAAATTGAAGGATGGAACCAACCAGACTATCCAATAGCTTACATTGTTGCGACATGGGTAATTCTAAATTAACTGAAATTCTGCTGATGTTATGAAGAGAAAATAATGCTTGTTTGGCAGTATCTTTTTGTGTACAGACCATCATCCGTTAAAGATTAATCCCTAAATTATTAAAATATTTGACAGTTTTAATGGCGACATTATTAACGTGGAATGTATAACTAGTATGTTTTCCCTTCTCAAAAATCACTGCTTTAGTCTTAGATGTGTTAATTTTTATGCCAGATATAGTACAATATGCTTTTAAATCATTTAACGTGGATTGTAAAGAAGTTGGAGATTTCGCGAATAACACTTGGTCATCTGCATACAATATCAAGAATAATTTCACATGGTCCAGAAGTAAAAATTTCATCAAGATCGGAATTTATATGTTCGATGACGTCATTGACGAACATCATGAGAACTCACATTCGTAACGAACACAAGCTTTTACTGACGTGTAAATAGATTTTAAAAGTTTTACAAAATGAGTGCTTATGTTTTCTTGATTAATACTATCGAAACACTTTTCGTAGTCAATGAACACGCAATAAAGTTTATCACCAGACGATAACACTTTTGATATAACCGAGTTCATAATGAAATCCAAATTGGTTATCATTAAGTTTTTTATTCTTTTCTGTCCACCTAGTGAGTCTATTTAGCAGAATTTGAGAATATACTTTTGAAAATATGTTTATTAAGGTAATACCTCTATAATTTTCCGAAATATTAGGATCACCCGTTTTAAAATATTGCTCCGGGTAGTTGCCCGTTTGAAACATACGATTTTATAAAGCAAAGAGGAAAGGTGCAATAATTTCGTAAGACACTATAATAATTTCACATGTTAATTGACACATTTCGAGCAGACGATGTCCATTTGCATCTACCACGTGATCTGAATTTATGCATGGGTTTTGACCGAGTGGTAATCATAACAGAATTTGATTGGTTGTCAGCCCTACAACTGGTAAATGACCGTTCGAGAAAAAAATCAGAGCAGTAATATTGTAAGTGCTACAAATTTACTATACAGTTAACCTATTGTACGTTTCAACTCCTTTACTCACCGAAAATCTTGTTATAAACACTGAAAATACTAACTGGTAATTACTAAAAGCGAAAATTACATCAAATTTTGTATTAGCCTCTTCTCTATTTGTCGAGAAGTAAATAAGATAAAAAAAAAGTTTGTAGATTGTGACTGAAAAGGCCGTTTCTTCGGTGTTTGAAAACACATAATTCGGTTTGAACGCATTGCTCAGAAGATAATGGTAAAAATGTAGTGGGTCATATGAAAAACGGTATTGATAAATCGCAACCCGATTTAATAACTCGCTTCCTATCGAGTTAGATATGAAGCGAGTTATATAATTATTCTCAACTCCCTGGTTTTGGTGAAAAAGACTGTGTAACTTCAGACTGAACTACATCTCTTGCAAAAGAAGGAGTATTCTGTGTTCAGCATGACAAGGGTTAAATTCAAAGCGTTTGGTCAAAATTTGTAGTTATAAGTCTGTAACTTAACTGAAGCTTGCAAAAATACCCCTTTACCAACTGAGGACAATGAGTTGGTAATTTTCCAACGACGCAATCTATGCATATTCGTAAAAAAAGTGCAACAGAGAGAGAGAGAGAGAGAGAGAGAGAGAGAGAGGGGGGAGAGAGAGAGAAAAGAGAGCGAGAGAGAGAGAGAAAGAAAGAGAGTGTGAGAGAGAGACAGACAGAGAGACAGAGAGACAGAGACAGAGAGAGAGACAGAGAGACAGAGACACAGAGAGAGAGAGAGACAGAGACAGAGAGAGGGGATAACCAAAGAAATCTGCCACGAAAATCCTTGCGGAAATGAGAAACGTGACAAAACGGGATGAACGCAACAAACCGTGACAGCACGTAACATACCGTAACGAAACTCGGAACAGATCCGTAGCGCAATGGGAAGCTTGTTTGCAGCCAGGCAAGTCACGATTGCATTACGTTTTGATTTCGCCACGGATGTCTCACGTCTCATCCCGTTCTTCACGGCAACCGAAGGTTAACTTGACATGTTTTGTTGCGTTGAGTTACGGCGTACCACGGTGTTTGACAGTGTTTGGTACGTACTGCAAAGGTGTGTCAAGTTATGATACGATTGTAACAGCGCATGCGGACTGAGAAAAAAAAAGATGAAATTCGGAGATTATCTTCATTCTAGTTTAAGTTCTCAAGGAGTTAGCAAAATATAGTAGAACTTGTTAACGGAAAAATAAATGACCAAAGTTCCAAAGCGTGCCACGTTTTTGAGAAACGGGACCGCCGTGGCCGCCGGGAACATAGTGGAAACGTAGCATAAACGCTATACTTGTTAACAGAAAATAAATTACCAAAGTTTCACGGCGTGCCACGTTTTTGAGAAACGGGAACAAAGTGGAAACGCAGCATAACTAGTTGTGATTGCCGGAGCAAATGTTTAACTATAAAAACATTTTCCACGACAGTCAAGATGCAGATGACTACTTGGACAGCAAACGTTTTATCCGGGGACTTACTATCCTATGAAGTGGAGTTACGGTCTTTCACAAAAGACTCATCAGAGGAAAAGCGTTTCGTAGATAATATTTTATACGAGTACTTCATCGAGGGAATTGAAATACTATAACAGCCCCTCTAAATATTATTTAACAAAATATTTTATCCAAAAGCGTGGACACATGGAGATATATGATATTTAAGAAGGGAGTTAATTCTTCCGCAAACAACTATAGAGGGAAAACTCTTCAGGCAATTATAGCTTTCACTGTGGGTCAATAAAATGTTCATGGCACTTACCTACTAGGCTTTTTTTAAGAAAACACACGTGTTTACCGTATATCTACATGTAAACGCAACCTGTTATACCACGAAATCCCCTACCAAGCCTCCAGCTGCTCATCCAAATTAGGTTCCAGATAATTAACCCATTTATGGAAGGCAAATGTCGAAAATGACGTGTGTCACCACCGGGGATCAAACCCGTGCTCCCATGATTTGAAGACCGACGCGCTACCAACTGTGCTATGTTAGCAGCTGTATTCTGAACGCAGGGCTGAGTTGATGCATTTAGACTTAATATTATGTAGATAAAAACAGCGATTTGTTTTTCATTTCGAATTTTTAAAGAATTCACGAAATAAATAGGGTAAAAGTGCACAATTTTTTTCATGAAGCTTGGAATATTTCTAACCATTAAAAGCGTGTCCTATATACAAGACGTCAATGCAAATTTATCGAACGAAAAATCTAAAAAAGAACAAAAAAAAAAAAAAAAAAAAACATTCTGCAATAGGCGTCTGTACCAGGATGTACCGTCTGCTGCATTATTTTGCAGGCTGCGTTTCATCTGATAAAACTGTTTGTTTAATTTAATCATTCAAAGCTTATTCAAGTGCGGTTTATTACTATTTCAAGGTCGCAATTGTTTTCAACAAGGATAGAAGATCAACCATAATTTTAAAACAGGATATTTAAGATGCAGCTAAACATGCCTAAGAAGGCCGTCCGTGAAAAAATCAAAATGGATCAGGCAGTTGCTTTTTTAAGGTTCTTGACAGCCAAATATAGGCCATTTATCTGTAGAGAAGATGGATCATTTGGTCTGTAGAAAATCTACTTAGACACAATTATTAACATGATATGCGACCCTTGGCAGCATAAATACAGTTAATTACATCGTGAAATTGACATTTAACTCAATCAAAACCATTCTAAATCGCTCACTCAGCGCTCCATTCATTCATTCCAAACACTCAATCAAACCATTCAAAAACGCTCCAAACTCACTGAAAATAATATAACAACAACTTCGTTCAAAAAAATAATAGCTAGGAAAAAATTTGGGATTTCACTTATTTAATTGAGATTGTAAGCGTCTAATAGGTTCTTGAAGAAATAGGGAGCTATCTAATGAACTTGTATGCATATTTTATTAAAGGGAGGTAATCAATATTGCTAATTTTGTTCATCCTGAACAAAATTTGCAATACTGGATTAGCTCCCATTAAATTCACTCAAAAGTCGCTCCACACACTCATTCAATCTCATTCCTAAATCATTCCAATATCATTCACCTTGTCAATTTCACGATGTTTTTTAACTGTATGTCATAAATATACCACCCCACCCAACCCCATCAAACTGTGTTTCATCAACAAGTTTTTGGTGGACCAATCAAGCAAAAAAATCTTTTACGAAAGACCTAAACTGTTCAACCAATGTTACGAACACTGTATGGTCATGTATCATGCAATGAAGCCTGTATTGATCTGATACCATCTGCCTGATAACATAATATGATATCAGGCGATCTATTTTTACGACCAATTTGTCTACATTTTCGCTAGAATCTCTCCTTTATTATAACAATGATTGTGTAATAAATCGAATAACGTGTAAGTGGCTTAAAACATCAATGTTATTCGGCAAAGCCTCGTCATGATAAATTCTCCCAACCTCGGCTAGATAACATTGATATTTTAAGACCCTAACATTTGATTCTCTATTTGCAGGAGAGTTGAAAACAGCTTTTCGATATTAGTATAAACCAATGGTCTCTTATTGAAAGTGGTCGTTGAATGACGTGGTTCATTGAGTAAGATTGATTGTATTCCTTGTATTGTTCTTGTCCATTTTCACCTTTTTAAAGCCAATCGATTTTGGTCGTTTCCCTTCCTGATTTTTAAAAGTAAGGTAGGTGATTTGAAGGAAAGAAAATCAAATAAAAAACACTGTTTTTGTCTTTATTTAGTAATAAAACGATTACAAATCGCTAACAAAATGCATGTGGAGAAATAAACAACGAATAATTATCTCGTTTTCGAACTTGGTTTGTGTAAAAAAACAGACAATGGTAGGAAAAACGAGCAATCTGTCAAGAACAAGGGTTATCGCAAATTGGACTAACACCCCCCCCTCCCCTCAGCGCTTTGACAAAATATAAGTGCTATTACTGCAGTATATGTTTGAAATAAATATTGGGATAAAAAATGAACAAAGTTTAACAGTGACTTTGGCCCATGCGACCCAAAAACAAAAGGGGACTTCCTCAGGTCATAGGTAGCATTTGTATAGAGTTTCATGACCCAAGATCAACTTAGAGCCTTGTAGGTTCAAACGAAAGGGTCTAACAACTACAATTGACTGTGACCTTGACCTTTGTGAGAACAAAGCAATAGGACACTTTCTTGGGCCATGAGCAGCACTAGCATGAAGTTCATGATCCTAGATGTCTTGGTTCTCGAGTTAGAGTAGAGAAACGAAATTTGAACAAAGGCTGACAGTAACCTTGACCTACGATCCACGTGAACCAAAAACAATAAGACACTTCCTTGGGTCATAAGCAGCATTTGTATCAAGTTTCAAGATTCTAGGTAGCTTAATTCTTAAGTAAGAGACCAGAAACGAAAAGGTCTATGGACGGACGGATTAAACAAAAATTGACTTTGACCTTGACCTTTGACCTATGAGACCAAAACACAAAAGGATACTTCCTTAGGTCATACGCAGCATTTACACGATGTTTCATGATTCTAGAGCATTTGGTTCTCGAGTAAGAGTCCAGAAACAAAAATTGAACAAAGGCTGACTGTACTTGAACTTTGATTCATGTAAACCAAATACAATAGGACAGTTCCTTTGGTCATAAGCAGCATTTGTATGAAGTTTCATGGTTCTAGGTCACTTGGTTATTAAATGAGAGTCCGGAAACGAAAGGATCTACGGACTGGCGTGAGATTTAATAAACATTGACTATGACCTTGAACTTGACCCTATGTAACACAACAACATTTAGACACATCCTTTTGGTCAGAGGCAATGTTTGCATAAAGTTTCATGATTCTTCGTTACTTGGTTCATAAGTTACAGTCCGGAAACTGAAATTGAACAAAGACTGACTATGACCTTGACCTAGATATATGTGAAGCAAAAATATTAGGGCACTTTCTTGGGTCATAAGCAGCATTTGTATGAAGATTGATGGTTCTAGGTCATTCGGTTCTTAAGTTAATGTCCGGAAAGAAAAAGGTCTGAAAACGAACGGACAGACGGATGGACGGATGGATGGACAGACAGGCAGACATTGTGAAACCAAAATTCTCCCGCTCTACTTAGCAGGTAGGGGCATAGTAAGCAAAATAATGGTATAGAAAGGTTGATCTTATTCATTTTTTTAGTGTGTGCGTTTGTATTGGGCGGGTGGGGGGGGGGGTCATAAGACCTTTTGAAAATGATACACACTGCAAGTCAAATAATCTATTGACCAATCAAATCATTTATTGGTGATGACAAGACTATTGAACTTCTTCATTGTTAATATGTTTCTAGTATTTGCGCGGAGGACTACTTCAAAGTCGCAATCACAGCTAGGCAAAATAAATATTCCCTGCATGCTAATTAAGGCTATTTGGATATTTAAAAAGATATTGTATTAGCAGTGGTCAACCGCAGTCCTATTCGACACTTTCACGCTTCCCAGATGTTTCAGTCCGGCTCGACAGATCTCTAGCATCAAATTTGTCGTCCAATAATGGGTTAAAACGACGCAACAGATATCAAATAGCCAGCTAAATACAAATTCACAATCAGTCCCGCAGTGAATGCCAGTACTCTTGCTGGTTGAGGAACAGCGTTTAGATAAACCAATGTATGAGCAAACCGGGCACCAGTGAACAACCGGAAGAGCAATGTCGCAGTCCACACATCCGGTTTGGTCAACACGTACAGGAAACCAAGCAGGACAAACGCTGGTATGTTCTCCATGTCATTTCTGTGACACCTGTTGCATAACAAAAATTGTTCCAGTCGTATAATTAAATAAACCGAAAACATGTTCAATAAAACGCGTATTAAGCGACCACTTCCACGACCACAAAAAAATGGTCGTAAAAGGGAATGGTCGCTTACTACACGTTTTTTGTACTAATTAGAAACATAATTTTGATTGAATATGTTTGTTCTTGCGAATTTCTCAAGAATCCCAAGTTGTCAAAACTCAATAGAATCGTCTCATTGAGACGATTTTAATGAGTTTTAACAACATAAGGCCCATTTATAATAATTTTATGACTAACAATGTCTTCTTTTTAGGATATTTTGATTTAAAGAAGGGGTTTCGAAAGCGGTCGCTTAATATAACGGTCGCTTAATAGACACATTCTCTCGAGCAAGATTTACTGTAATTGAAATATTGATGACATGTATAAAACAAAGTTAGGGAAATTACAGAGCAAATATGTGCTTAAGGATTTGTAGAAAGATCGGAATTAATTTTAATGATCGTCTTGATAGTACTTGATAATATGTGGAAGAAATCTAAAACTAAAAGTAGTTCGAAAGATATTTTAGATTCACAATGAAAATATATTATTATATGCAAATGTTTTGTTTTGTTTTTCAAATGGTAGTGGTAGCCATTTTTCAGCTTATTCAGAAATGACCGATTGAAGAAATACAAATTCAAATGTCAGAGTTTATTAACGCGCAAAAAGACAAGTGAATTATAGCCGGAGAAAAACGAAATAATTAAAAAAAAATAACACTACGAGACAATTCCGTTGTTTAGCTATTGCGGTACATTAAATAACGTGGTGAAATTGACATTCACCTCGATTAAACCCATTCCAAATAGCTTTTCCAAAAAGAGGTAATCCAAAATCGCTGATTTTGTTCAAGATGAGCAAAATTAGCGATATTCAACCCCCCCTTTTTAATAAGATACGCGTGGAATTCCTATTAATAGCTTTTTATGTCTTTACAAACCAACCGGACCTTTCAAATTCTATAAAGTCAGTGAAATCATAGATTTTCTTCTAGCAATTTTCATTTTGAATTAATTTTACATCATGTCGTGTTTTTCTTTTTCTTTTCTTTTTTTTGTTGTTGTTGTCCTTTTTGTTTTTTAAACGTTTTGGAATAAATTCGTGGAGCGGTAAGTGAGCGACTTAGAATGGTTTGATCGGAATGAGAATCAATTTCTCGATGTTTTTCAAGGTTATTTTACTGGGTACCTTCTTGCCCTCTCAATGTCAGGATCCTCAGTAAAAGACGCTTTACCAGATGGCGCCAGAGTATAGTCTTCAGGGGAGATAAAAACCTAGAAAACGAGAAACGCGCTTATTACGTTAGCTTTCTTTATCGTCTTAAAGCATCATTAGAAATAGCCTAAACAACACCCAGGTACGTTTAAATCAGTCAAAGAAGAACAACAACAACAACAACTATAAGACACGTTTTAAATAAACGCAGAAGTAATAATATCCTTTTCTAGCCTCCAGCTGCTATCCCGCATAGGTCTATGATTATCATCCATTCAGTGGTGGGAGACAAATAGTCGGAAAGAGTGTGCCGCCGTTGGGACGCACAGACACATTAAATATAATGAAAATAATGAAGAACAAGAGCTGTCACTGTAAGATGACAATGCCCCCGACACCGCTTTGATTTAGAAGTTATGGCCAATGTTAAAGTTTTTGGACGGAATGACGGACGGACGGACAGACGGACAGACGGACGGACGGACAAGTCAAATTTATGATGCCTCCCTATCGGGGGCATAAAAATATTACTATGAATTGATAACTGAGATAAATTTAACAAAAATAATAATTAAGATGTTCTTTCGATCATTTATTTTCATTTCATTTTAAGAACATGAAATATGCAGATATTCATTAGATCTACAATTTCAAAACGTAATTTTATCGTCTGCTACACACTTGAATGCATAAACACTTGAATGCATAAACTGTAAACAATATAAGACGCCTCGCGGGAACAAATAGGACCCTTAAGACATTTTGCAAAATAAATAATTGAAAATAAGACAGGTCCGAGCAGAGGTTAATCAGATGTAAATGAAATTAGATTGAAATATTATACTTAAGTTAGTGGACCTGTAATAAGTCCACAACGTTTCGGAAGTAATGAACTTTATTGAAAAAAAATAACAGCTTTAACCGAGGTTTCCATATGATTTCGTTTGGAAACCTCGGTCATAATTGTGAAAGATCATAAGTTTCGAAATGTTGCGGATTTATTAAGGGTCTACTACCTTGAAAAGATAATATATCAGGTAATATAATTATAAATGTATAATTAGGTAAGATAAATATTTTACATTCACAAAGTATACCAACATCGAAAAGTTTTGATCCTGGTCAGTCTGCGCAACTCGCGCAGACTGACCAGGGTCGCAACGTTTCTCCTTTTCCAGCTATGCGTTATCACGTTACTGGTGCATCCCGTGCTTTTCTCAGGTGGCCCGATTAAACAAATATATAAAAGGACTTACATTTTTCACAACCCTGTGCTTTGAAGTCCACAGTCCAACGATTATCATCTTCAAGAGAAGAAGTGCAGAATAAAACGCAAACTTCGAGAAAACCTCATTTTCTAGACTTAAAACTTGTAACTCAGCCATGTTTACTTTTTGATGTGTAGTTTACAACTACACTAAATCTCGGTTACTCAACAATAAAATGCATTAAAGATCCAATTACATGTAAAATAGACACGCCATAGTAATCGGGGCATACTTCGTTATGTGTTCAACTGAGTTAAATTGAATACATTGTACGCTACCCCTTTAAGAATTTTCACCATTTTATTTCAATTTCCTAATTGTTTCTTTCCACTCCCATTAATTTGAATAGGTGTAACTAGGATTTTAAAATTTAAACACACTCAGAAGGCGACACTCTAAAAAAGATAGGCCAAAGGCGAAAGATAAATGCCCTCCATCCGCTCTCCCTTTTTCATAATTTGAGCGTTGGTGAATAACCGAAGCATCGTAATTACAGCTCAAATAAGCTTTAATTACGATGTTTTGATCAATCATCAACAATATATTTTTCAAAAGAGGCTTTATTTGTATTACGCATTTGCGTAATGTGCGTAAATGGTAGTTACCCGTTGACTTGCTGTTTTGACAAAGGGAGTATCCAGCCCTATGTTCAGCATTGAAAACGTTTGCAAAACTTCAGAGAATTTGTTTCCCGTTTTGCTTAGCCTATACACTAACGTAACAAGTGAAAAGCGATTCTGAAAAACGTTTTGTCATTTTTAGTGCAAATTGACCAGTATAATGAAAAAATGATATATGAGCCAATGCGTTACATTTCCAACAATTTGACACCTGGGCGAGGTACAGACGTTGAGTACTGTTGACAACGACATAAAATGCAAGAATGATATATGCTGACCGCATGAAGATTGATGAAGATTTTTTATTATTACTATTATCATTATTATTTTTGAGGTGGGGGTGGTGTGTTCTAAACTGGCTAAGTTTTTACAAGGATAGCCAATTAGAAAGCAGTCAGTGTGTACCAATATGTACCTCTTAAGCTGGGACTAGTACTCGAGTTTCGAGTACCCGGATATCGGGTAGAGTAACGTTCATCCGGGTCTAGAAGCATTACCCAATACCCGACTGTTGTATAATCACTACTATGTTCATTTTGAGGACACACAGTAGAATTGAAGACTATTTTAAAGCACCCTACAATTCTACTCTGAAGTTGTTTTCCAAAGGACCCTACGGACTTACATCGGATAATCTTTCAAGAGAAACCTAGGGCCCGTTTTACTAAATTTCTGACGAAAAAAATAATCGTAAGTCAAAATAGCAAATCGTATCTATTTTTTCATTCATTGTTAGATTCTGCCTTGCAATATCTCACTGGAATCGTCTTTAGAAGACGATTCCAATGAGACGATGCATGGCAGAATTCCATATTTAGTTATTTCTGTAGAAGCAACTTAAATAAAAAAAAAATGATCGTATGAAATTTAGTAAAACAGGCCCCTACACTTTCGTCCCTTTGTCGGATTTTGTATGTTCGAACCCACTTTACAGAAATTCTGGATCCGCCATTGTATTTAGTTGAAATATATTTGACAGCAATCGACGGGTACTCGAGTACCCGTGGGTAACGATATCTTGTGTATCCAGGTAGACAATTTCCCCTCGTCCCAGCTATACTGTGCAGTCTGATCTTTGTCCTACCTTCTTCAAAAACTGTGTTAACTGCAAAAAAGGCTTAAGCTTAAATCAAGACAACAGAAATCGTATTGACTTCAATGATATGGTGAAAACGCGTGATGATGATTTATTAATAGGTTTTATCATAATATTATCAACAGTTTCGTAATTGACAAACTTTAACATAGTTGATATTTGATTAACATATATTTCATTTTAACTTGATTGTTTGCTTGCTCAAATTGATGTTTAACACCGCATTTAACACTATTGCCGTAATATCGATGTGGTAAAGTTAAAAAAAACGTGAAATTTGCTGAATGAATGATTATAGACTGATTTCGGAATGAAATTGAATGCTTGTTTGGAGCGATTTTTGAGTGAAATAAAAGAGGGGTATTCCAATATCGCTGTTTTCGTTTAGGATAAAAAATAGCGATATTTATTCCCCCCCCCCCCACCTTTAAAAACTCAACATAATTTCGAATTTGAGTGTCTTCACGAACTGATCTGACGCTATAATAATCCACACCAGCTGAGACAATCGTGGAGTAATTTAATAAATATCAATGAAACGTTGATCGTTTTAATAGATCTCGAAATGTTTTTAACGATTTCGGAACGACTTTTGAATGATTTGAGTGAAAGTTTGGAATGAATAAATAGAGCGCTGAGTAAGCGATTAAGAATAGTTTTGATCAAGGTGAATGTCAATTTTATGATGTTACTAACTGTAGAGCACCTACTTAACGCTTCTGTTGTTTCGACGGCTAATTCGAGCCAATAGCTGGCCAACCTTCTCTGGCGAACCACAGTTTAGAACATCGTGCAATTAACAAGATGATTGATTTTGATTTTGGAATGAAATTTGAATAAGTGTGTGGAGAGAGTTTTGAGTGAAATTCAAGGGAGGCAATCCAAAATTTGTTACCTCCTTTTAATTAAATATGCATACCGTTTCTTTGAATATATCTCTGTATCTCCACGAACTTATCATACGCTTACAAAATTCAATAATGTCAGTGAAATGGATTTTATCGACCTATTTCTATTTTGAATATAGATAGTAATCTTATCATTTTTAGTAAATTTGGAGCATTTTTGAATGGTTGGAGTAAGTGTTTGGAATGAATGTTTGGAGCGCTGAGCGGATGAAATATCGGATGAAAGTTGGCCAAATTGGATTCGAACTCAAGATCCTAGGATTGATGGCTTTAATGTTGTCGACTGTGCGACGGTTAACAACATCGTAAAATTGACAAAGTGAATGATTTAGGAATGAAATTGATTGAGTGTGTGGAGCGAGTTTTAAGTGAATTTAAAGAGAGATAATCCAATGTCGCAAATTTTGCTCATAATGAACAAAATTAGCAATATTGATTACCACCCTTTGATAAAATATGCATACAAGTTCTATACATAGCTTCCTATTTCTTCGAGAACCTATTAGACTCTTAATTTGAATTAATCAGTGAAGCTGCGATTTTTCTCTATCCAAATTTATTTTGAAGACGTTGTTGATTCTATATTTTTTAATGGGTTTGAGCATTTTTGAATGGTTGGAGTGATAACTCGGAATGAAAGAATGGAGCGCTGAGTGAGCGTTTTAGAATAGTTTTGATTGAGGTGAATGTCAATTTCACGATGTAACTAACTGTAACCGGGCTCGAACATTTCATTTTGACACCGTTTACCCCCACGAAGAAATTTTGATGTCGGCACACTTTCGGAATTCTTCGGATAACCTTAATATTCCGGTTTCACCCCATAAAATGCCAGTTCCTAGAAATTCAAGAATCCTTGGCGGTTCTGCGGAATAGACCCGAGACACTTTCGAATATACGGAAATTTCCGATTGATTCTCCGATTCGTTAATGGCGTCATCGTCGTCGTAATGCCTAAAAGTCGCAAATGCCAAGGCACTTGTGCCATTTAAGTACTCGGACTTCATTGTACTGACGAATATATTATTTCAGTTTAAATATTATGTGACCCGTCAATTTTCTTTGTTTGAGGCGGTATAAGGGTTCTTGACAGATCGCCGGAAATTGAATAGTTCCCCAAGACATAAAGAAGAAAAGTTTTGTCAATGATATTTATAAATTGCACATATTTACGTAAAATAATCTTTTTTTGGATTAAATCAGAAAATTCCACGTGAGGTCAGACCCCAACCGATTTTTGGCCTTCTTCGTCCTATATAGATTGCTCAACTTTCAGGTGCTGCAGCGTATTCCACAACAATACGTTTATATATAACGTCATTAGCGCTTCATCTTTGTTCTATCTTTCGAGACATAAAAAATGGGGGTTTTTTTAGGATTAAGTTTTAGGCTATTCAAGCCGGAGTAAAGGAACCGTCTTTTTTCCACCTATGAAGAGGACAGTTAGTTCGGGCATGCCCTCCGTCGCTCATCCGTCCTCCCGGAAAGGAAATCGTACACAAAAAAGATCAAACCAAGCATTATATTAAAGAAAAGGTGCAAAACTAGCAAAAAATCAAATAAATATGCGCGTGGATCACTGTTCTATACTTCAAAATGCCATTTTCAAGCCGCACTATTTTTTCTTTAAGATCTACTTTTACCATACAACGACCTCCGAAAGTAAATTCCAGTGAGGTCACTCCGTTAGTTAATAAATTGAGCTTGTTTTAAAAAAAAAACCCCACCCACCCTTCCAATGCTCACTTTTCATTTGTTCAAAGATTCTACCTTAGATATATCGTTTCAGAACACCAATGAAGGGTCTGGCACAAATACTTGGGCTTGTAAGCTGGCAACCAACAACAGTGTTCCCTATCATGGATGACATCCTCGATGTTCAGGCTTCATCGTTGGATCAAGAGTGCTCATGCTTTCGCGTGTGTTGTTACTTATTGCCTAAATTTGAAAGTCAAAGTGAAAAAAGAAAATGTCCATGTGCTTCAGTGCAGGAATTCGTTTCCGTGGGTAAATACAATGTCTGCAGGAAAGTAATATAAAATAGGAGATGTGCATTTTCTTAAAAAAATCAGTAGCTTTATTTGGAATTTTATCCAAGTATCACCTTAAGCAAGCTGGAAATTGTTTTCTTGCACTGTGGTAGTATGTTCATTTCCGTAAGTGTTTGTGATTTTTTTTCTTTTCATTTATACTCCGGCGCGGCTTTTAAGCAGTTTAAGTGAGGCCTTTTCGGCCAGCTTTTAAACAGACTTCCCGTTGTCTACTTGGAAGATTGACTAATTATGGCATTCATCTATTGTTCCTTTTGTATCCCATTGGCGACTTTGCTTGTGTTTTTTGTATGCTTGTATGATTTGTTTGATTTGTTTCCCAATTGAGGCTTTGGGGCTAGCCAGGAACTTTGATGTGGGCAGCCCATTGTGACATTGACAGTATGACTTTATTTTACTCTTGAATAATTGCTATTTTGTAATTGTTGTATTTTATAAAGCCACAGCCATATATTGGAAAACAAAAAAATTACATTATTCTAAAGTCATCCTCATATTTTGCCTACTCCGCAATAATTAAATACATTTTGACCCTAATCATTCTTCACAGTCCTTTTTTTTTCCGCCAGGTGATGTACTTTGAAATTACCATCTTTTTCCACATACATATACATGTAGATGGTAATGGTTTGTTTCTGTGTAATAGGATCGATTTATATTTCATTGAAAGAACAAGCTATATTTTCACCAATGTAAGTTTCACGATGTTACTTACTGTGTTAGACCATTGCCTAGTACAAATGGTCTTTCATGATACTTGAAGAAGAACAAACGTCCAAATATCTCTTCTTTTAAAGCTGCTCTTTCACAATTCTTCATAGAAAAAATACAAAACATGTTCTTAGATTTTGAGATTTGTGCATTTTCAATATTTAAGAATCGCACATGGGTACGACACTAACATCAACTCTTTTAAAAATTTAATGTAGCTTGAATGTTCCAAGCGGTAAGGTCATTGACGGAACCAGTTTATTCATTTCCAGTCTAAAATATCAACATTGTTATTTTTCATGTATAATGTTTCATTTTTGGCATGTATCTATGCAAAGTTTCCCAAATGACAAATACTTCGACTTTGAGCTTTGATAGAATGGGACAAAGAGGCAGAATTGCATGCGTAAATAGTTGGCTCAAAATTTAACAATTATCTGTTAGGCGTTAGTAGTTGCTTTATTTCGGAATGGAATTCCGCGAAATTCAGATATATCTGGATTACTTTCTTGTCTACCAGATCGAATCTTATTATCATAGAGTTTTCTACACGATGAAGTCATAATTTCCGATTAATTTTACAAAAAAAAAAAAAAAAATAAATAAATAAAAAAAAATCGCATTTTCCAAAACTGTGAAAGAGCAGCTTTAATGGTGGACAGGAATCAATAACTTCAATTTCAACAAAAATACGTCTTCATTTTTCGCTTTTTTACATCTATGAAATATGATGTGTGTCACACTATTTCGATGCATATCATAAGTTTATTAAACTGGTGATTTCATAGAACAGGCATACAGTTAAAAACATCGTGAAAATGACAAGGTGAATGATTTTGGAATGATTTGGGAATGATATGGAATGAGTATGTGGAGCGAGTTTTGAGTGAATTTAATGAAAGGAAATCCTTTATCGCAAATATTGTTCAGGATGAACAAAATTAGCGATATCGATTACCTCCCTTTAATAAAAAATGCATAAAAGTTCTATACATAGCTTCCTAATTCTTCAATAACCTATGAGATGCTCACAATTTGAATTACTTCAGTAAAATCGAGATTTTTCTGTATCAAAATTTATTTTGAATGACGCTGTTGATTCTTTAATTTTCAATGGGTTTGAGCGTTTTTGAATGGTTTGAGTGAGTGTTTCGAATGAATGAATGGAGCGCTGACTTAGCGATTGAGAACGGTTTTAATTGAGGTAAATGTCAATTTCACGGTGTAACTAACTCTATAGACAACAGAACAAAATCATTTAAACTTGAAGAAAGCACACTTTTTTTGAAAATCATCATCGGTAGAAAATTTGGCGAGAAAAAAAGTAGTTGAACTTATAAGTGAGCAATAGTCATAAATTGAGGTTATATTGTCAATTGGAAACAAATCATCGTAAATACAGCAAACGTACGCTAGAGTTACAATATATGGGACGCCCTTCATTGAACAAACGCCGTTTTATCAACTCGAACGTTATCTGTATCAGCCGCCGTAACTGTGAACTGTCTTGATAAATTTTGAGGACACGGGTAGAGTTTGTGTACATTGAAAAAGAAATCTACTTATTTTCATACGGTTTCGAAGCTTATATAGGCATATTGGGATCTCAACTTCAGAATTTTGTTTAAGAATGAAAATCTACCCTATTATCTTAGTGTTTTCTGTGATTTCTTGTGAACTACAAAATGTGTTTTGTCAAGATATTGACAATGAAAGGAATGATTTCGATGTCTTAATGCTCAGGAAAAATGTTGAAGAACTCATTCAATCTGCGAACAGATATTTTAAAGCTTTGGATGTACATGGACAGACAAATACGAGAAATCTTTACACGGCTTTCTCAAACCAGTACTTTTTGCTGGACGGGTACAAACATTTGGCTGAGACCCTCGTTCCCCCAGCAGGTGCCGCCGACGAGCCCTCTGTTGGTGCTGCCAAGTACAATGTTAGCGGACCTTGTTTGGATAATTTCAAACAGTTGTTAACGGGTGTTTTGGATGGAGAATTTTGGGCACTCAAATGTAAGTTTGCAGAAAATCATGCTGTTCATAAAGGGAAAACTATAGTTGAAGATTCGTGTATCTTTGATACGTTTAATTTGTCGTTTATTTGCTTGAAATCAGGGCCTGAGGTTATAAAACTTTTCTCATTCTCAATTGAGAATTTTGTCAAAACTAGAATTCAATAAATGTATGAGCATAACAGATAATTTCGAAAAGTTGTTATTAATAACAATTTATTAATACTGTTATTTTTATTCATACATTTTACTAGAGTATTATAAGAAAATATTAGCTTTAATCTCATTTTGAAATTTGAGTAAATTCTTATTTGAGAATGATAAAAGTTTTATAACCTCGGGCCTAAGATGTGAAAATGCGTTCAACGAAAACAACGTCTTATCAAGATGTGTTTCGGTATGAATGCTCTCTTTCAAATTTTGTTTAGAGTCGTGGATAGTCAATACAGTAGCCTCGTGCATTTGACATTCACTTCGATCAAAATCATTCATTCATTCATTCATTCATTCATTCATTCATTCATTCATTCATTCATTCATTCATTCATTCATTCATTCATTCATTCATTCATTCATTCATTCATTCATTGCGTATTAAATATACCTATTGGCTTCAAAAAGCACACCGTATTGCACTAATGAGTAGCCTATACGTATTAAACTTTTGCGTGCTTTAACAATCGTGTTTAAGGTAACTGCGGACACATAGCGGGTCATTTTAGATAGATAGATAGATTTTATTTAGGTAAAAGATACATGACATTACATGGTAAACATGAAATAAATGATCACAGTTTAGCCAATATATAAAACAACATAAAACACATGATCACAGATATTAAATAGATACCATGTCTGCCACATCCTTACCTAGGATAACGCAAAAAAGAGAAAGGTTATCTCTTATTTCCATTGCGGTCCTATGCAAGGGTGTGGCCAACATAGAGGGACATGGTGATTTACTTTAAAATTGGTAATTATGAAATACTCATCTTATCACAGCATTTTTATCACAGTTAAATGAACTTTAGTTCTACAAAACTTAGCGGCTTAAGTGCCCTTTAATTTTAGCTTTAAATTCGGAAAGTGACTCAATAGCTTTGATATCGACTGTTAAGCGATTCCAAAGGCTGAAGCCCATGTAAGAAAACGACTTTCTCCCATGGGACCCAACCTTCGGCACCGCAAAACAACCACTGCTGTTAAATCTGGTATAATAACTGTTTACGGATGCCGGCGCTGCAAAGTGTTGTTTCATATAGTCAGGTGCTAATCCGTTTTTAATTTTGAACACATGTAAAAGCGTAATCTCTTCTACTCTTTTGGAAACAGGTAACCATCTTAGAAATTTGAAATGTAAATCTGAAATTTGGGATCTATGAGGTAACTCTAGAACAAATCTTATCATTTTATTTTGCATGGTTTGGATCCCATCAGTCCACTTCTTGTTTAAACCAAAATACCAAAATGCACAAGCGTAATCAAAATGACATTGAATTAAGGCTGAAACAAGCAGTTTTCTAGTTTGGAATGTTAGATATTTGCTTTTACGATACAAGAACTTCAGACGTGCGTTTGCTTTATTGAGTAATGAACTAGCCATTATTTCACCGGATACGTTTTGGTCTAGAGTAGCTCCAAGATATTTGACAGACGATTATGCTTTATTAGTTTTTATTATTTGATATGATTAAGAGTCTTAGATAATTTCAAATTTAGGCAAAATAAATCAATTGATAGGCAAACGTTAAATGTGCAGAATAGCGTGCGCTTGATGACTGGCCTTGAAGGCGGAAACGGCTTAGCAGCTAACATATATAGATATCCTGCCTGTTGACAAGATAAGTTTTTTTTTTAAAAATTATGGCAATATGAAATTAATTTTCGATTAGAATCCCTCAACCCGACAAGAAATTCCGAATTCGTACACCATGAGGCCGTCATGTGGCGCACAATATTAAAAATAATATCATGCGTTATCTCAGATGCATATCTTTATTTTACATTATACATGTACACTTTGTGTCATAGCGAAGTTGACACTCATTCTTATCAACCCCATTCTAATTCCATCGTTCAATTAATATAATTTTACCGTCCCCTCATATCGTACAAAACGCTTAAAAATGGTTAGAAAACGCCCCCAAAAAACACAAAAAATAAATAAAATCAATGATATTTATGTAATTATCCTAGAATTCCATTGGATTGTGTGGATTTTAAAGCGTCTAATTGGTCCACGATAAGGTAGTGGACCCGTAATATTTCCGTTTCAGAAGTAATGAAATTTAACAGTATTAACCGAGGTTTCCTAATGATTTTCATTAGGAAACCTCGGTCAATATTATGATGAAAGTTTATGAGTTCCCAAAGGTTGCGGAACTATTACGGGTCCACTACTCCAATGGAACACTCACTCTATTTCATTTCACATTCATTCCAAAATTATTCACCTTGTCATTTTCTCGATGTTAAATAAACATCAAATTAAACATTCAAAGCGTTTTGAACACGTTTTTTTCAGTCATTTTGGATTCTATGATGAAACTTTAGATGCCCTCAATATGACACGAATGCCAGTAAGTATGTTCTTATTTAAAGGACTATAGATAACAAGAGGACCAAGATGGTCCTAGATCGCTCACCTGAGTCTCTTTCACCCCTGGGACGACACATTAATTAGATAGCCAGATGTCAAAAAGAAGATAATTGCCTAAGATCAATACCATGGAACGTTTTCAGCGAAGAGCAAGATATATGCATTTTTGCTCTTTGATTCTATGTAAAAAGGGATGCACCAGGGTGGACCCAAAATGTGACCCCAGGGTCTTGATATGAACAAACTTGGAAGAAGTCCATAAGATGATGCTACATACTAAATATGAAAGCTGCCTGCCTTCTGGTTTCAGAGAAGAAGATTTTTGACGGTTTTCCTATTTTCACCCATCATGCTCAGATGAGCTGAAATGGATGCGCCTGGGTGGAGCCCAAATATGACCCAAGGGTCTTAATATGAACAAAATTGATAGAGGTCCACTAGATGATGCTACATACCAAATATGAAAGCTGTCTGCCTTCTGGTTTCATAGAAGAAGTTTTTTGAAGATTTTCATTTTTTTACTCTTCGTGCTCTTAAGAGATAAAGGGATGCACCCGTACAAAGCCCAAATATCACACAAGGGTCTTGATATGAACAAACTTGGTAGAGGCCCACTAGGTGATGCTACACACTAAATATTAAAGCTGTCAACTATCTGGTTTCAGAGAAGTAGATTTTTAAAGATTTTCACTCTTTGATTCTATGTAAAAAGGGTTTGGCCCAGGCAAAGCCCAAATATGACCCCAGGGTCTTGATATGAACAAACTTGGTAGAGGTCCACTAGATGATGCTACATACCAAATATGAAAGCTGTCTGCCATCTGGTTTCAGATAAGAAGATTTTTAAAGATTTTCATATTTTCACCCTTTTTGTTAAGGGTTCATTTCATTTATATGAACAGCTTTGGTAGAGCTTTACCCAAGGAACATCCCTGCCAAGTTTCATCAAGATTGGTCCACCGGTTTAGGAGGAGAAGATGTTTAAAGAAATTGTGGACGACGCACGTCGCACGACTGACGACGGACATTCTACGATCCCAATAGCTCACCTTGAGCACTTCGTGCTCAGGTGAGCTAAAAACATCATGAAAGTGACTGTTATTCCTATCAGAACCATTCTAATTCACTGACTCAGCGCTCCATTCATTTATACCATCGAAATACGCTCCAAAATCATTATAAATGATAAGAGTAACAACTGCATTCAAAATATTAATCGGTAGATAAAATCAACGATTTCACACACATAATTGAGTTCTGTAATCGTAAGGTTGGTTCGTGAAGACATAGAAAGCTATTCATAGGCCCTGTATGTATATTCTTTTAGAGGGAGTTCAAGATGAACAAAATTAGCGATACTGGATTACCTCCCTTTAATTTCGATCAAAACTCGCTCACACACGCATTCAATTTCATTCATAAATCATTCCAAAATTATTCATCTGGTAAATTTCAAAATGTTTTAACTGTTTTGGTCTAGTGCCCAGACTCTATAAAAAAAACATTCGAATGTTATCAAAACTATTTCTTCTTCGTATATACATGTATAGATGAAGATGAAATTAATTTATTGATTGATTGATTGATTGGGGATTTACGCCACTTTCAACATTTTTTCAGTTATATCGCAGCGGCTGGAGCACCTTACAATGGATTCCTGGTAATTCTCTCGCCAGTACAACCACCATATCGTTTCAGCTGCTATCTCGCATATGTCTACCCATTATCAACCCCTTGCTGAGAAATAAATAGTCAGAACGAATGAATGCCGCCGTTTGAAGATGATATATGTCATTTTGTCGTCCTCTTTACCAGAGACTTTGTATCCATCTTATTTTCCGCCTCGGTGGGTTTTATTGTCCGTTTTTTCAGAGTATCTTTCGGACAGCGGGCTGCCATTCTACCCCTGGGGTTAGACGGGTCCCAAAGAATTATCAAAATACAGTTAATAATACCGTTATGAAATTAATTTCTGTCAAAACCATTCTGAATAGCTCGCGCAAATCGTCTATTCCAAACTCTCAAGCAAAATTTCAAATGAAATACGCTAGAAAATTTTCAAAAAAAAAAACCCGTTCTAACCAGATGGATATTTCATTCAAGTCGATCAAATCTTTCCACGACTTTATTGGCTGGTGCGGGTTTTTAAATGACTAATCGGTTCGTTAAGACTCTCCAATTAGACACAATTAGCGATATGTGATTATCCCCCTTTAATTGCACCAGAAACTAGCGCAACAATTATTAAGTATCATTCCAATATCCTTCGAAAGCCATCCAACTTGTCAATTTCAGGATTTTGTTAACTGTAACCTAGAACAGGCTATTCTCATAATTGACAGTTGGCCAAGTCTACGCTCGACCCGAATGTGGGTCAGAAATAAGTTGGCACATAGAGTCCGTGTCTGAACAAATGTTGCCGATTTATTTATATGATAAATCCAGAGGTCACGGGTTCGATCCCCGACGGCGGCAATCATTCTTTCCGACTATTTGTCTCTTACCAATGGGTTGATAATCGTAAACCTATGTGAGATAGTAGCTGGGGGCTTAGAAATGATGTGGTGGTTGTACTGGTGATAGAAATACATGTACCAGGAAATCATTGTTAGGTGCTCCAGCCGTCGCGATATAACCGAAAAAAATGTTGAAAGCGGCGTAAATCTCCATTCAATCAATCAATCATTATTTATATGATTATTGGAGTAAGCGCTCAGATCAGTTATTTGTATGTAAAAAATCTGCTCCATATGCTTTTAGCCAAGCATTTCTTTTCTTTTCTTTTCAAATTAGCAGTGAGAAAAATTTAATTTTTCACTTTGATAGAATAAAGTAAAAGTTGAATCCTTTTACAACAATCTTAACTTCATCGCATTCTAACTTCATTTCAGTTTTACCAGTACGACACATTCGGTCTACAAACCATGGTGAAAAGAAATGCCGTCTTTGTTTATTCACAGGAGAAAGTGTTCCATAATGACTGGGTCAAAACGAAAAGTGTTTTTGAGAAATATATCCTACCTCATCTAACGTAAATTTAATAACAAATTTTCGAGTTAATCTTAATGAAAATTGAAACATTTTTTGAATAATCAAAACGCCGAAACAGGATAAAAATAAAATATTGATTGTTAAAAGTACATATTCTTTTCGCTTTTGCATCCGCATTTCCTTAAACGATCTATCTTTTTCTGTAAGCTCAAGTATATGTACATATTATAAAGCCTTAAGTTACACGTAATTAGCTTATGAAAAAGTCACTGAAAGAATTTACTATTACAAGGTTACGCAGTCAAAGACAGACTGGATAAGGCAAAGGAGGAGTACTTTGAAATTGTAATAAACTGCAAAAATTGGTTCACGCCAGACAGACTGGATAAGGCGAAGGAGGAGTACTTTGAAATTGTAATAAACTGCAAAAATTGTTTCACTCAAAACATGCCCACATTTTATCAAGTACTAATGCTTCTGTCGATTGGCGTTTCGAGTCAATCGGAACATCGCTCGGACTTTTCCGAAAACTGCAAAGTACCTCGGGCGTAAGTGTAGTAAATTTTGGTAGATTGTGGGTAATTCGGCTCCTGGTGGTACAAAGAAAAATAATTATTTATTGCTTTTTGACTGTTTAACCGGATGTTTTGGGCTTATCATAATTTGGTAATAAAGCGCAGTAAATCACTACGTTTTGTTACAAAATTAAAAAAATGTCCATTTTAATTAAATTTTGTTGATTTTGTTTCAAAGTCATCTTGGTGATGTGACGTCATTCAGCCCTCGTGCCAAATGACTGCACCCTTATTTTTCCGGAGGTTTATGCCGTGGAATCGCCGAGGGTTCCCGATTGGTTTTGAGTTTCTGCTCGCCCACTTATAAAATATCGCCCGCTGAACAAGTTCGGTCGGTTAATTGTTGCAGAAAACTTTTTCTTACAAATTGTTCCTTGGAAGTTATCCAACAAAAATGTAGGGTAGGGTTGGACAAAACGTCCCCAAAATGACTTGTCGATTATATTTTGTAAAGGATGGATGTGTTTTTCACTGCATTAATTGGAGAATAAAGTACAATTGCCTTAGCACATGGCTTAAACCGAACGCCCTACGGGCGTAATTTGCCATGTGCTAAGGCAGTTGCACTTTATACTAAAAAAAAACGCAGTGAAAGATACACTCGGCCCTCATAATTGAAATCCTTTAAATCTTAGAAAGAATTAAAATACTCGGGTTCAAATCTACTTTCTGAGCGTAGTCACAGTCGTATACCTGGTACAGTGTAGTGAAAAAGTGTCCAGTGTACAATTACAAAGGATGGTGGACGTAAACAACAGTCAAGAGTATGTACACATCTATCGCTAAAATACAGGTACTTTTCACTAATGGTGTCCAAGAATAGACATTGTAACAAAAATAAAATACCCGATTTTTTTTATTTTCCCATTGTTTTCTTTAATACCAACTATACAACTTGGGTTCAATCAGTAAAGTTGGTTGATTAGCAAAAACCGAAATTGTAGGGACGATCCCAAGGTTTAACAAACCGAATTTTTGACAGCTCTGAAATGCAATTTGGAAAGTGAAAGTTCTATTTTTCATAACTGTACAACGGTCTTGTGTAGAAACAGACCGTTTTGTCATCGGTACAGTGTAGATACAAAGGTTTTGACGAGATTTTGTACCAGTGTAGATACATTTTTGAAACTGTGTAGACACATTGTTCGGAACCGTGTAAAACAAGCACGACGTTGGTAATAAATGACTTAGTCACCGTGTCTTGATAAAAGCCGGAGTATTATTTCGAATAGTGACATAAGGGAAAATTTTAATAAATGTTCGATTCTTAAATTTTGGAACTCTGAGGCAGCACTTGGTAAATGTCGTGGATTTATGATAAGTATCAGTACTTTTAAACTTTTTAAAATTTCATTTTTTTTTGTCCGGGGGGGGGGGGGGGGTTACGATAGGTCGTGGGACATTTGTGATTTTATTTGTTATGAATCTAATATTTTAAAATGAACCTTGTGATCACTGCTTCAATTTCGGTTTTTCCAACTTTATCGATTGAATCCAATTTGTGTAGCTGGCACCGCGAGAAAAGAATGGAAAATAAGAAAATCGGACATTTCATGTTGGTGTCAATGTCTACTGTTAAACACCATAAGTGAAATTGACCTATATTTCTGAGATTGAAAATGTATTTGTTTACGTGCGCCATCTTGCATGTTTCTACACCGGACACTTTTTACTACACTGTACCAGGTATACGACTGTGCAAAACGAATGATGGTATTGAGGGGTTTTCTGGATTGTGATAAACATTTCAGTATAACGGACATTATGGACCTAGTTTTTATATCTTATTTAATCACATCTAGAAATTATTTATGAAAATATTACCTTTTCAAATGGGCATTTGCCCCACACTCGGGGAAAAACGATCCCGTGTTTGGGTCAAAATGCACACCTTGCATTTATTTTGAATGATGAATGCATTTAAACGACGAAACTCTAACTTTCAATGTCCCTCTGGGCGTTAAGCGATTTTAATTGGAGGTCCTCAATAAATGACGCAATTTCACAACACTGTAACTGCTCTGCTGTTGAATAGACAAGGAGATTCTCTAAAAATAATAGGGTCTTTTAATAAACGTATGTACAAGATTTGTAACCTTTAGAATTCATTAACGTCGTTTTTTTAATCGACGTTGATAGATTGTAAGGGAAACAATACTGAACTGTTAATGAACATTCCTAAGGGAAACAATACTGAACTGTTAATAAACATTCCGTTTTTTCGGTCTACGTATTAGTATACTTCTGCTGAACAATGGATGATTTGATTATTCTGTGAATAGAAGTGAATACAGCAAATGCAATTTCTCTTTCACATTTGAAAGAAAAATGTCCTTCATAATTGTGAAAAACTGGGTGTATAATATCTGATGAAATATTACGTCAGACCGACATTATGATGACGTTGGTATTAATTATTGCATAAACAATCTTTATATTTGTTTATGCCAAAAAACATTAAGGGACACAGTGTCCAGTTTTCAGGAAAAGATAACATTCTTTAATGCTTTTCGGTGGCTTATCGAGAAATAACGGTAGATTAACACTTGATAATATCACTGAAAAAGCAGTGAAATTATCAAAAACTTGATACCCTGCTTTTGTGCATTTCATCCTATCTGACGTCATATATGCGGGGCGAAAAAGTGACGTCACAATGAACGTTTCATAGCAATCACGCGCAAAATGACGCGCTTTACGGAAATGTGTCCTAGAAATTTCACATTTTGTCTCATTTTTGCATTAAAGAAATAGAATAATCGTTTGCTTTTCGTGTAAGATCGATTAATATTTCATTACGTGAACAATAAACGCTATATTTTCACTCGTGGCTCTGCCACTCGTGAAAATATAGCGTTTGTTGTTAACTCAATGAAATATAAATCTATCTTACACTGAAACAAACGATTATTCTCTATGTATTCAGCATAATATTTCTATGGCTCACGTAAATCCTCTTTAGAATTACTTGAATCTTAAAATGCGGAGGGGGAGACACTCAAAATGTAAGACTAGCTTGCACAAAGACAACATATCTTATCTTTTCAATCCCGGTTTCTCTTATTTCATTAATTTATTAATAAAATATTTACATATGCCTATATAGCAAATTAATCAAATCTTTCATGAAGATCTATTGCAATTTTGTATTGATTAAAAAACTGAACTTAAATTTGCCTTCAAATGTCAGTGAAGTCGCGACTTTTTTTTTATTTAATCAGCAGTTCGTTCTGAGATCCACAGTCAGGTGCATAGCGGTAGGATATATGGTGGATCTAATTTCAATGATATTGCTTTCGCGCCAAATGATAAAGTTTTAAGCAATACATGCTGAAAGCCTTTAACCGAATAGTTCATATCATCTTCGAAAATCGTAAAACTGCCATCATTGGATACCGAATATCTCGGTACACAGAAGTCGATTTGTAGTGTACATGTTTCGAGCAACGAATTCCATATTTGCTCCTTGCTCAACAAGATATCCTTTAGGAACCTGATATCTTATATCAGGGGGTACATTAGAGTCATAATACCCGTCCGGATATCCTCTCAGAAGGACAGTAACGACACTGACATCATTAGGAGGGGTTATCACCAATCCAGGGCAGCCTGAAGCCCCTTTTGTAAATCCCTGGGCGACATGGAACAGCCAGCGAGCAGGATTGTCAAGTCTATGATGCTCCGAAGGTTCACATGTATAGTTGTTATCTGAACACCATCGACGAACGACGTTTATATGATTTGAAGTGGCAGGACAAATCATGTTGATTATATTTTCGCTCTTACATATCATTTTCTTTCCTCCACCAGGATGTCCAATCAAATGGAAAGAGAATGTAGGGTCGGGAGTTTTGAATTTGAAAAATGGTTGTGGCAAGGCTGTACCAAAGTTATTGTCTTGGAGTTCTAATATTGCAACATCAGTTTGTGGGTCTTCAAAGTGAATGATGTCATTAAAATAGAATTTAAAAATATCCCTTTCTAGATAATCGTCGCTGTCGTGGTTAAATACACAGAAGACCGTTGACCTGCTTAAATTTGCAGCTTCATTCAATGTCGAACTTGCTCTGTTGAATATCGATGGGCCTGGAAAAATCAAATTATAAGAAATATAATTCTTACGTCATTTTTCTTATTTTCTCTTTTCAATTTTTAGCTCGGCCGTTTTCGAAGAAAACCAGAGGTATTGCTATAGCCTTGGTGTCGTCGCCGTCGTGCGAAATCATCACATTTTGTGATAACTTTTGAATGGTAAATGATATGACCTTAATATTTCACATGACGATTGCCTAGGACAAGGCCTTTCTATTGGTACCAAGGTCATCAGTCAAGGTCAATGTCATTTTCATGGTCAAATTGGTGGAAAAATGCAAAAACTTTGGCATTTTTTGATAACTTTTAAATGGTGAATGATAGGACCTTAATAATTCACATGATGATTGCCTGTGGCAAGCACTTTCTGTTGGTACCAAGCTAAAGGTCATCAGTCATGGTCAAGGACATTTTTCAAAGTCACATTTGTGAGAGATAAATGCAAAATCGACGATTGCCTGGAACAAGCACTTTCTGTTGGTATCAAGTTCAGGGTCATCAGTTAAGGTCAAGGTCATTTTTCAAGGTCAAATTTGTGTGAAAAAATTTCAAAGACTCTAACATTTTATGATAACCTTTGAATGGAAAGTTATAGGTCCTTCATTTTTGTGAAAATGAAGTTATAATACATTTGCTAACGTTATTTCGCAAACGGCGTCATATGTTTCGCTTGAATAGATAAATTTCTCGAATTCTCTCTATATAAGCAAAAATTCAGGTTTTATCATTAATAGAATATCAAACTTTTGCGCATAACATACAGACTTTATTAAAGTCGTCATCCAAGACAGATGAAAACAAGATGTGTTTGGTAAACACCAATGCTCCAACGACTTCCATTTTTTACGGAACATGGGTTTGAAACATAAATATGTAGATCCTTTGTTTTTTATGCCCGTAATCTTGCTTGTTTCTTCACTGGACACTTCTAACAACACTGTTCCAGGTATACAACCGGGGGTTTACTGATAAAAAATTAAAGCATATTGTGAGTTTTTATGTCATAAAAGAGTGACTTTCACCACATGAAGTTGACCTTGACCAATGAATGACCTTTACGTTTTATGTATGTGGAGGGCTATTCACAAGCAATGCACATACCATTCCAAAGTAATTGCTAATGTAAGTTTTAATTTTACAAAAAACGACTTTCAAAAAATGACTTTAGCCTTGACTGATGACCTTGATTTGGTTCCAACAGAAAGGTCTTGCTAAAAGCAATTATCAAATGAAATATACAGGCAATATCACTTACCATTCAAAAGGTATTGCAATTGCTAAAAGATTTCATTTTTGACCTTGACAAAATGACCTTGAACTCGAATGGTGACTTTGAAATTGGTACCGAGAACGCATCTTGTTAAGATGAAGGCTCTATCATTTACAATTCGAAAGTAAAGGACACTGTTTAACTTTACCTTGACCTTGAGTGATAGCCTTGAACTTTGAACTTAAAGAAAGGTCTTGCTAAAAGCAATTATAATTTGAAATATGAAGGCTTTTTCACTCACCATTCAAAATTTATTGCTTATGTTAATTTTTTTCTCAAGTTTGACCTTGAAAAATGACAAAAATATTGACGGAATACCTTGACTTTAGTATCAACAGAAAGGTCTTGTGCAAGCAATCATCATGTGAAATATGAAGGTTCTATCACTTGACTATCAAACGGTATAGACAATACTAAAGTGTATGTGTGTGTTTTTTTACAAAAGGACAAACAGAGTAACCTACAAACAGACAAACAGTCTATCGATGCAGGGGCATAACTAGACAAGGCCTCGTTATACCCCCACAACGAAGTTATGGGAGAATATACTGGAATCAGATTGTCCGTCCGTCCGTCCGTAGACATAATTTTGTGTCCTCTTCATCTCCCACAGATTTCGACCAATTTTGCTAAAATTTTATCAGGTTGTTTCCTGTCATATGAAGTTGTGCACCTGCAATTTTCATCCTGATCCAGTCATTGGTTTGAGAGTTATGCCACTTTGAATTTTTTAAGGAGAGGGGGGGGGGGAGTAGTCAAAATTTAAAATTGCAAAACTCATAAGGGGAGCTACCAAATGCGGTAAGTAATCCTATCAAATGAAGGTGTGTAGCTGCAATTTTCATTGTTTTTGGGTCAAATACGTCAATGGTCAAGGTCACAGTAAATTTTTGTTCAATTTTCGTTCCGGACTCTAAATCGAGAACCAAGCAACCTAGAATCATGAAACTCTATGTAAATGTTGCTAATGACTCAAGGAAGTGCCCTGTTGTTTTCAGGTCATGTAGGTCAAAGGTCAAGGTCACATTAAATTTTTGTTCAATTTTCGTTTCCGGACTCTAGTTCAAGAACCAAGGGATCTAGAATCACGAAACTTCATGCAATTGCTGTATATGACCTAAATATTTGTTACAAACACATCTTGCACTTAAAGCACTTACATTTTGACAAAGTGCTGGTGGGGGGTATGAGTCCGCTCTGCGACAGTTCTAGTTTTTATCTGTTTATGGATGACTTGGTTAATAAATTCGGTAGTTAATGAACAATCATTCAATATCCTCTATATAACCCACCTTCTGAGTTTACAATTTCTCTCACAACGTGGCTTGCAGTACAAATATATTTTCTATTAGGTGGTCCAATTCTAAATCCAGAACCATTTCCTATTTCCCCTGACCGAGTCCGATATTGTATACGGCAAACTGATCCCATCCATAGCCTCTTTAGTTCAAGTACGTCGACTCCTTCTATATGTCCTTTAGTGGCTTCGGGAAGATATATAAAGTTCCCGTATGATGCATTGTGTTTTTTTCTCAATTTTCTAAAATCCCTTATTGTCTGCTCGGTATATGGTTCATATCTCGTTCCTTGAAAAGAAAAGATAAAATATGAAACAAGAGCTGTCGTTAACTGACATATTACCCCACCAAGTTTTTGTCAAAGATACGGCTTTTCCTGTTAATGGGCATGTTGGTTGGCCCTTTCTGTAGAAAAAAAAATTGGGGAATTACCATTAAGCTATAGAATCCATGAAATACCACAATTTTCACTTTTAATCAATGTACATTATTTATTGAATTCATTTCCCGCGAAAAAGCCAAAAATAATTTAGAGATTTTCTAAGGCTAAATCTTCTTCTTAACAAGAGGACCAGAATGGCCCTAAATCGCTCACCTTATTTATTAGTCCAGTGGAACTATTCCAAGTAGCTTTCTGGACAAGTTTTATAAACATTTGCCTTATTGCTGAAGGGGAAATTTAAATTCCAAGATTTTTAGTGAGAATAGTCGTCCCTACCCATTCATTACTGAGGAGAATCAAATAAAGCCCCTCCCTGCGACGCCTATATTTATGGGCCGATCAAAATTTCGCAAACAATTTTTGTGAAAGGTCACCAAACGAACATTCTAGTAAAGTTTCATTGAAATTGACCCAGAGGTTCAGGAGGAGATGTCATTCAAAGATTTTGGGATCAAATAAACCCCACCCTACCGCGCCCATATTTGTGGGCCAATCAAAATTTCATGAACAATTTTTGAAAAGGGTAATCCAAAGAACATTCCGGTAAAGTTTCATTGAAATTTACCCAAGAGGTTCAGGAGGAGATGTCATTCAAAGATTTTGGGATCAAAATAAACCCCACCCTGCCACGCCCATATTTGTGGGCCAATCAAAATTTCATGAACAATTTTTGAAAAGGGTCACACAAGGAACATTCTGGTACAGTTTCATTGAAATCGGCACAGTGGTTCAGAAGGAGATGTCGTTCGAAGATTTCGGACTCAAAATAAGCCCTTAACTGCCAAGCCCATATTTATGGTCCAATCAAGATTATGCGAAAAAGATTTGAAAAGTGTCACCCTAGGAACATTCTGGTAAAGTTTCATTGAAATCGGCCCTGTGGTTCAGGAGGAGATGTTCAAAGATTTTCGGGCTCAAAATAAGCCCCGCCCTGCCACGCCCATAAATATGGACCAATCAGATTTTAGCGAACAATTTTCAAGAGGTTCACCAAGGAAACATTCTGGCAAAATTTCATTGAAATCGGTCAAGTGGTTTAGAAGGAGAAGAAGTTTTAAGAAAGTTGACGACGCACGACGGACGACGGAGTCGGAGTGATCCTAAAAGCTCCCCTTGAGCACGTTCAAGTGAGCTAGTAATAAATCAAGGGGAATAACTATGCACAATGAAATACCTATGATTCAAAGTTGCTGAAAAAAGTTCCACCAAGATTTCAAATTGCAATATGCTTTGTCTGAAAATAAGTTATGTTTTAAAACAGGAAGTACATATACAATGGACTTATTTTCGTTAAGTGACGTATAGAATCACTTTCTGACACAAAATACCAAGTTTTAAGTTACTGAAAAATGTGGGTTACGTCGCGGCAGTTAAAAAAACCGTTGGATTTTTGTTATTACGGGTGTTATTACGCTAGAGGACAAACTGTACAAATGAGGTAAGAACGTATGACAACGTTACATTTTCGCTACGAACATGACGTCATAGTAACAAAAATGAATTTAAAACCAGTAATGTTTACAACATTGATACGTGTTTTCCAGATAAATTTATATGGAGTGAAAATGCCAAAATTAAATTTCAGGAATACTTTCAAAATGAAGATATAAAAAATAAGTTAAACGAAATAGACACATTAGTAGCTAAAGGCTGTACAAACTCAGAAAAAATTATTTCCTTAATTACCGAAGTAATGGTTTCAGTTGGAAACAAAACCCTTTCAAGAAATTCTTTCAAACCATGTAAAAATAAGATCAAAAAGATAAATAGAAAATGGTACGACAAAGATTGTAGCTCTCTTTTAAGAGAATTAAATTCGGTAAAGAATAAATTCAATAGGGACACATGTAATGATGATTTGAGAACTAGTTATTTTAAAAAATATAAAGAATATAGGAAATTAGTAAAATACAAAAGAAAAAAATATCGAAATAACCTTACAAACATGTTAAATAAAAATGGAAGAAAATCCTCAGACAGTTTGGAAATTAATCAACGAAATGAAAAACGACTCAATGGCGCCTGACAAATCTGAAAAAATAAACCCTAATCAATGGTATTCACACTTTAAGGATTTATTGAGATCTGATACAGATCAAATAGATACCAGTAGATTGGATGAAATAAGCATAGAAGTAGACAGTCTTGAGAAAACTGTACAGCCAGGATACTTATACTACATTATTACTGAAGAAGAGGTGATTAAAGCCAGTAAAAAACTAAAGAATAACAAATCAAGTGCATACGATTTGCTTAAAAATGAAATGATAAAAGCAAGCCTTCCTTTTATATGTAAGACTGTGGTAAAAGTTTTTAACGTTCTCCTTAATACCGGACAGTACCCGTCTTCCTGGACGGAAGGTATTATTATCCCTATTCACAAACAGGGCAGCTGCACAAATCCAAATAACTACCGTGGTATCACCTTAAGTAGTTGTTTTGGTAAATTATTTTGCCATATACTAAATGAAAGAATAACTAGATATTTGGAAAACACTTCATTTCTGAAAAAAGAACAATCCGGTTTTAGTAAGAATTATCGAACCTCGGATCAGATTTTTATTCTTAAAACATTAATTGATAAATATATTAATAAAAGTGGTAAAAAGTTGTATACATGTTTTATTGATCTGAAAAAGGCATTTGATTCTGTTTTACACGAGGGAATGCTATTAAAACTTCAAAAAGCAGGCATATGTGGTAATATATACAGACTTATTAAATCCATGTATCATGGATCTATTTCTCGAATAAAATGCAAAAACACTCTATCATATCCTGTAAGAATAGAAGTAGGGGTACATCAAGGTAATGTGTTGAGCCCTGTGTTGTTCAATGTATTCATCAACGATATAAGTGAAAAATTTTCAAATAATCATTCACCCGTAATACAAGATTACAATGTAAATCACCTATTATACGCTGATGATTTAGTTTTAATTTCAACATCTGCGGATGAACTACAGAAAAATCTTGAAAGTGTTCATGACTTTTGCAATCTTTGGGGATTATCTATAAATATAAATAAATCAAAGGTTATGATTTTTTCTAAGAACACAAAGGTTGTAAATTCTGACCCTAATTTTATTTTAGGAGGTGATGAATTGGAGCAGGTTAAGCAGTACAAATATCTCGGAGTACTGTTTTGTCAGAACGGAAAATTTTGTGCAGCTGAGAAAAATCTATTTTTAAAAGCAAACAGAGCATTATTTTCTATCAAACAGAGTATATTTGATAAGTCTATTAAACCATCGGCTCTAATGAGACTATTTAATACTCTTGTTAAACCTACGAGGGTTGAACCAAAAGTTCGTATAATGAGGCCATAAATCTACAGAATAGCTTACTTTCAAAATAAAAATTATACAGTCTTTTAATACATCATCTGTCTGATAAACGTGAACAATTTTAAATGCTTTTACTCAAAAGCGACTGTAAAGGGTATAAATCAAGAAAGAGACCCTGCATGTAGGCGGGTGCGCAAGAACGTCAAATGCGACGTCAAAATTAACTCTCTTCTACATAGCCTCTGCTAACTCTTATTCCTTTCTGTGTCTGATACACCAACTTATAGAAATTATCCACGTAACATTTGGAACCAAATAAGATTACAATTTCTATATGTATGGTATTTCCAGTAAAGCTGAGATCCATTTACAGGGCATATTATTTTGGAAAATAATGAGAATCATTGGGATAAGTTCGTTCGTTCAAACTCACTTACACCATTCTAAATCCTTCTACGAAGCCTGGTCCTCTTTTAATATCCAGAATAGCCTTGCGAAACATTCTCTTCTGCACATTTTTATCATTTTTTCTAAAACATCTGAAACGTTTGGGTTGGTAAATAACATAGATAAAAAAAAATCGAAAAATAAACGGCATTTATATTTCGGTTTTGACGTCTTGTCATTTTTAATCGAATAGTCTGTTTTTTTAAGGTTTTCTGTGGACGTACAAGTCTCCCAACAATCTTTAAAATATAACAAATAATTTTCTATTAGCGTCTTATTAATTAAGCCAAGGATTTTCAACTACAGTTTCAGAAAACTTACAGAAAATTTGGTTAATTTAACAGATTTTCTATATTTTTTCACGTTCCCCCGCCTAAGTGTACAAGTGTTACTATGGTTACGTATCTGAAGGCCGCTAATGATAATTCTGTAAAAATAATACTATTTATGAACTCCGCAGTTACTAAACTGCACATTCACCAAATTATATACTGAACAAGCCAAAAATGCAAAAGTTATAAGCACATTTTACGAACTTCTGGATCATCCCTCGTATAACTTTATATAATAGCGAGATTTGGGGAGGCTATAAAACAAATTATAGGGGCAAAACTTTGGAGCAACTTTTTAACGTGGCACTTAAAGGAAGTGATGATTTTGAGAAACTAAACATTAAATTTGGAAAGTATGTTTTAGGTGTACACTCAAAGACCTGTAATTTTGCAGTTTTGAGTGAACTTTGACAGTTCCCATTAGTAATCACGGTATTGATGAATTGTATAAATTTTTGGATTCACACGATCCAGTCAGATAAGGATTCGTTATTAAAGAAAGCATATTATGGGCCTTCTATGTGTTCTGGTTGGGTTCAGTTTGTGAAAAACGTACTTTTTGATTTGGGATTTTCCCATGTTTGGACTAACCAAGGTACTTTTAATTCATCAGCTTTACTCTCTGCAATCAAATCCAAGCTTAAAGAAAGGTTTATTTTTTATTGGAAAAATAGGTTTTCTACAGAAGAAGGTAGTAAAAAACTAAGAACTTACAAATCAATAAAGAGCAAATATGTTATTGAACCTTATCTTGAGCTTATCCCTGAAAAAGATTTACGAAAAAGCTTTTGTTCGCTCAGAATTAGTGCACATAAGTTGCGTATAGAACGTGGTAGATATCTTGGGGAGAAACTTGAGGATAGATTATGTAATCACTGTAAAACGGTTGAAGATGAGTTGCACTTTTTATGCGCTTGTGGAAAGTACAATGATGATAGATTAAATTTGTTTAAAACCATGCAGACCCATAAACTTGTTTGTAATGGCAATGAAGAAATGTTTACTTCATTAATGACAAGTTCTAATATTTATGTTATAAGAAATGTGGCAAATTTTATAAGTAAAGCTGGCATTATTTAAAACATTAGCCTTAAATTTCATATAAAAAAAAGCATAGCCTATCACGATTTTAATCAATTACTAGGGTGTGTGCATATATGTATAGGTATGTGTGTATGTGTGTATGTATGTATGTGTATGTATGTTTTTGTAAACATGTTATGTTTTGATTTGTTGAAATCTTTCTTATTGCCTTTAACCCTAATATTGGGTATAATAGTGCAAATAAATAATTATCTTATCTTATCTTATCTTATCTTATCTAATGTATTTGAAGTGCCGTTACAACATTTCCTAGCCTCCAGTCGCTATCCCACATATGTCTACGATAATCAACCCCTTGGTGGAAGACAGAATGTCGCAAAGGATGAGTGCCGCCGTCGGGGGTTTAACCCAGGACCTTTAGAATGATAGTCCGACGCGCTACCACTCGGCTATGACGGCGGCTGGAAGAATATTGGAGAGAGGGGTGAGATGGATACTATTTCTTGAGATGATTTCGGAAACCATCGAGCCTGTTATGCCAGTAAACAGTTATGAAATTCGTTATAACATTTATACGTGTATGATAAACAGATTACTCAATCCCCGAGACTATCACGGACAGGGCAGCAAAGGAAACGGGACATCTTGCGTTGAAAGAAAAAAATGGAATTACTGTCATTGACACGAGAAAAGGGCTAAGACTAAGTATCTGTACTTTCCATATTTGTAGATGAATTTCTCAGAGTCCCTAGTAATGTTTCCTCTTAGACCCAACTCTGGACCTTATGATTAACAGTCCGATGCACTACTATGCGCTATACCGGTGAATACGTATATTGAACAGATATTTCAAGTGCTCGTGAAGCCCAAAAACAGTTTCTTTTCAAAAAGGAGAGTGTTTTTGTTTTTCTTATCAAATTATACACACCTGTATTTATCACCTCTGGTTTTTGTCTTTGGTTAGAGCTATTGTTTATATTGAGCACAATATTCTGTGCGCCATCACCGGATATCTTCATATAATTCCCTCCAACGATCACTTTCTTACTGACCAAGGTTGTTCCGCCATGTTTGTTTTTGTACGCCTTGGTACTACTCTTTTGGTATCCTCTTTGGTCTAGAGTGTAACAAAAAATTATCAAATAGGTTTCTCTGTTTTCCAGAATCGCCTTGCATTAAACCACACGTATCTATCTTTTATCTATATTTTATATTTTTCAAAATTTATATCTTAATAATTTCAGCTTTCAGTACTTACGGCACTTTGAATTATATGAAGTTTTATGTACGGTTTTTATTTAGCATGTGACAGGGGTTAAACAAGAGGACCATGATAATCCTCAATCGCTCACCAGAGTAACCATCTAAACAGTCAACAAAAGGGGTGAGGATAAAAAGCTGGGTAAATGGTAAGTTGTAGAGCTATAAATAAGTGGTGAAATAAGTGGTCAGCAATTTACTGGACAGCTTTTTATACACATATGGTAAGCTGGTCAGCGGTCAGCAGTCAGTTGGTCATCTTTTAATCCTTAACGCAAAAAAAGATATAAATGTGACCCGTCACGGAAACAGGGTCCATCTTGTTAGTACGTAAGGTTTTGACCCCAGTCATACTACAAAGACTTTGTAGGTTATCTAGGGTTAATTCTTTTCGAACTTGGCTGATTTCCTGAATCTAGAATGATCAAACTACCTTTCTGCAAAAGAGTTTTAGAAATTTTACCTTTAGTCGAATTATGCTTGACGCTATCACCCAGATCGCCATTTTTTGCGTGGCGGGTCACAAATAACTTTTTATATAGAATTTTCTTAATTTTCAGTATTCCCATTACCATGGCAACCAGAGTTTTTATTTCGAATGTAATTCTTGAACAACTAGAGATTCACCAAAAGAACACCCCAAGTGGTTCAAGAGGAAAAAAATTCTGAGATTTTCTTAATTTTCGGCATTTCCATTACTAATACAAAAAGCTGTTTTGATGAAATTTACTTCTTTTAACAACTGAAGTAGAGCTTTTCTGCAAGCAGAATCGAATTCTCCTATGAGATTTAGAAGAGCTTCGCAAAAAATATCCCTGTCAAGTTTTAGCATGATGAACAAAGTGGTTTAAGATGAAGAAATCTACGATTTACTGAATTTTTGGCCTTTCAGATTCCATTCAAAAACATATTTCTGCCAAGTTTTATCTCGATTTGTTCAGGGTTTTAGACATAGAAGATGTTTAAAGAAAAGGTTGACGGATAAACGGACGATGGACAGACGCTTAGGTGAGCTAAAAATGAATAAGTCCAGATATTTTTTGGGGGGTTTAGAGGAAAAAAAAAGTATCTTTGTAAACAAATACCTGATGAGTCCGAATCGCTCGAGCTGTCTGATGTCTCTGAACTATCCGACTCTGTGTCGTCTCTTCTCTTTCTATTCTAATATAACAAGAAGTATTTTTCATGAGGAGCTAGTCATATTTGTCTAACATTTATACCAAAACATTGTGGTGCTCTAATGTCAGGCTTTTTTGTGAGTATATGGTCGCTGAATGGAGATTATGCACATCCACTTTCCAACAAACCCCTTCGAATCTGCCGTCCACTTCGAAATTCGCTTTAGGGACCTTTATCTTTCACATGCTTTAGAATTATTATGAACACGTATACAAAATCTATGACCAACATGTTCATGTCTGTTTATCTTTATTGTTACCTTATATTATGTGGTACCGTATTTAAAATTCTACTCAAAATCTTCTTTTAAAAAATGATCCAAATCAACTATACAGACGCAGCCGTTTATTTTACGTATGTGCACTAATAATCCATAAACCAACAATTTACAACTCATTAGACAAATATGGTGAGCAAATATTGTATAAAAGTAAATAATTTGATTGTAGATCTAATATGTGTCTTAGTTTAGTCCAACAAAGTTTTCAAAGCCAGTGAACGGCCACTTAAAATCCAATCAACTAAAATACTATATGCCAACTGCTCAAACTTCCAATTTGGACTAGTTTAAAATTCTGGTAATTGGTGAAGATTCGTCATATATCATTAACCCTCGACATGCGAACCAGAAATTTTCCTACTTTGGCAGGGGGTATAGACAAAAATCGGCCTACACGAATCACAATATGTCCAGCAAGTGCTTAAGGCACACTTTGATTTTAACACAATTTTCGGAAAACTTTTTTTTTTTAATCATAAAGAGTGGTAATAGAAAGAGTTTCTCAATGTACGAGTTTAACCAGGGATCCAGAAAAGAGAGGGGATAAAGCCAATCTAAAATCTTTATTCCACGATCAAAACCTTTTTTGTGGGTATTCATTTTAATCGTATCAACAGACTTGCAAAACCTTCGTCCCTGACAAACTTGTTTGTGTTTTTATATTCGAATCCACTTTTACGGAAATTCTGGATAAAATAAATATATAGACAGTAATCATCGGTAACCGAGTGCCCACGGACAAGGACTCTAAATATTTAGGTTCCGTGCCACGGATTATGAGACATCTTGCACTCGAGTAGAAAAACTCTAGCTCTATCGATCAGACCTGGGGTAATCGTAATCGGTAATCATGATTACATGTAATCGATTACAATTTTCAGGTAATTATATTGTAATTGGTAATCGGAGCATTTCTGATTACATGTAATCGTAATTTAATCGATTACATTGCAAAAAGGCCTGTAATCGTGATTACATCTCGATTACATTATGATTACATTTGTTGTATTTGCAAGTACAAGGTTTGAAAAAAAATTCAATGATAGTCATATTTATTTTGACAAGTTGTTATTTATACTTAAATGATGGTCCTAGGTTTTAGTATTGAATACAAAAATGTCAAATGAAAATACTTTCAAAGCTACTAGCTAGAATTTGAATTGAGAAAAAGATTTTTCCCAAAACAGATAATGTATTGGGAAAAATAATCAAGTAGTTAATTTTTTATTTGGCTTTATAGGAAATTCTTATTATTTTCTCATACCCAAATGTTGTTTTTTTTCCCTAGTTTAGAACATTCTGGTTTCTTGCTTTAAGTATTGAAAATTCAAACTAGTGAAAATGTCTTACGAACATGAAGTGTTATAATGATAATGTTTAAGGTGTTAAGGAATTAAAAGAAGTGTCAGTCTCATCTAAGATAATCCATAGCCTCTGGCACATATTAAACAATTACCTGTAAATAACCCTTTACTAGTATGAGACAGCCCAATTGATAGTTATATTTTGATATTCAATTATATATTGGCAAAACAAATTATTCTTCTCTTCTTATAATAATTTTCAATTGTCTGATCATTTTCTCAAATCCAAATAACATGACAAAAGTTCTACGGAAATGAATCTATGCTATGATTGTCCCATTACAATATCATGCAGGAATCTTGATGCTGGTTCATTAGGGTAAATTTTAAAGTCCATCAGGCAAAATTCAATAAAGTACTGCAAAACACAGGATAGTTATTACACTATCTTATGAAGTTTTCCAACAAAGTTAAATGAGCCTAATAGACATTTGACATATCCATTATGATTTTAAAGTTTGACATGCCGTTTCCATGAATTGAAAAAAAAAAAAAAGAAGAGTTATTGACTCTGTCTAAGGCCTTTACTTTCTTTTTTTCTCAATGTTTATCATACTGAATTATTTTTTAGCAAAAACTCATATTTTCTGAACTTAAACAAAAATGAAAACAAGGAAATGTTAAATATGATTGAAAATTGAGAAAATTCTGGCCAGAAAAAAATCTAAATTTTATCTTTCATTGGTGCATCAAATATTCAAAAATACCAATAAGAGCATTTATAAATATCAATCTAGGCTATAGGTGCTCACTGCTTTCCATAGCAGTGGAGGCAAATGTAAGACGATATTAAAGCTTCGGGGTTTATCTAAATTCATAAAGAGCACCAAGATAAATATTAACAGACCTAAGAGAAGAATTGGCATAAATTATTTATTGTTTGTCCTTCCACTTTTTTTTAATTGTTTAAAAACCTAAGTTGAATGAATAAACTCCAAAAAGACAAAAATGTTGAAATAAAAATGTAATCACATGTAATCAGATGTAATCATGATTACATTATAAAAGTAATTGTAATTGATTACAATGAAAAACTGTGTAATCATAATGTAATCAGTAATCATAGAATCTGCAGGTAATTGTAATTGTAATCGATTACATTGGCATGTAATCGACCCCAGGTCTGCTATCGATAATGTTATCCTCTCTCGGACAATGCTGACATTAGACTGTCAAAGGGGGGATATGTACATAGGCGTACGCCGTTATTTTATCTATCAGAAATTATCGCTAAAATAAATGAATTAGAAACAATCACCTTTAGGTAACTTGACTTTCTATTGCCGTTTTCGCTTGAATCTATATCCCCGTTTGTTGACGATTTCTTCGGTGTATTCAGGCCTGTGCCATCTTTTGTTATTGTGTTACCTTGGTTCGTGGCAAAATTTGCTACTTTATCATCCTCGACAACTTGCTCCGGCTTTTTATACTTTTCTTTTTTCTTTGTATTCTTTACACACGAAAGTATATTTCCCATGTCTCTTTTTTCCTATCCTAATTCAGTGTTTTTGGTGTTCAAAAACTCAGTATTTTTAAACCCAGATTTCAAACCGAAAGTAGGTTTATTTGAGGGGGTTTCCGACGGAACTTCATACTGAGTTAACTTCCTGAACTGGTACCCCGATGTCTGTGAGAGACAACGGGTAGTGTATAAATCTTACGGCAATCTGATTGGATGTGTGTTTTTCACGACAAGTAAGTTATTACAAACCGTAAGAATTTTCCCATCATGCATGTTGATATCCGTTGAAATTTGGCGGCATTATTTAAAATGGAAAGACTGAAATTCTGTTGCTTATATACATATGCTTTTTACGAGATAAACATACGAAAGAAAAACAAACAATCAACTCATTATTTGTAGTTTTTCGCTGCATTCATCGTGCTTTTCGATCAACTGCATGTCGCAAATCCGCAACCAAACGCAAATTACAATTTTCTAGCTTCCATTTAACGTTGATCAAATGACGTCACTACCGGGTCACATGACCTTACGAAAATTTGTAAAATACCTGTCTCTAGTATCGATAGATCTAGGGGCAGTAACCCAGTCAATTAACTTCCTTGCCAAACGAGGATACACTCCTGTAAGTTTTTGTCCATTTGATTTTATTTTTGAAAATCTATCATTTCATCGATTGGGGAATAAGTTACGTTTAAGCAGGGACTCTAAATATACATATTTAGTGTCCGCGATTTAAGATATGCCCCTCTCGATGGGATATATTTTATATAAAATTTGCGTACTTTACGTTACTGGTTCGTTTGTTTGTTTGAATTGGGTTTTACGTCGCTTTTGATATTATTTCAGTCATATCGCATCGACTGGAGCACCGAACAATAGATTCCTGGTATTTCTCACACCAGTACTACCAACACACCCTTTTCAACCTTCCAGCTTCTTTTCCACATAGGTCTTCGATTTGTTACGTACGATCTATCCTCAACCGAAGCATAGCTGAAAATACCCGTCGTGAGCCGGCCTCGAACCCACGCGGACAAGTAATAAGTAATTGGTTTACAAGTCCAGTACACTAACCACAGAGAAGATCTTCTTTGGCTCAGTGGTAGAGCATTGGACTTGTCCTCTTTCTGATAACTTGACCGATTGATGGGGCTCTCCATCATCTTAACAGAGAAAGGCTACGTTTTATCAGCTATGGGTAACATATCATGTATGGAGGGGGGCGCGGGGCGGGGCGAGACTAGGGTTTTCTCTCATGAAATTCTCAACTATTAAGATAAAGAGAGAAAAAAAAACTTAAGATCTGTCGAAAAACGGAATAATACCCCCACCAATACTTTGTCCTTGTTCCGTTAATGGTTTCCGGAAAAAGTTCGATTGTGACCTTGACTTTTGACCCATAGGACCCCAAAACAATAGGGCGCTTCCTCGAGTCACGGACAACATTTATACAAAGTTTCACAACTCTATGTCACTTCCTTCTTAGGTTAGAGTCCGGAAAACTAAAAATCTAAGCTCGGACGGACAGACAGACGTTGTGAAACCAATACACTCACTTCTACTTCGTAAGTGAGTGGGGTTTGATGAATAAGATTAATTAGTCTTTATTCTATAAATGCATGATATACTTAGCAAAAAAAGAAACTTTACATGACTTACTGAGGGCTGTACTATCGCTATATAACCATAAAGAATACAGATGTTACTATTACATGAAACTTGAAGGCAATATCCGTCGGTTTATGGAAGGGTCAGTACCGGATGTTTTTTTAAAATGAGGTTTTTATTGATGGTCAAAGGACAAAGGGGTCGATTTCAAAAATCACAGAAATAAAATCAAGATTGTCGGTGATGTTTTGAGTATAGGTCCATGACGTTTTCGTGATAAGAGTCGTTCCAAAATCATGATAGACCAACGTCTGAGCTAAATACGCATACTTGTCTTGCAGGTAACCTTCCTTTGATGAAATGAATTGAAAAATATGCAATAGTAACAGGGCCTCTACATCACGTCACAAGTGGCCTATCTCAACTCGGCCGACACTTCATGTGGTTGTAACTGAGTTGTTTTTTTTTTTTTTTTTTTTTTTTTTTGCTAATTAATATGGGTTTATTGGTCACTTTCGATAGCTTTACATTTAAAATTCGACCGCTGGTGCACCTATCAATAGTTTCTTGTCGTTTCTCACAGTACAGCTAAGGCTTTAATCTGAAGCACCAGTTCCCATTCTCTCCTAGGCGTATCACTTGCCAATTGTGTGGGAGAGAAATGACACTTATCACAATGCTTTTTGTCAAATATGGGATTAAAGACGGCCGAGCCAGAGGTCGAACTCACGACCCGATGAATGAAAACCAGACGCGTAACCGATTGTCCTAACCGGGCGTGGCAGTTCTAAACCGAGATGCTAAAATGTGAATTGCCTGTCCCGAGTAGCCAAACTTAGGAGTGCCGTTATAAACAGACATTCAAGCTCTATATATACCTGTAGTCTGATCCCTGCCTTTATTCGATGTTGTTAAATACCAGTTTCAATAAAAATTTACAAATAATTTTGTTTTTTCGTGCCGATGCTAAGGAATGAGTGTGACTGTGTAACAAAAATCACTCAAAATGAACTTTGGGCAGCTCAACACGAGTATGTGACCAAAACCGGAAGTTACAGACGCATTACCTCGGACTCGCTTCAATCATGCGAATTCCTGCGTCTGTGTAGTCTCTGTAGCTAGTCCAACTAACACATGTAAATAAAGTTGCCCTATAGCCACTGTAAGTCATTCAAAACAGACCAACAGGTATGTAAAGGTTTTTATTTTTGCTAAGTATAGTTGTTAGCGCATCTTCTTCTTCTCCCTACTCTCACCTTTTTGCGTACAGGTCGCTAAGCCAATGGCTGCTCACTTGTGGACCACCAAAACGGTTTCAGGAAGATCGCAAGTTATTTGGGCGATTCATGGACTGAACTGGTCACCGTTGTAAAATACCTTGTGCTGAAACAAGTCTTTTCATGAATTTAAAATACGGGTTCCTAAGCACGCCATTGATTTCAGCCCGATAAGCTCAGTTGGAAGAGCACCGGACTTAGAAACAATTGAGGGCCAATCGCGTGGGTTCGGTTCCCGGGCTGACACACTAACAAAACTAATTGTCTTTCGGATGAGACGTTAAACCGAGTTCCCGTGAGACAGTGATTTTCACCGAGCACATTAAAGAACAATGGCCCGGATCTCAGCAGTGGTTTCGTGATGTATCCTTGCGCTATCCCCCGTTTCAACTAATCGTCTTCTAGGGGCAACGCGCCGCCGTCGTAGCGCAGTTGGTAGCGCGCCGGACTGACAATCTAGAGGTCCCGGGTTCGATCCCCGACAGCGGCACTCGTTCTTTCCGACAATTTGTCTTTCACCGATGGGTTGATAATCGTAGACCTATGTGAAATAGTAACTGGAAAGGATGTGGTGGTTGTACTGGTGAGTGTAATACCAGGAAACCATTGTTCGGTGCTCCAGCCGTCGCGATATAACTGAAAAAAAAATGTTGAAAGCGGCGTTAAACTCCAATTTCAGGTAAGGATGGTTCGAACATGCAAAAGGGGTTTCGTTTTCCTAGTTTTACACAATTTTAACCCTTGTCTAGCTGAATCTAAATTTTGTTCAAACATTTTGAGCCTCTTCGTGACATTAAAGAATTGAGAGGCCAAGACAACCCAAAACTGTAAATTGAAAGTTACCTGATTGTCTACAGATACATTAAGACCTTATCTATCTATTAAGGGCAAAGTGAAGACCCTGGTCAGACTTTGCGGATGCACAGGCTGGTCAGAGTTTTTGCTTTGTGCATATTTGGAATTGTTAGAAATCTAACGCGCAGGCGTATTTCTTTTCTTTTTTAATATATTAAAAAGTTTGCTTCAATTATAAAAAAAAAGGAAAAGAAAAAAATATAATAAAATAAGATAATAATAATAACAATAAAAGGTCTAATAAAAATCGAGGAATAAGGCGGAAAGTCTATTCTAAGAACAGACTGCACAACTGTGCAGCCTCATCTTAGTCTATACTACCTGCCATTTTTTTACAACAAGAATATGGTGTGAACGCGGTAAAATTGTTAATCTACTCATATTTTCTAGCTTCCTTCTCGTCATTGGACCTTTTTCAAGGGCGTAACTCTCAAACCGCAATTTATGCAAGTACGTAAAAAATAATCATTTGTTGAAAAAAATCGTTAATGAATGATCATAACATCGAAACTACAGCTTATTCAAGCTGTAGTTATTCTGTGTAATGAATGAACTGGCAGGGCGGGGCTTAACCGTGACGTAATATGGTGAGTTTACTTTTCAATAGTTTGGGTTCTTTCGAAATTTAGTCGGTAATCATCGTTAACGCGTGCAAATAACTGTATCCTAAAACCTAAAGGATTCACGTGCTTTGAGAAAGTGAACACATTTTATCGTTTGGTTACCAAGACCTCGTAACTTCAGCTTGATTAAGCTGAAGTTACGAGGATTTGGTTACCAGTCTACGAATTAATGTCTCGAGTTATTAATGTCGACTCTACTTAGAAGTAGGTTATTTTAGATAAAAGCTGATTTACCCTAACCTTAAGTGCAACGACCCGTTACTTAGGCTCCGCCCTTCCAGGGCATTAATCATGGATAATACGATGCTTTGATTATTCGCCAAGGCTCAAATCATGTAAAGGCAGTGGACGAAGACATCCATATTTTGTCACTCTACATATATCGCCTTTATCCTTTATATTCTTTGGTTGTCCACTTCTGAGAGCGTATAAATTTCATAGTTCTAGATACGCTTATATTTTTTAGGTCGTATTGTTCTTGTGATTTGAATGTTTACCCAAACAGTAGGAGATATCAGAATAGATTAAGCTAAAATTAGAGTTATGTATAGCCTACTTCAAATGTCTTTAGAGCACTGCGTCCGAAAAAAATAAAGATCTAGTCAGGCTTATTCAGATCTATGCAAAGAAAATACTTATAAAACAAGACTTAGACATACATGTAGATCGTGGCTTAAAAGTTGGATGGAAAAGGAGAAACAGCGCGCAGATCTCTAAAAAACGACGTATATTGAAAAGTTCGTCTGCAAAGCCGCGCCATTAAGTTTGTCACGTGAACACCGACGTGCCTATTGGCTCGAGAAAGTTCCCTCCCGCTGATCGATATACACATTTTGGAAAATTCCCTACAACCTTGCACGCGCACTGGAATATTCCGTAAATATATATAAACTAAATAACATTTAAAGGGTTTATTAATTATATTTCAATTAAGGCAAACATATTTCATAACTTTTTATCAAATAGTAGCGAGTACACGCGACCTAGAGTTTAAAAATGTCAACAGTGGCTGGTACCGCTCTACATGTGGGAGATTTGGTGGTCTTATCAGTCTATTTTGCATTTGTTCTCTTCGTTGGATTATGGGTATGTTATTTCTTTATTGTTTCGATTTCTATTAAAAGAAGCATTTTGCTTGATTTTCTGTAGATCTCGTCTTGAAATAGTAATTGCGAGAAATCACTATCTTCTTTCCTGATAAATGCCGGATCATGCCCGGAATGTGTGATACGAGAATGAAAGTACTCTTGTTACTTCGATGCCAAAGCTGGGAACCAAATATCGTCCAAATTGAGAAACGGCGGGAATTGTTGAAACTTAGAGCAACTTTGCATGTAGGCGACCAAAATCGCGTACGTAACTACGGTTTGAGTTTCATTTACCAGTTAAGATATGATCTTATCTCTATTAGGGCTAGGTAATGCATAAAAGAACACATAACAGGAATTAAGGAAAATCCTTTGCATTAATTCTAATAAGATCTAGATAGATATAGATCTAGATATAGATCTTTGAGTTTGAATCTATATAGATCTAGAACATTTTCTGATGCTTCAATGCATTGAAGGATACAGAATTTTTTCTCATGGAGAACCTTCTGAAAAAACTCTCCCTCAGTGAGCATGCAAAATATTGGAAATAAAGCTTGAAAAAATCAATAAATCTGCTGCTTGGATTTCCAGAACTCTAGATTTTTTTTGCAAATTTAAAGTAGGGTCATGGCCCCATTTCCATTCTTGATCCATGCATGCAGTAGGGATTTTTTTAATGGATGGGCCAAACTGATTTTGGGGACAAACTATTTGTTTTTTAAGCTAAATCTGATTATAATTTTGGAATAGCTTATTCAAATCTGATGTTTGTTTCATTCTAGCATAGGTATTAAGAATTCTTGGGCACTCTACTTTTTCCTAATGGCCCATCAATTTTGCATAGATGGCCCATCAAAATCTTAGTTTTTATATGTGTAATTGAATGGGACATGGGTCATTGGCCTGGCATTCCAATGGCCCATCCTGAATTTGGTCCAGAAATATCCCTGATGCAGTGACATTTTTTATGCCCCCATATCGAGAGATCGGGGGCATATTGTTTTACTCATGTCCAACTGTCTGTCTGTCTGTCCGTCTGTCTGTCTGACCGTTTGTCTGTCCGAAAACTTAACCTGAAAACTAACCTTGCCAATATCTTCAAGCCTATTCAAGATACAAAGCTAATATTTGGCATGATGATAGATCTTAATGATCCGCATCCGCTGGTACCAAAGTCAAGGTCACGTGACAAGGTAAAGGTCATATGTCAAGGTCAAACTTTGAAAAAAATGCTGTTACGGGGGCATTCATGTTTCACAAACACATCTTGTTTGAATTTTCCAGACATCCAGAAAGAACCGTGGAAGTGCAGGTGGATATTTCCTTGCAGGAAGAAACATGAACTGGATACCGGTAGGTACATGAGGGGCGGAGATTATAAAAATCTCTTGTGCTTAATTGAGAATTTTCTCAAATTTCAACTTGAGATTAGAGCTTTATTTCTGTTTTAATACAATATATCTAATAAATGTATAACAAAAAAGATAATATCAATAAGTTGTTTTGATAACAACTTATTGATATTATCATTTATGTTCATACATTTATTGAAATTCTAAATTTGAGAAAATTCTCTATTGAGTATGAAAGGAGTTTTATTATCTTGGACCTAAGAGCCTATCCAGGAAAGCAAGGGGCTAGCGAACAATAGCAAGCACTTCTCTTCTTTCCAATACTAAATGGTGTGCTTGCTTGGGGCAGGGGTGTGGAAATACGAGTTTTCTCCACTTGTCCCTGGACAAGTAAAAGCGGATTTTCTACTCGTCCAGGATCAAAATGAACTTGTCCGCTAAAGAGTAAATAGAAAAAATTGAAAAAACAATGCCTTTTGATGAAGAAAATGCTAGTATCCAGCATTTTCTTCATTAAAAACAATTTTTTCTACCCTATGATATTAACATTAGGATGATTTCTCTCTTAATTCTCATAGGAAATATTCCAATATTTGTCCTGGTATTTACTTGTCCTTGGACAAGTGGCCTCGAAAAATTTACTTGTCCTCAAGTACAAAAGCCCGAGTCGGACAAGTCGGGCATGGGAATTCCACACCCCTGTGGGGTGCTTGTAATAAAAGGCTAGCAAAGTCACAAGGTAACTAGCATAGTAAACAAAAACGGCGGATAGCTTGACTAATATTAATTTTCAAGAAAATCTCACGATTTTTTAAATATTCAATCATCAGGAGGACAGGAAATTTGAAATTATGAATTTTTATACTTTTTTTTTTCAAAGTCACAGATCAAGGTCAAATAATACTCTGTGGTCTCAACATCAATTATCCTGCTTCGACAAAACTTAATACAATTAAATCAAATTCATTTTTATAGACTACTTGTTAATATTTGGGCTATATATTGCAAATTATTATTATTTTCCTGATATTTTCAGGTTGGAGCATCTCTATTTGCCAGTAATATAGGCAGTATACATTTTGTTGGTATGGTGGGTTCAGGTGCGGCCAGTGGAATAGCTATTGCCTTATATGAGCTTAATGTAAGTCACATTGAGTCTTATTCGTTTTGCCAGAACTGTTGTTAGAAGGAGTACTTTGCATTTTAGATTCACATCAGAGCTAGATATAGAGGGGGTATTTTTGATTTTAGATCTATGCAAGTTTTTCAATAATTATAACACAAACCTTATGTTGTTGGTACTCAATTGAATTGTCTCATTAAGACAATTCAAATGAGTACCCACAATATATGGTTTCATTTAGAAATAAAGATTTAAGACTCTACCCTCTCTTACCCTGTGTTTTGGGTACTTATATGAATCTTCTCATGGACACACTCCATAGAATTACCCTCTATGTAGCATTTTGTTAAGAAAACTTTATACACATGTCTAAGCCCCATTATTTCTAGCAATCTGTTTGAAGTCAAACAAAACTGTTTGATATGATGAAATAGAATGCATTCCATGGCAATTGCATCTTTGATTTTCAGGATATCGCGCAATTATACAAATGAGCCTGTGCATGACATTTCAAACAATTTGAAAAGTGCGCAAAGCAAAATCTCTGGCCAGTCTGTGCATTCGCACAGTCTGACCAAAGACTTTGCTATGCTCTGTATAGATAAGGTCCAATCCAATCAGCAGGTGGTCAACAGAGACATTTTATGCAATATGTGGTTGTCCAGACTGCATTATGTCTGTCCATCATGCACACATGAAATTGTTGGAAATGTAACACATAATAATACACAAATGGTATTTTTGCACTTCCCAGTGAAGGAATTCTAAAGAGTTTCAAGATAGAGGCTTTGTATGCTTCACTATCCAGAAACCAGAGTAGCCTTGACTTATGAATTCATTATACCAGCAGAGCAAATCAATGGGGTTAAAAAAAACAACCCTATTATTAAAATATTGTGATACATGTATATGAATATCCCATGCAATCCATTAAGAAGAAGATTTAGTTTATTTAATCGAATATTTTGATAAATAAAAAGAATTTTCTTAATCTAGGATGGAAATTTAAATTTCAAATGTTCATTTTCTCTTTCAGGCCATGTATGTGTTGTTGATTCTTGCCTATATATTTTTGCCAGTTTACATAGCATCAGGGGTATGTATATTTTCACATAAAAATTTTTCTTCAAATCATATTAGACTTGTTATTTTATTTTTTGATGAAAATCTATTTTTCCAAAATCAATGGATGATCTTATTCTGTTGCCATTATAAAGGAAAATAAAACTAACACTAATAAAACCCAATTTACAGTATACATTTATACCCTCTAAAACTAAGTTTGGGGGTATATAAGAGTCAACTTGTCAATCTGTCTATCTATCATTCATTCCACCAGTCTGTCCATCTGTAGCTTTTCCTGTCCTCTAAATTCCTCAGCAACTAATCAGTGGATTTTATTCAAACTTTACAGAAGTGATCAGTATAAATCACAGTGTTTATTCTAGGAATTGAGTTAAGTGGGGGATCTGCCCCCGCCTCTTTAAAAAATGTGGGGGATTTTGAAAAAAATGTGGGTGAATGTAAGGAAGTGTAATAAACCACTAAGTAAAACTATTTTACTGACTGACGAGGGCCCTTCATTGGCATCGTCTGATGTGACCGACTCTTCCTCTCTGACCATCGATGCTTCTTCAGCTCGTTCGTCTGTCTCCCGTGATGTGGATTGGCCAGGCAATGAGAAAAAAATCACTTATTTTTCCTTTTGACATTTTTGAAGTGAATTTATTGTTTAGTTTATACGATTTCAGACGACAGAAATTTTGTTGTCGTCATGATTGAGTGTTTGTTTTACGGCTGCAATGGGACATTTTAAAAACACGGTAACAGGTCCCCTCGGTAACTGTGTCTAGTAAAATGTCAAGATACAATTATCTGTGACAAACCAAGCCCATTCAGACTTACTATTTTTTAAAATTATTATTTTTAACATCATTTATCAATAATAGACAAACCAAAAATTTCTCATAATAAATTTCGGGCCGACATGATAAAAATATTAGGGGTGATTTGAATCTGCGGTACAAGCATAAATTAACTGGTTCTCGGTTCCAATTATCAAAAACGGTACACACATGAAAAAAGTCTTGTTTTACTTTCGCTTTCTAGAGCCGAATTACAAGCTACGAGTATGTAATGGAAGTCTAATCTTGATATTTACGACCTCATTTGATTTGGGGGATTTGTCCCGCACGTGGTCGAGAAAAATGCGGGATTTTCTTAGAAAGTGGGGGATTCCCGCGATCCCGCGGCCTAGAATAAACACTGAAATCAGAGATGTGCAAGTGATATTATGGTCATAATTCATTGACTTTCGACAGAGTTATGGCCCTTTGATGGCATTTAGCATTTCATTTGGGACAAGCACATGAAGGGGGGCATTTGTGACTGTCCTGTTGACTCCGATTCCAAAATTTATGTTAGGATTGAACTTTCTGAAAGTGAATGGATTTTCAACTTTTTTTTGAAGATGAATGCAGGGGTATGGAATTTCAAATTTTCTCCACTTGTCCTCAAAAAAGTAAAACATGATATTCTACTAGTCCAGGATCAAAATTAACTTGTCCCAAAACAGAGAATATTTATATTGTCTTAAAAGGAAACATTGCTTTAGAAGAGGAAATTGCTTAAACTCAGCATTTTCATCATGAAAAACAGTATTTTTTTATTCTTTGATACAAACATAAGGCTAATTAATCCTTTCTATCTTTTTAGTTCCATTCCAAGATTTGTCCTAATATTTTACTTGTCCATGGACAAGTGACATCTTGTCCACAGATAGAAAAAGACCATGTCAGACAATTCCACATCCCTGACTAATGTAATATCATTTCAGGTTTATACAATGCCAGAGTATTTAAAACTACGATTTGGTGGTAAAAGAATACAGATTTACCTAGCAGTTTTAGCTCTTTTAGTCTATATTTTTACTAAAATTTCGGTAAGTAACATGTATATTCTGATATTCTCTGTGCTACACCATCGTGCAGTTGGTATTGTATAGGACAAAGCTATATGTCTTCAACCAATAGGTTGATAATCGTAATCTATGTGGGATAGCAGCTGGAGGCTGGAACAGGATGTAATGGTGATACTGGTGTGAGAAATACCAGAAATCCATTATAAGGTGCTCCAACAGCCACAATGTAACTGAAATAATTATGAAAGCTGCACAAAACCCCATTCAAACAAACCAATGTTCTCTGTTGTAGCAACTGCCTTTTTCTTTCAGATAAATGTATAGTAAGCACTTTAATTCAATTAATTGATTTTAAAGTGAACATCTTTATTTCTAAAGTTCTTTTGATGTTAAAACTCTAAAAAAGAGACTCATTATTTTTGAAGACATGGTTATGATTTTGCCTGACATCATACTAAGAATTTTACTAGAGTGGTAGATAGACATGATACAAAATAGGGCTTGTGTTTGACAGGGTTTTGACTCCCAAAATCCTATTTTGACCCTCAAAAATGGGATGCAAGAGGTCATTTTGACCCTTTAAATTTCCAGTAGTACAACATATGCAATATATAAAGATTATTAAAATCAAATGTTTTCTTCATAATATTACAAAAGATATATATAAATGAAACAACATAAACAATACAGTGTGTCGACACTGTATTGTTTATGTTGTTTCAGTTATACTATAGATTACTTTAAAGACTGACAAGTTTTCATGTTTTTTGTTCATTTTTGACTCCTACAAAAACAGCTTTGACCCCAAGAATTTCATGTACAAGATATCTGACTCTCAAATTTTAAAAGATAGCACAAGCCCTGACAAAAATACCCTTTTAGTACAAGATATTCAATTGAATTTTTCAGATATTTTATTAGTATCAAAGAAACATAGTGGTAACATGCACTGTCATATCCGACATCATGATGAGCTCATTTAAAAAATTGAATGTAAGACAAGGAAATCCTTGATCAGCAGGGAAGAAGACTAGCAGGGGCGCAGTCGCCCATTGGCCCCTAGATTTTTGGCTGGGCCCCTAGATTTTTTTGGAAAATCCCTATGCCTCTAATGTTAAACATTGAATTTTTGAAGCCTGGGCCCCTATGTCAAATTTATTAGTCATTTTCCCTGAGCAGTGTTCCAAAAAAACCCCCAAATGGGGGTTGTTTACCCCGAAATTGAAGCTTGTACCCCCATTTTTTGCAACCAGCCTTCTTTGTGTTATATAGAGGGGGTACATACACCCTGTAAAATACCCATTTTTATCCCCAGATAGAAAAAGCAGTGGGAACACTGTTAATGGTCATTCAAGCCGTTGGCATCATGCAGTCCGTTGGGCGTCGGAAGTTAATCTGGAGGTCCCTGGTTTGATCCTGGGACGGCGGCACTCATTCTTTCCGACTATTTGTCTCTCACCAATGGGTTGATAATCGTAGACCTATGTGAGATAGCAGCTGGAGGCTAGGAAAGGATGTTGTGGTTGTACTGGTTAGAGAAATACCAGGAAACTATTGTTATATGCTCCAGCCGCTGCGATATAACTGAAAAAAAATTGAAAGCGGCGTAAAACTCAATCATTCAATCAATCAATTGATGGCCCTTCCTTTTAGAAAGGGAGGAATGTTTTCCTGAGTAAAAAAAAAAGATATTTTTCTCCAACAAAGTTAACATTTTGTGTTTCTTTCATTTCAGGCAGATTTATACGCAGGAGCAATTTTTATAGAACAATCTCTTAAGTGGAATATATATGGTGCTATAATGTTTCTATTAGCAGTGGCAGCTATTTTCACCATTGCTGGTGAGTTGTTTTTGCTTTGAAAGTATGGAATTTAATGCCACTTTTAAGTTTTTCCTTGCAGTTTGTGTACTTACCAATGTCTACCCATGAATATTTGAAAATGAGATTAGGCTTGGCATAGGTCAACCAAAGGTTGCATTTCAAAAAAATCTTACACAGGAAGGTATAATGATCATTCAAGTTTAAGAAAATCATAGAAGTGCAAAACACTTTAACCCTAGTGGTCAGTCTGTGGTGACACGTAATGTCCTACCCAGATGACTCCTTTTTACCTTGTGGGTCAAATATCTGAGCCTGCCAATGACATTTCCAACAATTTGAAATGTGCACAGAGCAGAGTCTCTGGCCAGGGTGTGTATCTGCACAGTCTGACCAGGGTCGTTACTGAGCACATTGTAGATAATGCTTTTGTAGATAGTCTCAAAGTGCTTTTAGATAGTTGAAGGTAATCTGGTAAATGTACTGTGGGATTGTCTAGGTTGCTCAATTCTTCGGCTTCACGAATATATGAAATTGTTGGATGTCATGGAAAGGCTCATCTATTGATGGATTAAGCAGGGATGTGGAAATACACATTTTTTCCACTTGTCCTTGGATAAGTAAAACCTTTTTTTTTAACTTGTCCAGGATCAACATGAACTTGTCCGCACAAAAAGAGAATAGATAAATAAGAGCAATTTTGTTTTTAAAGAAGAAAATGCTGGAACCCAGCATTTTCTTCATTGTAAACAATTTTTTCTACCCTTTGATGCAAACATTAAGCTTATTAATTTCCTACCTCTATCAAGTACCTTTCCAAGATTTGTCTTGGATTTACTTGTCCACGGACAAGTTGCAAAGAAAATTATACTTGCCCACAGGTAAAAAATGTCATGTTAGACAAGTCTGGTTCGGAAATTCCACACCACTTGTTTAACATAGTGGACCCATAATAGTTCTGCAATCTTAAAATTTCAGAGTGCCAATTGAGGTTTCCTAATGATTTCATTACGAAGTTCTAGATTGAACTAAGTTATGTTTTTTACTAAGTTACAGTTTCAAGTGGTGTTACGATCTAATCAAACAAAATTACAAAATTTTTGCATACATTTTGTTTACACATGAATTGAAAAGAAAAGAAGACAATCCAAGCCTTTTGATTTAAAAAAAACTATACAGGTATTTTTGACACAGCAGAGTATGAAACCATTAAATTTGACCCAAAAGATATAATAGTCCAATGGGTGACCAAAATTTAAAAATAGCTTGTATAAAGCTAAATTTATGACATTTTGATTGCCTACTGACAATAAATCACTCCATATTGGTAAACTTGATGCTAAAAAATGTATCTGTGATTTATTCAAATATCCTATACAATATTTTACCGGTCACTGCCCGATATTTATTGTCATGGATCAATGAAAAGTAATTACTTCTTTGAAGGCTGAGTGACTTTCACCGTAAAAGCTTTTGACTTGTAACTGTAACCCTTTCCGCAAAACTACAAAATGAAATATGATCTCTTTAGCGTAGTGGACCTGTAATAGCTCAACAACATTGTAGAATTTATGAACTTTAATAGTGTTAACCGAGGTTTCCTAATGATTTTCATTAGGAACCTCAGTCAACAATGTGAAAGATCATGAGTTCCAAAATGCGTGAAACTATTACAGGTCAGCTACCTTAAATTCAAGATTACTGCTTTAAAAAAAAGAATAAACTTGCCGACTCTAGCATTCATTTGAACTCAAAGTATGTTGTTGGCCATCCATCATTTTCCTTTCCCCATTCTTTTTTATTGAAGAATTTTGTTGAAAACCAGCTCAAAAAACCACAACAGCTTAAAATAAAGTTGTAGCTTTGACAAATTGATTACCAGCCTACAATTTGCATTTTGTGATGCAAAAAATGAGGTCCAGGCTTAAGGGCGTGGCCAGAAATCCATTATTTGTTTTAAACCTACATGCATTTATTTAACACCAATTGGAATACAAGTTCTTAAAACTTAAATTTATTCTCCTTGATTCTGCTTCCTGATAATGAACCGGGTAACGAATGTGTCGGCCATGGAAAGATTCAAAATCAATAGTCACCCCAGAGAAATTGAACTTGGGTCCTCTTGAGAAACTGGCACTCAACCTCTCAACCACAGACACCACTGTTTAAAAAGTTGTCGATGTTACTCTAAAACCTCGTAACTGCAGCTTGATCAAAGCTGTAGTTACGAGGTTTTAATATAACAACGACTATGTACAAAAGTTCTCAGACAAAATTTGAATTAGTCGGGATAAGAGTTCAATGCTGAGTACTTCATGCATCAATGTACAAATCTTTTATTCCCTTTGAATCTAGAAAAGGTTAAGGCTATAAACAGTTTGAAATCAGGTGAAAAAAAGTAGGTTTATTACAGGTGAAATAACGAGTTTAAATTCCTCGCTTAATGGATGTCTGCATATTATATGATTTTATCTATTTGAAAGTCAATAACTTGAACAAAATTCTAATGCATTTACTTAATAATAGTGCTACGAACCAAAAGCCCTTGATACAAGAGAGTATTATCAGTGCGGCATGAATATTAAATTTTAACCTTTGTCATGCTGAATAAATTTTGGCTAAAAATTTTCATCAAAATCAGAGGGCAAAAAGCACTGAAAGTACAAACTGAAGGTCAAATTTTATTTGTGAAAAAACTTAATCTATTGAAAATTCTGGTTTGAAAATGAGAAACAGGTGGTGAAAACTAACATCAGACAGCACATATTTGCAGGCTAATGTTTGTCTATAGCTCCTGCCAAAGCAGGAATATTCCAGGTTCAGCATGACAAGAGTTAAGAAGGTTCTAGCCTGTCCAAATTTGTCCAGACTATTTTCTACTATAATTTTGGATGGATTTCAAAATAATTAAACACTTTAACTTTCCCCACAATGAGCAGCTGTGCTTTTAACGAAGTGAACCGTTAACAGTTCTCTAACTTTCCAGAAGTCATGAATTTTAATAATGTCAACCAAGGTTATCTAATGATTTAATTAGGAAACATCAGTTAACACAGTTTGAATTCTTTACTTCTGAAATGTTGCGGCACAATATTTGCTCTACTACCTTAACCCTTTGCTGTTTAATCTGTGCGTTTTATGTGCCTGTGATTCTATGATTGAGAAAACATTTTGAAAAAAGAAGAAATTGCTTCTGACAAGCAATTTCTTCTTTTTCTACACTATTTTCTACCCTACTGAATGGTTATTTTTCAAATTAAATCCACTTTAAATTTTCGTCTGCAAAACCTTTGAATTTGGACAGGTCCAAAATTTTTAAAACTGGAAAGGGTTAAAAGGACATTTATTTGTATCTCAATGGCCAAGATCTCACAGAAGCCTTTCAGAAGTTCAAATTCAAACTTGTGTCCAAATCATATTTCCTACACTTAACGGGAAATTTCAACACAATGTGGCACTGATTTTTCCCACAAGGTATAGAAGTGCCATTTGAATAAGAATCAAATTCAAGGTCAAGGTCACATTTCAAGGTCAAACATATGCGGGTTCAAAATTAGTGCTGTTGCTGGACATCCATTTGTATTTTAGTTTGATGGCTTATCTCAAATTATATGAAATGAAGAAAATTATTGTTTTACATTCATTGAGGTATGAAACAAGAATCTTAATCACATTAATGTGTGAATCTGCTTTACATATTCATATAGTGATCAGGAAACAAGAACCATTTATAACTCCCATTCAAATTAATTACTGTCTTACTGCATGTGTTTAATGTTCTCCATGACTACATAAGGGTTTTACTCTTCTGAGAATTTACTCAAACTTGAGCTATAGTGACTGTTAAATTTTTGTTAGATACTGCTGAAAGATTTGGAAAATGAATGATATAATAAATCATGTAAGATGTGTAATTCTACATTTCCAAGCATTTACAATGCCAAAATTAATTTGATATTCCGTGTTAAGATTCAATAACATTTTCAGCCAAGTAACAAAACAGTTTAAAATTTGGGGTTATCTTCTAATCACTATTAAAAATTTTGAAAACGAGCTTATAATAATTGTGGCAGTACATGTAATGATTCAATAATAGAGGAAATCATTGGAAAGGAGAGAAAGATAACTTGATCATGAATAATTTATGACCTGCTGATTGAAACAAAACATTTACAATTATTATTGCATGAAATGTGCGTTATCGGGTTGTTTATAATAGGCATTACGCTAACGAACAAAACCAGGGCGTAAACAAGAGAAAAAGTGGATTAATAAGTAGACTCTCGTGTCATTAACACCTTGACTTTTCACTTTAAAATCCTCATATTGCCTATACGCTTTATCATTTTCTTTGTTTAACATTCAAATAGAGCATAAATAAAGAACGTCTTTGATCCTACTCCAGCATTAAATTTTGTGACATAAATTTACTGAGCAACGTGAGTATAAACAAAAGTGACAATGCAATGCATTAAGCAATTTTCTGGCACATTAGTTGGTTTTGATCATTCTTATGAATTATTTTGCAACCTCTGTTTGAATAAACAATATAGTCTTTACTTTTATGCAATAATAGTGTCAATTCATGTTTTTGAGGACATTAACATTTGCAGAGTCCCTCAAAATGCTTTAACGCCCTTGTGCTATGCACTCAGGTGCTTAACCAATTTTTTGGGGCTCTGCAAATGTAAGTTTACGCCCTCAAAAAATGTCAATTCATCCTATATAAAAAGCTTAAAGGAACAATTACATGTACTGGCTGGCCCTTTACTGAGTCACTGGATTTTACACTCCTTTGATTTGATACCTGAATAAAATATTGTTGAAAAGAGAGAAATTGCCCCTTTTTGCTCAATATTTTCAAACAGACTTGATTGTTTGAGACTTTTCAATTCAGAGCGGCTTTTTGTTGTCATCTGCATGTACAATCCCTTACAATTTCCAGTGACATTGTGGGTAACCCAGCCTATTACAATTATATGACTAAAAAGTTGGGTAAAATCCCACCAAAACAAACAAATAAAATTAAAAAAAAAAATACAAAAAAAACACACACAAAAAAAAATTCAGAGAAGGGTTAAACCCTTTGCTGTTTAATCCCTGCATTTTACGTGCCTGTCATTTTATGTTTGAGAAAACATTGAGAAAAAAGAAGAAATTGCTTCTGACAAGTATTTTCTTCTTTTTCCACACTATTTTCTACCCTACTGAATGGTTTTCGAATTAAATGCACTTTAAATTTTTGTCTGCAAAACCTTTGAATTTGGACAGGTCTTAAATTTGGTAAAACAGGAAAGGGTTTAAGAGAAGCTGTTATTACAGGTACTATTTTTATTACGATTGTTATCCATGGGGCATAAGTAAAATAACTCATAGGTCTCTAGGTCAATTACTAACACAGACTTCAGAAAAGATAATAAATGATATCATAAAGTGTTAATATACCTTCAAGAACTGAAATAAGGCTTTGCAATTCAATGTCCAAAATCAATTACTGAAATTGCATGATACATAGTATTGAACTTAGTTATGAAGTTGGGAAACCAAAAAGCAGTAACTGCAGCCTTATTCATTAGCTTTGTTAACAAAGATACTTATCATTTGCTGAGAAACAATAAGGGTTTTCTAGGTTATACATGATGTTACATCAAGGTACTTGAAGCAGACTACATAATTATAGGAAACATTAAAAGGCTTACAAGAAACATTTCTACTAATTGGAACACAGTGGGAGACGTAACAAATTTGCTTCATAATGTAAAAAAGAATGTCAGTTATATTATGTATTTTGACACACTGAAGTATAGATCCACAAGTTTAAGTGAGTGATCAATGGTCAATTTTGTCTACACCTGTATAGACAAAATTGACCTTTGATCACTCACTCTAAATTGCAAGTCTATAACTGTTGTGAGTTGCTCTTTGGTGAAAGTTTGCGGGAAATGAAAAATGACATATTTAAAGCAAAATGATTTAATTTTAGTTGTGTCCATCAAAATTGTGCATTTTTATTAGCTGAAAAGTTTGGTTTTATTTCTCAAATGAAACCAATATTTTGTATGCAGTAGTCCCATAAGAAGGCTAATTCATAATTGACAGATTTTAAAGTATTTGCTTCAATGTATTAAAATATAAGAGCGGAATAAAGTATTTGGCCATTTTATGGAGGCATGAAACTGAAAAAGTGATCACACTAATGTATGAATCTGCCTTGCTTATAATCATTCAGTGCTAATATGTTTTTAATTTCATACCTATATGAATTACAAATGCTCTCTTAATCTCTTAAATAAGATGTTGAATTATGACACATTGTGATAAAAGGACTATAAGCTATTGTGATTTATCTTAAAAAGAAAGAAGGAAAACATTGTGTAACAGAGAAAAAAATAATATGCTGATGATTTGTTAAAATTCGGATAAGCTTGACCTTTGCAACAAATCCAGTGTCAGTATTGAAGAAATTTAGAATTAACTTAAATCCATCTAGATTATAAAAACAAGAAGACAAGGACGGATTATCCAGGGGTGTGGAATTTCCATGCCCAACTTGTCTGACAGGTTTTTCTACCTGTTGACATGTACTTTTTCCTATTGCCACATGGACAAGTTAATATCAGGACAAATATAAAAATAGTACTAAACAGATCTAAGAAATTGATTTATCATAATATTAGTATCAAAGCAAAGAAAACATTGGTTTTTTTAAAAATAGTCTAGGCTCTTATGTAAAAATATTGGGTCGATCGTGACACGTCGGACGAAAGTGCCAGTTTTTGTCTATAGTAAGCTACAATCATGAGATAACTTTTGCACTAGGGGTGCCCGACTTGACGGGTCTATATACGATTTAAGGGCGATTTCAAATTTCAGATATATGTCTATCCGGATACTCTTCCTTTTATTTTAAAATTTGCGAGTTTCTCTTCGTTAGACGGGCAAAGATGACACCAAAGTGCCGTTTTTATCTCTACTGTATTCATTAAATGTTCCGCATCAATTATAAGGGTTATTTTTTACCAATGTCCATGCGTTTGTTTGGCTTACCATCTGTTTGTAATATATAGCTAAACTACGTTATAGGCCTATGTGTAAATAGATAACCGTAGTTGAGATTATTTGCAAATTATTTGAACTATGTCATTTCCTATTGTTAAGTATCACTAGATTTCGAAGATAAAATTTATCTGACGAATCTGGTCATGCAGAATCATTGCACAGTTACCGGGTAGCACGATGTAGGCAGCCCCAGATCGATCTCCGGCCGTGGTGAAAATAGTTTTCGTGAATTGTCTCTCACCAATGACCTGTCTTAGGCTTGAATAGTTAGACTGATGTCGTCATATCGCATTTGGTAACGCGACAGACTCTAAATCATAGGGTTTCAAATTCGATCCCTTTCGGCGGCACCTATCCTTACCGACATCTTCTGGCATCAATGGACTGACACTCGTTAACCTATGTGGGTTTAGCGTCTGTCCATTGTCATATAATCCGCGCATATAAAAAAGTTTTGAGCTGCACAAAACTTGTAGAGTGGATAAACTTTCCATTATGTATGACGTAGATGCGAAACAATACGAGAAACAAACGCTACGTATCCGATACTATCCGTTATAATTCCGCTGTATCCTCAATCCATCCGTTAGGCATCCTCGGAACTCTTATCCGCTTTGGATGAAAACGTACGGTGGGCGGAATTATTTTGTATACAAAAAGTAAATAAGAGGAAAGTAACACGGATATTTAAGTATGTAAGAGTATGCATCACGTAAAATTCAATGATCCGCGCTGTATCCGTTTTGTTTCCGCTCAGCATTTGCAATATATGCGCCGAATGTTGTATGCGTCAGCTCTTTCCGCTATACGTGTACGTCACATATTGCATCCGGTAACCTCTTCTGAACTGTCAGCCGCTCTTATCCTCAAGGTTTCCGATGAACATCCACTCAACATCCCGGCTACATACTTTATTCATCAGATGTTTTCCCTTCTGTTTCCGCAAAATTTTGCCACTATTAGTAGTTTTGAACAAGCGTATGAGAACGGATGGAAATTTCACTCTTCCGACGAGTTCGTTTTAATAGCATACATTTTGTGTCCATTTGGCAGTGGGACCGGGCCCTAAAGAAGAGTATATTGATTGTCATTAGTAGCTTTTTCCCTTAAAGTTATTTACTATTCGTGTTAAATCTTTTATACTGGCACTACCTTATTTAGGATAATGCGTCTATTGAAGAAATGGGCAGGACTTTCAATGCATTTCAGTGGTACAAAATGACATTATACTAAAATGGTGATGACATTAAAAATATCTTATGATGATTATACGCGTAAACGAAATAATCAAGAATACCGTTTGCGCCTTCCAATACTGCTGCTCGGTGCTATGAAGTGTATGTAAAAGAGATTCTAAGAAGTCAAAGAAAGGGACATAATTCATGCAAACATGCGTTCAGTTACGGTTATCCCTTGGTAGTATAGATTTCTCTTATTTTATAATGATCAAATATGCAAAGTTAAAAAACAAATGCTTTAAGCGCTGCCTTCAAGATATATCTATCTATCTATATAATTATACTGCCTAACTCCCCTTTCGGGTATTACTGGCAGGTGACAGTATATAGGAGAGTGCTTAAGATAGGTATCATGCATTACCACGCGAATTAAAAATATTACTCGTAAGCGTGGACGTATGGCTAAATTAAAACACATAATACAAAAGAAAAAAGAAGAAAAAAGAGTTTTCGCCCGAAGCTGTGATGATGTGAAGCGGTGGTTAAATTCCAACACTGGGGTTTCTCTGATTCTAATTATCATTTTAATTTGTCATCTGTTAAGTGCTTAATACGCATTTCGAAAGAGATTCAGTTTGTGTGTTTCTTTTACTTTTGCAAAGACCGTTAGATCCATTTGACGTACATTCGATAAATGCGTGAATATATGATCATTTTCGTGTGCTCACGAAGTTAAATAGAATTTATCTATTGCAATACCTACTAGAATTGAAATGTCTTATATTTGCGATATTCATAAATGTCCCTTGGACTAAAGATAGTGTCTCATAAACGCTCCGACGCGTCAGCGATGCGTCGCCGGCGTCTTTTTACAGAATCGGTGGTAAAATCGACGACTAGACTAATCGGTGCATCAGCCGTTTCGGTTGTAGATTTTTTTGAGATCGACAATGCCGGTCAGTGAGTTTTACCTTCAAGTTAAAACCTGCCGACTAGTCGACGATGACTTTAAGATTTATGGAAGACACTATCATATCGACGACTAATCGTCGGCTATTGGCCGGGCTTCGGTCGATTTTGTAGACGTCTTTTCTGACCCTTTCACTTCCGTTTGGAATCGGCGACTAGTCGCCCAGATACATCGCAGGCGCATCGCTGACTAGTCTACGACATGTCACCGGCATATCATCAGCATGCTATGTTAAATCGACCATGATTTCTGAATCATCACTGCACAAGAAATTAGACATCGCCACGTCGGTCGGGATTTATGGGACTGCAAAACATTTTTATTCTTATATAGCCGGCGCCCGTCCGAAGTTATATCTAACTTATCGACTGATGAAAAATAGAAATCGCCGATGTGTCGACGTCTTTGACTTTTATGTGACTGTAACACAAAATAGACCTAACAAATCGTTAAATCGAAACGAAAACAATTTCGTTTCATTTGAATCAATCATATGCCTTATTTTCATTATATCATTTATGTACTAATTTTATTCTTAAATGAAAAAAAATCACAAAAGGCCTGTTTTCCCGTGACGTCTTTTTTTTCCGCGACGAATTAATGGTAATTCGCCAACAAATTCGGCGGTTTGCCGGCAATACAGCAAAAGATGGCATGTGCAAAAGCAGTAATCAATCTTTTGACAATTCACTATTGGTTGATCTGCGATGAACTTGCTTAGTGCTTAATACGTGAAAATTGACATGACCGGATCGCTGCAGTTTCAAGTCGCATATATACGGTAGACGTAAGAAATGTTTTATGACCATGTTAGTTATAATCCGTTCACTGGGTATAATGACAGTCAACAATGTATTTAGGTTACGAGGCAAGATAATTGAAACAATTGGATTTTCATCACATAGATTAAAAAAGAATATAATACAGACATTTAAATAATTTTTATCCTTTTTAATTGCTTTTCTCTCTATCGGTTACACAATTACATTCTGAGTTAAGTCCTGTTGATTAAATTGTAAATTTTCAAAAGGAAAGGTATTCGGATAGCACTTTATCCGAATATTTGATCATCCTATTTAAAGGTTTCAAAGTTTTATAAATCGGGCACCCCCAGTTACAATTCACGCTGGTAGTATTACCCATGACCAGGGCTCATCTTTTGCAACTTCGCAATCCAGAATCTCTTAGAATTGTCGATCCTTAAAATGGAGAGTTGCTAAAAATACAAAAATGATACTTTGGTCTTGCAAATGTAAATTTAAAGACCATTTTCAAACTTTTTTATTCTTTGAAGTTTAAAATGTAATAAATTCTAAATGTAAATGTAGTTTAAAGGCAAAATATATATAGAAGTTTGGCATAAATGACCATTTTTCGTTTAAAAGGAACAGTATTCGGATAGTACATTATCCGAATATTTAACCAACGATTTCCAGTCTCATAGGCCTTTAAATCCGGGCACCCCTAGTGCAAAATATTGCTAATAGAACCCTTTAACCACGTACAAAAAATGGCACTTTCGTCCGACTTGTCACGATTTTTTACCTAAGCGACTCTACTAAAAAGAAAATGGTGGAGTCCAGCATTTTCTTCTTAAAAACAATGTTTTCTCAAAATTTAATGGTTTTCTTTTTTGATGACCTGTTATTTTGATCCGGTGCAAATAGAAAATCATCTTTTACTTGGCCAGGGGCAAGTGGAGAATTCGGTATTTCACATCCCTGGATTATCACTATAGTTGTGATAATAGAGAAAAGGTTATTGTATACTGTCCTGCGTTCAGGATTACAAAACAGTGCAAAAAGAGTTTGCAAAGTATACTTTGCTTTGCATGAAAGAGGACATGCAAAGTGGGATATAATTTGCAAATATCTTGCATCGTTTTGTCATCCTGAACTCAGGGCAGGTTTATGCTTTACAATGTTGGGACTGGAGTTAATTTATTTTTGTATCATCAGCCAAGTATTCAAGTTGACTCATTTCCTATAATATTATCTTGATAAACCAGGGAATAACACTTTCCGTAAACCATAAAACCCAAATCCATTATTTACTGTAATTTTTCTCATAAAAACTTCCTCTATTAGAGTACATACCAGGCTTGTACAGGATATACTGCCACCATCATATAGTTCAGTGGTAGCATGTTGGACTTTCATTCAAAAGACTCCCACTGGTTCAATTGTCGGCGACAGTACTCATCCTTTCTAACTACATAACTTCAACAATTTGGTTGATAATAGTAGACCTATGTTGGATAGCAGCTATAGAGACTAGGAAAGGATGTGATGGTAGTACTGGTGTGAAAAATACCAGGAATCTATTGTTAGATGCTCCAGCTGTGGTGACATAACTGAAATGTTGTTTAAAGCAGCATGAAACCCCGTTAAAACAAACAAACTAAATTGTACAGGAAATGGAATTCTTTATGATGGATGTCAGACTTGTTCAACTTGGGGCTTTTCTGCCAGTGGACAAAATGATTTGTCCAAGGACAAGTGCTGTTTGGATGTATCAAAAGGTTAATAGAATTCAGTACTACTTATCAAAAACAAGTCATAGAATTGTTTCAACTCATGTATTTCCATCATTCCGATTCACCCAATTATTCTCATACTGGAAGTTCCAGAGAAATATGAAAATGATATTAAGAAATAAGAGGCCCAAGAGGGACTTTATTACACCACTGGCTTTTTACCTCTAGATTTGAAAGAGAAATGTTTTTCACAGGATAAAGATTATAGGGTTAATTTACGTTTTTGAGGGCTGCAAATGTTATAATGCTTGAAAGCACTCAGGTGTTAAAGCATTTTTTGGGTATCTGCAAATGTTAACGCCTGAAAGAACATGAATTGACACTTTTATTGCATAAAAAGAATGACTTTATTAGTATTTATTCAAACAGATTCATGGAGAAGATTCTCAAATATTTAAAGGGAAATTTGGCATGCCACATCCCTATTTGGATCAAATTTTGTTGGAAAAAATTAAGTGAAGGATCATGGAAGGAACATCCATGCTAATTTAAGTTCAGGGTGATGGAATTAACATTCTTGCCCAAATGTAAGTTTTGATAAAATTTATGCCAGAAGATTTCTAATGATTTTAAACAGGAAAGCCACACCAATATTTGATGGTCAATCAAAATTCATGAACTATTTAGGGAAGGGTTTCCCTTATCAGTTCTGCAAAGATTATATAAAAATTGGCTAAACACTTTTGGAGAAGATTGTTAAAGAAAATGTTTGCCCACCAATGCATCAAGAGTTCATAAGTGTTCAAAAGTTTGTTCACCTTAATAAGAAAATAGACTGTTGTTAAGTTTGCATAAAAGACCGAGATGATATCTTAAAAGAAATAGTTTATATTTGAAGAAGGGACTCTTATAAGTAAGCCAGGACCTTTATAACCCAAACTTTTGAGTCCCTTGGACTTCATACTGTTGATACATGTACCATATTAAAACCCTGCAAGTTATTTCTCATAAGGTCTAATTTCCTGATGTTGATATTTTCTTCAAGCTTCTGATTGAGAGCAGAATCATTATTCGTTAAATTTTATACAGACTTTAATATGTTTTGATTCTCACTTTATCAATTTTTTCCAGGTGGACTGACGGCAGTTATTTGGACAGATTTTATACAGACAGTTATAATGCTTGTAGGAGCTATGGTTCTTATGGTGTTAGGTAGGTGTTTATGGTGTTGCTTACCTTTTTAGGTTGGCTGTTTTTGGAGAAACCTAAGGTATTACTATAGCCTTGCCATCATTGAAGTTATTGTTGCCGTTGTTGTTGTCATTGTGCAAAAACTTTGACATTTTGTGACACTCTGGTTCTACTGTAGGCATTCACTTGAAATTGGCATATATGTTCACCATCATAAAAGCAATGTAACTATTTAACGGGGAGAACCTTATATGCATTATTTTCAAATTATACTCCTATTTTGCCTCAGATTTTTATCCACCATCCAGCAATCATGAGTGTAGACACCTGTAGGTCATGCTCTTGGTATTCAGCTTAATGATTAATATCTGTTCATAACTTTTTATCGTCATGTTGAATGAAAGTTTAACAAATAACTTAAATTATGGGTCTTTAAAAGTTTGAATCAAGGGTCAGCACAACACTTTTGTAAGTGCCTATAAATTTATGGGCACTTACAATAGTGTTACACTTACCCTTGAAATGTTCAAATAAATTTTGAGCTGCATTCATGAAGAGACAAAAATACTAGCAAGTTGTTACTTTGAATGAAAACAAACAATCTTTGATAAAGCTCAAATTGATTAATAGTTAGTATTGGAACTTAATTTTTATCAAACTTTGTGAAGTTCAAGAACTAGTTCTAGAAGCTCAGGAACTGATTCTAGAAGTTCAAGAACAAGTTCAATAAATAGAACAGAGTTCTTGAACTGCCATATTTTTAGCTTTGCTGTTTTCGGAGAAAACCCGAGGTATTGCTATAGCATCCGTGTCGTCGTTGTCGTTGTTGTTGTCGTCGTGCGAAAACTTTTACATTTTGTTATATCTCAAGTTCTTCTGAAGACATTCACTTGGAACTTGGCACACATGTTCACCATCAAAAGAGCAACCTATACTATCATGGGGGATAACTCTAGATGCATTTTGTGCAAATTATGCCCCTTTTTCGACTTAGATTTTTTCCCACAATCCAGCACTCGACAGCCGAGCGTAGGCACCCGTAGGTGGTGCTCTTGTTATGTTCTAGAACATTCAAGAACCAGTTTTATAACTTTTTTGAAGGGGGGCAAAGTTTAAGGTAGAGCTATCAGTTATCCTTAACTCACATAATTTCCCTTTTCTTCTGTAACAAACAGCCATCAGAGATATCCTTGTCTTACATATGTGTAAGACCAAATTCTTAATGACATCATTGCTACTTTATCAAACGCACAATTTTCACGGTATTTCTGTCATCAGAACGCTTCAAAAAATGTTTTTTAACATAAAAAATGTTGTTTATGTGACAAAAAGAATCTGGGCCCAAGGTTATAAAAGTTTTCTCTGGCTCAACTTAGAATTTTCTCAAAATTTAAATTTTAAAAAATGTATGAAAATAAAAGATAATATTAATGAGTTGTTATTCATAACAACTCATTAGTATTACTTTTTATGTTAATACATTAAAATGAGTATTAAAACAGAATTTTGGCTTTCATTTCAAATTGAAAATTGAGAAAATTTTGAATTGAGAATGAAAAAAGTTTAATAACCTCAGGCCCTGAACTCGATTTTATTTGAGACAAGCTGATCTTAACCTTATCTAGAATTGAAAAGTGAATAATTTTTCAATTCAAGAATCCTTTAAGATCAGCTTATCTAAAAAAAACCAAAAACATAAGGCGTCGGACTGTCAATCTAGTGGTCCTTGGTTCGATTTCCGACGGCAGCACTCATCCTTTCTGACTAGTTGTCTACCACCAATAAGTTGTTAATTGTAGACCTGTATGGGATAGTAGCTGGAGGCTAGGAAAGGATGTGATGGTAGTACTGGTGTGAGACATACCAAGAGTCTATTAATAGGTGCTCCAGCCTTGGTTAACAGACTGAAATAATGTTAAAAGCAGTGTAAAACCCCATTCAAACGAACAAACAAAAAAAATCTCAATTAAGATCCTAATATGTCTTACACATGTGATAGGCTCACACTCAAATGATGTCACAGCATTTTTGCCCTCTCTGCATCAAAAAATAGAGCTCAACATACAAAACTATTCTTTGTGTGAGAAAAAGATTCTGTCACCTAATTTTGTTTTAGACAAGCTGATCCTAATCCTGGAATAAAAGGAAAATATTAAGCTCACCAAGGCTTCCTTGATATTATTTCTACTCTAGACTGGTTATTAGTCCCCTACCGGTGTTCACACCGGAGGGGACTATAGGTTTGCCCTCCGTCTGTCCGTCCGTCTGTCCGTCCGTCCGTCTGTCTGTCCGTCTGTCCGCTCAAATCTGGATCCCGCGATAACTTAATAACTAAGCAAGCGTTTTTGATGAAAGTTGGTATATGTTTAGATGGCAATGTGTAGATTATGCACATCATTTTATTTTTGTTCTTTGACAAAAAGTGCGGTTGCTTTGGTAACGGAAATAGTGAAAATATGGCAAAAAATGGGATCCTGCGATAAGATAATAACTAAGCAAGCTAGTTTAATGAGACTTGGTATATGACTATATGGCAATGTGTAGATTATGCACATCATTTTATTTTTGTTTTTAGACTAAAATTGTTGTTGCTATGGTTATGGAAATAGTGAAAATATGGCAAAAAATATTGGATCCTGCGATAAGTTAATAAGCAAGCTAATTTGATGAGTCTTGGTATATGACTAGATGGCAATGTGTAGATTATGCACATCATTTTATCTTTGTTCTTTGACAAAAAGTGCGGTTGCTATGGTAACGGAAATAGTGAAAATATGGCAAAAAATGGACCCTGCAATAACTTAATAACTAAGCAAGCTAACTTGATGAAACCTGTTTTAAAATGTAAAAAAAATTACAAGCCATGTTAGTCAGGGTGGTGATGCAGCAGTATTAATCACCTCCAGTGAAAGTTCTCATTTCTTACCAACAAGACTGAAGAAAAACATCTTGGATCAGACAAGGTAACTGTTATTGATACTATTTCTTGCATCTGTCTATTGCTTGCATGAATTGTATAGTGGGCACAGCAGAGACAACAACTCATGTAAGTCTTGTTTAACCCTTTCCAAAACAAGACCTGGTTTTGACGTCCCTGATAGAATTGGCGTGGGAAAACATTGAGACAAACGAAGCCGGTAGTGGACTTTATGTGTTGCATACAACACCAGATACTTGTTGTCAGCTAATCTCAAACATTTTGTTTTTTATTTCATTGCAGCTTTCATAAAAGTAGGTGGGTTTTATGAAATGGTAGAGAGATATCCCAAAGCTGTGTCAAACTACTCTTTATACAGTAACAGCTCATGTGGGGAACCTCGGTCTGATTACATGCATTTGTTTCGTGACCCCATAAAGGGTGATCTCCCTTGGCCAGGTCTTGTTGGAATCACAATCAACTCCATATGGTACTGGTGTTCAGATCAGGTATACATGCGATTATTTCTTTCTCTCTTCCAAAGCTAATATTTTTATGCCCCCCCCCCCCCTCCCCCCTCATGAAATGTAGACTTGCATATAGAGTTACCTCTGTTTGTGTATGAACAAAGATGTGGAAAGGTTTCTCTCTTTGTCCCTGGACAAGTAAAAGCTGATTTATTACTTGTCCAGGATCAAAATGAACTTGTCCACAAAAAAGTAGGTAGATGAATATTAAGAAAATAATGATTTTAATGAAGAAAAAGCTGTAACCCAGCATTTTCCTCATTAAAGACAATGTTTTCTTTCCTTTGATACTTGTAAACAAAAGGATGACTTCTTTCCTAGATCTTTTCAGTACAGTATCAAGATTTGCTCTGGTATTTACTAGTCCATGGACAAAATGTACTTGCCCGCATGTAGCAAGTAGAAAAGCCTGTGTGGGACTAGTCGGGCATGGTAATTCCACACCCCTGGTGTGTGTAAGTGTGTGTATGTGTTCAATTCTTGTCAGCAGCATAATTTCTACATTTTTACATGAATTTCAAAATAACTTGGCACAATGGCTTGAATTTCAAAATAACCTGGCATAATTATTCCTCTGGGTGAGTACTAGTGTCATTTGAAGAAATTGTCCTGATAAACCCGAAGTCATGGCTGATGCTTAAATAGGTCATGAGTGAAAATTCAAGCAATACTTGCTGTGGCATCCATGTCTATGAGACATTTCTAGTTGTTTAAGCTTTAATACTATGATAAAGCCCAACATAATTTTAGTGTAAGGATACAGGACTTGGAATCAAATGTTCCAGATTTGAATTCCTTCAAAACCTTTATTATTATTCTGAGCAAAAATTAAATCCAAGTTGCTCCTCCAAACCAAGGAGTAAAAATGGATACTGTGGAAGGATTATTATTAATTTGCTCTGGCTGCCATAGTGCCATCTGTTAACCCTTGTCATTCTTAATAAATTTTGGCTTAAAATTTGCATCAAAATCAAAGGGCAAAAAGCACTGAAAGTACCAACTGTAGGTCAATTTTTATTTGAAAAACTTAATCTATTGACAATTCTGGTTTGAAAGTGAGAAACAGGTGGTGTAGACTGCACATATGTGTAGGCTGAAGTTTGTCTATAGCTCCTGCCAAAGCAGTAATATACCGGGTTAGGCATGACAAGGGTTAAGTCTTGTTTAAACTAAAGAGTCATGCCCTGTGTTAAGGATGACAAAACAGTTCAAACTGTTTGCCTATTATACCTGGCTTTGTAGGAGCACAATTGCGTACAAAGCCAAGTATAATTTTCAAACAGTTCTCACAGTTTTGTCATCCTGAATGCAGAGTAGGTTATGTATTTTTTATTTAAGCAAACTTCAGTTAGAAAATACTTTTGTGTTCAGGATCATGGATGCAAAAGCATTTGCAAACATTTAGAAAAGTACCTTTCTTTGTCATTTGCACTGATTTACACGCCCAAAGAGGGATAATATTTGTCAAGTGTTTCACAAACAATTTTGTCTTGAAATAAAACCATAAACCCATTCAAAAGAACTAACTTGTTGTTAAAGGCATAAAGGTTCAATTTAAACTACATGTAGTTATGTCTATGGTTGAAAGGTCAAAAACACATTTCAAGGTCAGACATTTATGTCAGCTAGACAAGTGTTGGCCTTGGATAACATGATTCTAGTTTTGAAAAAAAAAGTAAATAAAACAGCTGAAATCAATGAAAGAACTGATTCTAATGTTCATTTATAATTATTGTTTTGAGAGGGCAAACAGTTGTTGAAGTATCAGGATTTTAAAGGGACAAAAGTTTTGCGAGTCTGAGGGCCCAAAGTAGGTTCGAGGACCCTCAAAACTATCTGAAATTGGTCCTTGGACCCTCTGGGGATCAACTTCAGAAGAGAATTGAAGACAGTCTTCCATTCGTTCCTGAAGTTGTGCGCCAAATATTCATATATATCCAACACATTCTATACATTTAACAAGGGAATGGATCTTAATTCATACAAAAAAAATATTGCTTCAAAGAAATAGCTACATCTACATCAAGAACTCCAAACAGACTAATCCAGGAAAGGTCCCCCCAGATTGCAAATGTTGAGGCTTTTGGACTCCTTTTTGTTAGAGTAAGACTAAAACCCTTAGTCTTAAACTTAACCTTAAATTGAAATTTTGTGCAGGATTATTAGATCACCTGAGCACAACATGCTCAAGGGGAGCTTTTAGGATCACCTTGAGTTTGACGTTGTCGTTCATCGTCAACAATCTTAAAAACTTCTTCTTCTCCTGAACCAATGGGCCAATTTTAATGAAAATTTGCCAGAATGTTCTTTGGAAGAAGCTTTTCAAACTTGTTTGCAAAATTTTGATTGGCCCATAAATATGGGCGTGGCAGGGCAGAGCTTTTTTGAGCCCAAAATCTTTGAACAGTATCTCCACCTGAATCACTTGGCCGATTTCAATGAACCCTCGGCTTGTAAGTATGCGGTAATGAATGGATGGGCAGGGTCTTTTATCACTTTAAATACTTGGAAAAACATCTCTTCTTCAACAATAAGGCAAATATAAATGAAACTTTGCCAGAAAGTTACTTGGATGAGATCCACTGCCCATTAAAATTCAGGTTAGAGGTTTAGGGCCATTCTGGCCCTCTTTTTATATTGTATTTATCTCTTACCTAAAAGAGATATACTACGAGTTCAGTATTTCAAGGGTTAAATTATTTCAAATCAACATAAGGGTAAATAATCTCTTTAAATTCTTAACAGGTTATAGTACAAAGAGCTCTTGCAGGAAAGACCTATGACCATGCTAAGGCAGGAACAATCCTTTGTGCATTCATTAAGATATTGCCATTATTTATGTTGGTGATGCCAGGAATGATTGCAAGGATCCTTTATCCTGGTAAGTCTTACAACTGAAAACATCAACAATGTACTCAAAACAAGATTTTCTGGATCCATCAATGTTTGTCTTTGATCTGTTTGTCTGTCCAGATGCATACAATTACATAAATTCTTCTCCTGATAGGCTATGGGCCATTAGGGTGAATTCAACAAAATTTCATGTACAGTTAAAATCCTTTAGTCATGCTTTTATGTCCCTGTGAGAATTGGTACGAGGGCATAATAGAGTCACCTTAGTTAGCGAGGGTGACTGTCAATGTGGGTTTTCCATTTTATCAAGAGCAAATCTGCCTTGATAGCTCAATTGGTAGAGCACTTGGCCCGTGACCACGGGTTCGAGTCCTGGTGTAGGCGAGGTATTTCCGTGGGCAAGAGACTTAATAGACTATTTGCCTCAGTCCACCAAGCTGTAATTGGGTAGCAGGGGTTAGAATCCATTGCCTTTCTCTCTAGGAAGGTTTAAGTCTGGTAAGGGTTAAAAATATATATATAGGTCACCAGTTTGCATATGTATATATGGTGGTGGGACAATGCATACTGTGACCTTGGTGGTGGGTTAAATATGATACGCCAATAAGGCGTATAAGGCCAAAAAGTAAACGGCGGAATTTACCAAGAGCATAATATATGGCTGGATTTCAAAATATCTTGGCATGATGAATCTGAGTAAATATGTCATTAAAAGAGATAGATTAGATACACAAAAGGTTACGATAAAAATGAAAATTCACCTTCAGAACTTCAATATTCAACATTAATGGATTTAAAAAAAGGGGAAAATTTATAGTTCTCTTTGAAGTAAGAATGTTGAAAAGATTCATGCACAAAGTTGATTAGATTACATTCTTTAATGTTTTTCTGTGGATTAAGCAGAATTAACTTTAGATTAATTAATTTCATAAGCTCAGTCTCTGACCAGTGAAATTATCAAAATTTATTTCCTGCTTTTATCCATTTTACCCTATCTCATATTATTTAAGCGGAGCCAAAAGTGACGTCATCATGATTTTTTCATAGCAATAGTTTTCACATTTTGTCTAATTTGTGCATTAAAGAAATAGAAAAATCATTTGTTTTTTTAGCAAGAACTATAGATGTTTCATTCTGTGAAAATATAGCCTGTTTACTCAAATATAAATCGATATTGCACTGAAACAATTTTCTTCTATATCATACCTCAATGGTAAAAAGTAATGGCTTCATTTCTTAGAATTTAATGACATCAAGTTTAATTTGCAAGTGTTTTTATGAAAATTTATATGGAAATACTTTTGTAAGCATATACACCATATGTATAGTTGCTTCTTAAAAATTGGATTATCGATATCTTACAAATTACATTTTTTCAGTCATTCAAAATGTTATTTCTTGATAAACAATTAGAATATGAATTGAGTCTGCGCATGACATTTTCAACAATTTGACATGTGTTTGAAGGGCCAATATTAACAAACTTTGACTGCCACAAAGTATAATAAGAAGTTTGTCTGACTTTCCAATGACACTTTCAGACCCTATTTTTCTACAAGGCATAAAAGTGCAGATGCACTGGCTGGCCAGAGTCTTTGCTTGGCGCACATATTAAATGGTTGAAAATGTCAGGCACAGGCTCAATCTAGCTTGCCTGTGGCACTTTCCAAAGCTTTCAAATATACACAGGGCAAGGGCTTTGTCAGTGGTAGTTTTAACAATTTGTCTGATGAAAAGCAATTATTCCTTTTACAATGTGTTTATCTTGACTGCGCTATCATGCACACACGAAATTGTAGGAAATGTCATGCATAGGCTTGGTTTAAACTTTATTCTATTTCCCAAAATTTACACTCAGGCTTAATTACATGTATGTATTCTTCACAGAGACAGTTGCATGTGCTGACCCACAAGTGTGTATGGCAGTGTGTGGGAGTGAGACTGGCTGTTATAATATAGCATATCCATCTCTAGTGATTGATCTCATGCCTCCAGGTATGTAGGCCTAGGCCTTGTTTTGGTATGACTAGTTTTGAGAACAATGTTACGCATTTACAACTGGTAAACAAGGTGGAAAATTGTCTGAAAATATGCCCGTTACACTGGTGCATGTCCAAATAACTAAAAATTCAGCTGGGTAGAGTTACATAATCTTGTGCACTGCACTCTATAAACATGGAAGGAGCATAACTGCCAAGTTTCACGTTAATCAGAAATAAGATGACAGAGTTATGCCCAGGACAAAGAAGTGACAACGGATGTCACAGATGATCCCATAATATGTGATGTCTTTGGACAGGCTTATAAAAATAGAAGGCTTTGTCCTGATACTGGAAGTACAGATTATTTGGCCATTTATCATTAAACAAGACACCCTCCCCCCTCCCCACACCCCACCTAACCCCACCCCTACCCCATGGCCTTTGAAGTAGACAGATAGAATTGGCTCAACCTTGTCTGTCCTTCTGTAGCCATATTCAGTTTCAGTGCTCTTGATTAAAAAACAATTCATCTAGAATCATGAAACTTTATTTTGTTGTCTCTGACTGAAGGAAGTGCCATATATTTTGGAGGTCAAATTGTTCTGCGTTCAATGTCACATTTAAAAAAAACAAAACTGTACTCTACTCTAGTACAAATAGATTTAGAATCATGGACCTGTGCAATTGTTGTTGGCAGCTAAAATTGATAAATGTGATTGTTGATTAAATTTATGTTGCCTGAAATGGCTACAAGCAAATATCAATCGACTTAGAGAGACAGTGGTAATTGCCTATATATCAATGGCTCAGTGTGAAACAATTGTAACTGCCTTTAAACAGTTACAACTGTTTTGTGCTGAGCCATCAATATGTGTGACCCACTTACATGAAAGGTGACTATCTAGTTAGTGTGTAAAGTTTCGACTATAGTCAGACTGAGCAGATTGCACAGACTGACAAAGATCAAAACTTCTCGCACTTTGCTTGTTTCCCAAATCTAGAACAGTGGTTCTGAAATAAGCTGCCTGAGTCATCCGTGTTGTCCATGAAGCTGCACAGACAAGCAGATTTTCATTGCTTAGTTGTACGTGGACAAGTGAAAAATCTCAAGAAAAAAAAGTAATATTTTTACAAAGTAAAGGTTAGATGTTTTTTAAAAATGAGACTTAAATAATTACCATAATCCTTAAGTTAACAGTAAATGATGTAATTTTATGGATGCCCCTTATAGCAATGCCAGTGTTACTTCAATATCAGTAAAAATAAGACTATTCATTTCGAAAAAAAACAATGCTATAAATGATAAAGAACAGACAAGTGGGTTATTGATACAGACAAGACAGTTTGTGATTGTCACTTGTTAGCTCACCTGAACACAAAGTGCTCAAGGTGAGCTTTTATGGTCGCATGATGTCCGTCGTCCCTCGTGGGTCGTGTGTCGTGCGTCGTGTGTCGTCAACATTTACCTTGTAGACACCCTAGAGGCCACATTTTTTGCCCAATCGACCTTAAAATTGGTCATGATGATTGTCTTGATGAAATCTCGGATAAGTTCGAAATTGGGTCAAGTGGGGTCAAAGATGAGGTCACGGGGTCAAATCTTAGAAAAAACTTGTAGACACTCTTGAAGCCACATCTTTTGCCCAATCAACCTGAAATTTGGTCAGAATGATTGTCTTGATGAAATCTCGGACAAGTTCGAAATTGGGTCAAGTGGGGTCAAAAATGAGGTCACGGGGTCAAATCTTAGAAAAACCTTGTAGCCACTCTAGAAGCCTCATTTTTTGCCCAATCAACCTGAAATTTGGTCAGAATGATTGTCTTGATGAAATCTTGGACAAGTTTGAAATTGGGTCAAGTGGGGTCAAAAATGAGGTCACGGGTCAAATCTTAGAAAAACCTTGTAGACACTCTAGAAGCCATATTTTTTACCCAATCAACCTGAAATTTGATCAAAATGATTTTCTTCATGAAATCTTGGACCAGTTCGAAATTGGGTCAAGTGGGGTCAAAAACTAGGTCATAGGATCAAATCTTAGAAAAGCCTTGTAAGCAGTGTAGATGCATCATTTTTTGCCCAATCCAACCAAAATTTAGTCAGAATTCTTCATCCTTTCTTAATCTACGTTAAACAATTTTTGACAGTTCATTCAGGTGAGCGATTTAGGGCCACTTTGGCCCTCTTGTTTTTAGAAAAGTTGACCTTCAAAATATTTCAGAACCCCTGTAGAATGATCAATCTACATTCCCTTAAAAGATTATTGATATTCAACCTCTTGTTGACCCATGCTGGACCCAATCTCTCTCAACCATGTGCTATAGGTGAGCTTTTGTGGGTAGGTGGATGTCTGTCGTTCGTCATCTGTCATTTGTCATCAAGATTTACTTACCTTGTATGTACTCTAGAGGCCATATTTTTTGCCTGAACAACCTGAAATTTGGTCAGGATGATTGTCTTGATAAAATCTTGGACAAGTTTGGGTCAAGTGGGGTCAAAAAATAGGTCATGGGGTAAGTCTTAGAAAAACATTGTATGGACTCTAGAGGCCACATTTTTGCCTAAGTTTCAAATTTGGTCAAGTGGGATAAAAAACTATGTTACAGGGTCAAATTTTAGAAAAACCTTGTATGCACTCTGGAGGTCTTATTTATGCACTTAAGAGGCTAGCTACATTTTTAGTCTGATTAACCTGAAGTTTGGTCAGAATGATTGTGATGACAATATTTCAAATGAGTTCAAAATTCGGTCATCTTAGTTCAAATAGTAAGTCACAGGATCTTTCCCTTAGAAAAACTTTGTATGCACTCTAGTGGCCACATTTTAAGCCCAATCAACCTGAAAATTGGCCAAAAAACCTTTACAAACCTACTTTAAACAAATTTTTGACAGTTCAGTCAGCTGAGCGATTAAGGGACACTTTGGTCCTCTTGTTCAAATATTTATCCTCAACATTTTGGCAAAGGGGATATATTAATGGTCTCGGCTGTCATCCCGTCATCCGGTCAATAAACTTGTCCAGAGCATAACTCTGAAAGTTAAATAACTATCGACTTTAATCTTTATAGGTGGATAGATCTCATAGAGGAGAAGTGCAGTGCACAAGAACAACAACTCTTGCTTGCATAGTTTAAGAGTTATTGTCCTTTGTTATTTCAACCTCTTACTCTTAGTATTTTTGTAGAACTCATGACGAGGAATCTCAGTGCAAAACAATCCTTAATGTATTAGGCTTCTGTTTACTATCAAGCCTTCATGGTGGGGGATGGCCATGTCCAACATGGCTCTTGTTGTTTAACGGTGTTCCCAGATGGTTCTTTTTCCCATGACAGGTCACTTATAAGCAGTTACTACTGCTGACTCATCAATATAAAAAAACACAATGTTCCAACTAGTATCAACATGGTTAAAAAACAGGAAGTTTGATTTTTGCATACAGCATAATTATGTATGTATCATCTTCTCCGTCTGTCAGTTTGTTCATTATTCTGAAATATGCACTTACCATGTGAACACAACTCCTAATACAAGGATTTGGATGAAAATTTCACAAAATATTCCTAGTCACCTATCCTAACATATATAGTCAGGTTTGATTATAATTATTGACTGCAGCACCACAGAAAAGGAGCCTAAATGTGCAATTTTGCTGTGGTCAGTGGTACTTGATCCTTACATAGAAGATATTGAATGAGTGGTCATGGAATACCGAATTTATTAAACGAGTCATCTATAAACAGATAAAAAACCGAGGCTGTGCCGAGTTTTTATCTGTTTTAGTTAACGAGTTTAATAAATTCTGTATTTTATGAGCACAAATTTTATATTATATTTATAATATGACCCTAATTTTTGCCATAAATTGTCAAAAATATTGAAATCCAACATTTCAATTTTCTGCAAAACTTATAATGCCTCTTAAAATGACGTCACAAAATATACATTATGACGTCATTTTGCGGTTACAAAATAGTGCTGCTGTTTGCTCTGAGCTCATTTGCATAGTTATTCCACTAGTGTAATAACACCGGTGTAATATCAAAAATATTGAACAGGGTTATTTCACTCCCGCGATAGTCCGTCATATTAAAATTATATTTATTTCAGGAGCCAGGGGTTTAATGTTGGCCGTCATGTTGTCAGCTCTGATGTCATCATTGACGTCAATTTTCAATAGTGCGGCCACCATCTTTGCCATGGATGTTTGGGTCTACATTCGAAAGAAAGCATCCGAACTTGAGCTGATGATTGTTGGAAGGTTGGTGATCAAGGAAAAATAGGAAAATTGTTTTGGAAGAAGTTTTGACTATTCAATGTTGCTTCTTCAAGAAATTTGAAGGAAAAGTAATATGATTTGCATTTAAGATGAAGTTGCTTAAGATTATTGTCCTTTGATTATATTGATTTAAACTGACACACACAACTGATGCTTTTGAAAAAGAATCAAAATAAAAAAATGCTTTTAATTCAGTATATTTTACCAGAAGATCAAATAAAATGATCAAAAAGCACTATCCTTAATATATTTTGACAGCAATAAACAAAAAATAATTATAGAAATATAGTCTTTGTATAATAAAACAAACAAATATTATTATTATCAATCTCATTATAAATCTTACAAATGAGAATCCACAACGGATAATAGGATACAGTAATTCACTGAAATTCTTAGAGTTAATAGATTTGTTTTTCAAATGCAAATAATTTAATGATAATCAAGCGGTGATGAATTTAGGTACCAGTGCAAAACAATTGTTAGTGCCAATATTTCTAAAGACACTTATAGTAGTTTTGTGCTGACTCATCAGAATGCAATGTAAAAATATTGCAATATAATGAATTGAATACCAAAAATATATCTAAAACTGTTTCCAACTTTAGTTTTGTTGGTTGACTTCACTACAGGGTATTTGTTGTAGTTCTTGTGGTCATCAGTATAATATGGGTTCCCGTATTACGGAACGCATCCTCGGAGCTCTACGTCTACATACAGCAGGTCTCTAGCTTTCTACAGCCTCCGATATGTTGTATATTCTTGTTGGCTCTGTTTTGGGAGAGGCTTAATGAGAAGGTATGTAATATCTTAAACATGCAAGATTTTTCTTACGATTTTCTATGAGACGAACTGATCTTAATTGAGGATACAAATGAAAAAGTAATCATAAGCAAGCTTTGGTGATCAAGCCTTATCACTTTTAGTTCAAGATGTTAAAATCAGTTAAGTTTTAATTTCAGATCATAATATTTAAGTTCTCTCAAATCACAGATAGAAATGTATTACTTGGATAGAACTGTATAACTGTGTGAAAAAAATGGGACCAAAGCTGGCTAGCTCATTGTGAAAAAAGGGCTATCAATCCTGGGATTATGAGTTTCATCCAAGCTTGGCCAACTTTTTTTCAAGATTTTGCACACATCATTTGTCTCTAATGAAAGAGTGATTGATAAGTGATTACCAAAGTAAGTTGAGCAGCAAAGGGCAAAGGATAACACATCCATGACTTAGGGCAAAACATTTGTATCTGCCTATAAACATATAGGTAGTTACAACTGTTTCACGCTGAGGCATCGACATGGTTGTATTAGTAAGGGAAACAGTACGAAGAAATAGTTATGTGCACAGTCAAATAACCAAAAAAACTGCAGAAAATGACATTACTACCCATATTGATCAAGCTCATTCTTATATTTCAGGGTGCATTCATTGGTTTAGTGATGGGTATGATCGTAGGTCTGGTCAGATTTGCCCTGGAGTATTCATACCCAGTACCGTCCTGTACGGACACACAACCTGACCCGACACCAAGCATCGTGAAGAACTTTCACTATCTCTACTTCTCCACGTTTCTGTTTTTACTCACTGGAATAATTGCCGTCGTTGTTTCACTTCTGACTAAACCTATCAATCCAAAATGTGTAAGTTGGTATTTGGCATTGGATCATGAGCTCAAAGACTTAAACTGAAATAGCTAAAATGATGTCTATTCGGTCACCAGGGGCAGAGCACCAGGGGCTAGTGGGTAGGACTCTGACCAAATAGATATCTTAAAAATTCTTTTAATCCATGTTCACAACAGCCTTGTAAGGAGAAAATCAAAGGGACTGTTAAAGCCCTAGAGCTGCCAGCATAATATAGAAGATAATTGTTTGTTTCAGTGTAAGATCAATTTGATATTCATTGAGTGAACAACAATAGCTATATTTTCACGAGTGGCAGAGTCACAAGTAAACGATAGCTTTCTTTGTTCACAAAATAAACTTACTGGAAAACCAAAAGACTATTCTGCTTCTTAAATGCAAAAATGAGACAAAATGTGAGAATTTTTGGACGTTTTTTCCTAAAGCACAATATTTTGCACGTAATGGCTATGCAACATTCATGATAAGCATTTGGAAGACCACTCGGCCAATCTCACAATCAACCTCGGATGTACATAGACGGACTATTTTTTCAAATTTTGGGAAAACCTTTGAAAAACTTGATGACGTCAGTAAAAATGGCGTTAGCCCTGGAAACTGTGAGTGAAAACATTCGACGTCGCCAATGCTACTCTTTCAAGACACTGATGTGAAACTATCGTATCCTTATACAAATATCTTCAGGATCTTAAATAACAGCTGAAAAAATGTTAATTTTTGAGAATGATTCGTCATTCTCAAAAATTTAAGATTTTTCAGCCATTATTTACTGTAAAAGATATAAATCTACAATGCTAATTTTTCTTATACTGTTTCCGCCTTACAAAATGCACAACATACCCATCCGCCTTACATACATCTGAGGTCTGTTGTAGTTTACGGAAACAGCCGAGTGATGTTCCGAATGTCATGATAAGGTCACTTATTGGGCTCCACTTAGATAATGTAAGATAGGGTGTAAAGAATGAAACCTGCGATTATTTGTTAATTTCACTGGTTTGGCAGTGAATTTAACAAATGTTTATCTTCCATTATTTTTCGTTAATCCACCGAAAGCTTTAAAGAAAGATTAGTATGGGTATGAAGTTGAAAATTTAAAGAATTAATTTCTCATTCATACATGAATCTTTTCATGAGTTTTGTTTTTATCTTGAAAGTTTTTGCAACAATATTAAACCAGTCCTAGACTTCAGACAAAGATTATTTTTAAATAATAAATAACAATGAGGGGTTTTCTCTTTGAGCTTTGGTAGGAGTAAATAACAAGGTTTGTAGCGAAGTTCTATTATTCAGTGCTTTAATCGTACAACAGTAATTTACAATTTACAAAAAAACATGATATTTTCAACATAAAAGAAGCAAGGGTGTAACTACCATTAAGCATATTACGCATGTGCGAAATACAAAAAAAATTAGTTTCAAAAGATATTGTTGATGATTGATCAAGACATCTTAACTACAGGTAATTTTAGTTGTAGTTAGGATTTTTTTATTTATTCTCCAACCCTCAAATCCTTAAAAAGGGGGAGCGGTTTGAGGTTATTTTTCTTTGTCACAGTGTACATATTACCTTTATCCTATAAATTTTTTGGTGTGTATTTGTGATTCCTAGTTATGCCTATGAGAAGTATCTTTATTTCACTAAATTTTTAGCTCACCTGAGCACCAAGTGCTCAAGATGAGCTATTGTTATCGTCCAATGTCCGTTGTCCATCATGTATTGTCTGTCGTCCACAATTTCCTTAAACATCTTCTCCTCCTAAACCGGTGAGCCAGTCTTGATGTTCCTTGGGTCAAGTTCTACCAAAGTTGTTCAGATAAATGAAATCCATGTTTAATTTGCCCTTGACAAAAAAAGATGAAAATAGGAAAATCTTCAAAAATCTTCTTCTCTGAAACCAGAAGGCAGATGGCTTTTATATTTGATATGTAGCATCATCTAGTGGACCTCTACCAAGATTGTTCATACCAAGGCCCTGCGGTCATATTTGTGCTCCACCCAGGGGCAACCCTTTTTATATAGAATCAAAGAGCGAAAATCTGTAAAAATCTTCTTCTCTTTAACCAGATGGCAGACAGCTTTCATATTTAGTATGTAGCATGACCTAGTGGGCTTCTACCAAGTTTGTTCATATCAAGACCCTTGGGTCATATTTGGGCTTTGCCAGGGCGCATCCCTTATAGCTCTTCTGAGTTTGAAGGGTCAAAAAAGGAAAATCTTCAAATAATGTTCTTCTCTGCATCCAGAAGGCAGACTGCTTTCATATTTGGTATGTAGCATCATCTAGTAGATCTCTACCAAGTTTGTTCATACGAAGACCCTTGGGATCACATTTGGGCTCCACCCTGGCGCAACCCTTTTTGAGAAGAATCAAAGAGCAGAAATCTTTAAAAATCTTCTTTTCTGAAACTAGAGGGCACACAGCTTTCATATTTGGTATGAAGCATCATCTAGTGGGCCTCTACCTGGGGTCATATTTGGGCTTTGCCAGGGCGCATCCCTTCTTGCATATCCTTCTTGCTCTTGGCTGAAAGCATTCAATGGTAATGATTTTATCTAGAAATTATCTCCTTCTTGACATCTGCCTATTTGATAAATGTGATGTCCCAGGGGTCAAAGAGACTGAGGTGTGAGAACTAGGACCATCATGGTCCTCTTGTTTACTATTTCAGCTTCTTAGATTGACATTCTGGACACGACACAGTAAAGAGCCGAGGTATGATATTGAGGAGACAGAAACGTCGTATGGTACTGTAAGTGACATTTCTGAACATGTGAAGGAGACCGAGTTTAAAACAGGTATGTGGTACAATTATGTTCAATTCGTAAATGTTCTTTGATCAAAAGAGATAAATAGGAAATGCATAAATGAATTAAATTTTGTTAGGTCAAGATATGACTTTTTTAAATGTCTATACATTTAATTTTAGACACTAACTACAGTCATGATGTCCATACAAATTTAATTCACCTGAAATTGTAAACACCATTCTTTGGAGAAGCTACTGTCTTGCTGAGAATAAATCAAGGCCATTAAAAAAATGTCTAGGGGAATGTCTTGAAATCTGGGGGGCATTTGTGTTTCATGAAATGAATAAGTGATAATCTGACTTTAATCGTGAAATATGTAAATGCTTTCTGGTAGATTATCAACAAGCAAAACTATATTTTCCCTTGAGATGAAGCCACTGATACAAATTTTTGTTTTTCACTTAATGATAGATAAATCTATTTCACACTGAATCAAACAGTTAATTACACTTTTTAGGTTGATTTATTGCATTTGTTTTATCTACTTCTTTTGACATATTGTTCTCTTTAACTTATTACTTGAAAATGATGGAAGCATATTTTTTAACTACTTTCTTTGACATATTTTTATATTTGACTTATTACTTAAAAATGATGGAAACAAGGAAAAAAATAATCTTTAAATTCTCCTTTGGTTAAAAAAATGAAATAAAATAGAAAAAGAGCTCTTAAAAAATGAAAACTAGTAGAACTTTACTATTAGAATAAACATTTTTGTCATAATTCAGGAGTTTATAAGGGAAAAAATATACATAATCATAAAACTTAATTGAAATGATGGTGTAAAACTTTATCTAAGTTGATATATCTAATGACTTGATTGCTGCATGAGATTGAATTGTCGTTTGGGTTTAAAACAATGCATTTAACTAATACTTTATAAAAAATATTAATGTGGCTAAAGTGTTTTAAATTATTTTAAAGTTAAGAAATAATAATGTATATATGAAGTAGGCACAAAAGTATCAATAGAGGCTGGCACACATAAGCAAAAAAGTTAGGAATAATTTGAGGTTGAATCAGAATTATTTTCAGAAACTCAGTTAATTTAAGCATTTAATATCAATTATTTGTAAAATATAAAATTTTCATCTTTACATATTGCCAATTAGTAAATTGATAAGAGACTAAACATTTGGTAAATATACTGTGAATATTAAACAAAATAAAGTATTGGACAGTAAAATCATACCATGCAGGGCTTGAAAATTCTACTCGTCCGCTCGTCCTGCATGTTTTTTTTCCTACTTTGTCTATATCAGCAGGACGAGTGAATTTTAAAAAAAATTCATATATGAAATTAATGTATCACTATATTTTATGAAAAGGTGCTTAAATAAAGATATTGAGCGTATTTACTTGCAATGTGGAAGTATTAAGTTTTTACCCCAAGAATGAAGAAAGCCCAAGATATTGCAAAAGAATTGCATCGTTGTCATCATTGTTGTTGTTTTTGAAAACTTTGACATTTTGTGATATCTCAGGTTCTACTGAAGGCAATCACTTGAAACTTGTCACACATAATCACTATCAAAAGAGGAAGGTAAAATATCAAAGGGGTACTCCAGATGCATTTTTTGCAAATAACCCCCCTTTTTTGGACCTAGATTTTTTATCCAGTATCTGGAACCCAACAGCGGAGCATAACCCCGGTAGGCAGTGCTCTTGTTAAACCTGCTTTTGAGGACTACTGATAAAATATAGTATTTTGGTCAATCTGAGTTCTTCAGGTTCTTATCATATACCTTTAATAATGTTTTTTTTTTTCAAAATAATTACCACTTCTTGTGAACTAGGCTTTATAAAGTTATGTGGAAAGGTCAAGGTCACATTGAAGTTCAAGGTCATAATTTTTGTCCATGGATCAGAGCTACAGATAGAAAGGGGAATTTTGGATTTCAAAATGAAATATTTCAACAATACTTTCATTGATTCTATATAAAGTGTGTACTAATTGGAATTGTCTTATCAAGACAATTCAAATGAGTACCCACAACATAGAGTTTCATTGAGAAACAAAGATTTTCGACTGGCTTTGCCCCCTCTTATCTGAACCTCTGATGGATGCACTTCATAATATAATGGTGCAGTTGGTGCCCTAAAAGACCAAAGTATCATTTAAAATTGTTACCCGTCACACAAAAAGGGACCATCTGGGTAGGTCACAAAGGCAGACCCTAGTAAGACTGAGCTAATTGTGCATACTGACTAGGGTAGAAACATTTTCCATATGGACCATTTCCTGAATCTAGAATGATCAATCTACCATCCCGACCTCTGGTTGCCCTGACCTGGAACCAAACTTTTTTTTTCAAATATTTATTGTACAGAGTTCCCAGGTGATCCCTTTTGGTGTGATGGGTCAAAATAAATTATTGCTAATGTTCAAAGGTCAAGGTTTCCATGGAAGAAAATTGTAAGCTCAATATAAGATGTTCTTGATGACAACAATTGAAAAAATTTTTACATGGGGGTATGGAATGATACAAATGTATAACATTTCCAATGATTTAGAAAATAAATATTAGATCGTATAAAGGAATAGGGAAATACCATAAAATAAATAATATAATTTAAATGAAAAATAGATCAAAATATTTAGTTGCTTGAATAAACTTCGCTTTTACTATGAACAGTAAAAAAAGGAGAAAAAACTTTGGTAATTATTGGTTGCATGTTTCAGTAAGTATCAAAAGTGATATCACATGATACTTTCAAATAAGGATCTTGATGAAAAGTCCCAGAAAATTGTCAGTACAAATTTTGAATTATTGTCGGTGCAATAGTTTTATATTTATCAGGGTTTTAACCCTTGTCATGCTGAATCCAGATTACTAATGCCTTGGCACACAGGTACAGTCTCAATTATAGCTCACTGTCCAAAGGCCACTGGGGCTATTATCATGGTGTTATGTCCATCGTGTGTACACTTGTCCCCCTGTATGTGTGTCTGTGTGTCCGGTTGTAAACTTTTTCTTTAAAAATCTTCTCCTCAGAAACTACTGGATGAATTTCAACCAAACTTCACAGGAATGATCCTTGGGTAACCCTCTTCCATAAATGTTCAAGAAACTTTGAAAGAAAAGCATGGATTTAATGGGCGTGGCAAATTTCCAAATACAGTCAAAACTGTGTGAGCAGTCACCTGAGAATAGCGGTCTCACTGCCGTATGCTGCCAGCTCAGGTCCGCCCGCACAAATTTGCTCTTTAAAGTAACCATGAATAGCGGCATTCTGTCGTATGCAGCCGCGGTCACCCTTAATTGTCTGGATTGCACCCATTGTACATCCCCTTAAGCGGTCACGCGAGTCATCAAATTATTACAGGTGACTCGCTGATTAACGAAAAATCGATAACGCTTCTGGATTATCAAATGCATTTACCTTGACGCTTACCTAATCAACACTTCTAATCATTTGTGTTATCTGAGCGGCCAGCAAATTATTTGATTGATAACCGTAGCAGATTATTAATTATTCAATCAACCAACCTATTAAACATTAGCATTGCTGTTAGTCCGAACTATCGAAAGATTTATTTGACGAATTGATCTCGGAAGGAATTTCCCTTCGTCAGCTCCGGAAGTATTTAATTTTTATCAGAATAACCTTTTTTTTCTCTTCTTTGCACCAAAAATCGCGTTCTCTCAGGGAAATTTAATGACACACAAATGAAGAAAAAAAAGAAAAAAAATTAATAAAATTGACGTTTTTGAAATTGATGTTTTTGTGTTAAGTATCGGTTGATTCCGTATAATCATCGCCGCTTGTCGAAAATATCTGGGGATTTTCCAAATGATGTCAACGTATGTCGTCAAGCATGCCGGAAATGTATGGTAAAAAATGAGTTTTCTCAGATTCTAATTAATGGATAACAATTAAATTTCACTGCAATGATCCTTGAGTGACCATCTATCAGTCTACCAAAAATTACTGTGATCGGATGAAAAATATGTTTTTTATGGGTGGAGGTCATTTCTCTAAATGTAATATAGAGGAATCTTTGAAAATGGCTTTATCAGAATGTATTGATGGATATCAACCAAATTCCACTGGAATGATCCTTGAGTGACCCTTTATCAGTCTACCAAAAATTATTGTGATCGGATGAAAAATATGTATTTTATGGGTGGAGGTCATTTCTCTATATGTAATATAGAGGAAACTTTGAAAATGGTTTTATCAGAATGTATTGATGGATATCAACCAAGTTCACAGGAATGATCCTTGAGTGACCCTTTATCAGTCTACCAAAAATTATTGTGATCGGATGGAATATATATATTTTTTTTTGCGGAGGTCATTTCACAATATGTTTTACATAGTACAAACTTTGAAAATCCTTTTCTCAGAATGCAACTGATGGATTTCAATCATTCTTCATTGGTATGATCCATGGGTGACCCATTATCATGCAGTCAAAAATTATTGTCTTTGGATGAAAAATATGTCTTTTATGGGCTGAGGTCATTTCTCTATTTGTTATATAGTGGAAACTTTGAAAATCGTTTTCAACATCATTAGAACCCTAAATATCTAAAAATCTAGTCAAGACTTTGATTTGCTATTACAAGAAATTCAAGCCTGTGGAGCAACTCAGCGTCACTCAAGCCATTCATGGCTTTCTAGTAATGTATTTATACCATCCAAGTTTCCTTTTTAAATTTCGAAAGTTTAAAAATATTTTTTTTTAAAATAGGTGTTTACAACCAATTTCTAAAATTTCATGCATCCAGTGTTTTCTCACTTTGATTTGATGCCATTTTGCCAAGATTTTTATTCAGCCTGATGAGGGTTGATGCCTGAATACAAAGTTAGTGCACAAACTTACCATATATTTTTACTATATTGGCACTATATTTATTTGCAATTTCTTTTGGCTAAAAGTGTTTATGCTTTCCATTACTACATACTCATATTTAATTTTGAAACTTGTAACAAAGGAAGTAGAACAGCATAATGTGCTATTTATCTTGAATTCATCTAAATCTATGTAAAAATATCCTATGATAATAACCTGTCAGGCAAAAAGGTAATTTAGTAATGAAAAGAAAGAATAAAAAAAGATCTACCAGAGATAACAGAGATTATATTTTGAGATAGAAAGATGTTCAGTAAATTCTTTAGGAGCAGTATATTTTGAGCAAGGTTTGCTGCGCAGAGCTATGTTTGTAGTCTAACTAGGTTGAATACTTTTAGCAATTCCCATTATAGCCTTTTTGGCTTGAAAGATCATAATTATAACAAAAGAATCTTCAGAATGCCATAATCTGTGATATGTAGTAATGGAAGAGCACATCATGCTGAAGATGAGCTTTTGTGATCTTTGAATGTCTGTCGTAAGTTGTCCAGAGTGCATTGTATGAGGTCCGCTGTCAACAATTTAAGTGTTTACAATTTAGAGGCCACATGTATACATATTGTGGCTTGATTATCTTGAGCTTTGTCAGAATGGTTTTCTAGTCACATGGATAAATAATATTGAAAATCAGAAGGATCCATGTGATATCTAAGGAAAAGGGGCCATAATCTTCATGACACTTAGCTAAAATAATTGTATGGTCACAAGGATGAACCCTATTGAAAATGGGAAAGTTTGACCTGATATCACAGGAAAAGGGGCCGTAATGGCAATTTTCTTGTTTACCCTCTGTAGGCCACAAATATGGTCTAATCTTCATGAAACATGGTCAGAATGCTTTTCTAGTCACAAGGATGAATAATATTGAACCTGGGAAGGATCAACACTATATCACAAGAAAAGGGGCCTTGAAAATAATTTTCTTATTTACATTCTAGAGGCCACAACTATGGCCCAATATTCATGAAACTTGGTCAGATCTCATCAAAGGATGAACTTTATTGGAAAAATGTATTCAAAAAGTTCTACTGACAATTTTACACTCTCATATTTAAGGAGCCACAATGTCCAATGTTCCTAAAAGTTGGTCAGAATGTTTGTCTCATTACAAGGATTAACACTATTGAAATTTTTTTTCAAGATTTGTCATCCAATTAAATCAATCAAAATACTACAATAATGATTATAGCTGAAAATTTTGACCTTTAGTTGGTCATTGAACGATCTTTAAAGACATTTCAATTTGCTAAGAAAGAAGTCAAAGAGACAAAGGTGAGCAATTTAGGACCAGCATGGTCCTCTACTTTTCACAATAGAATATTCTACAAGCAAGATTGAAAAGAGTAAGGCTTTCTAAAACTTTTTAATTATTGATTATCAATTTATTTCATAATGGTAACAATTTACAAATAATTGTAACAAAGGTAAATATCTTATTTCTTTGATCCTAAAATATAGTGCCAGTAATCAAAAGCTAATGAAAAATCCTTTCATTACAGTGAAAAAAGGAAATCCTCGGATCAACACTGACTTCTACAAGGCACTCAGTCACTGATTCAAAGCTATGTCAAAGTTTAAAAACAAACCAAAAAAAATTACAGAATGTCCGATGATAGCATTATATATTTGACCTTAGAATTAATTTTATTTTAGATGAAATCTGAACTTGGCTTCCTGCTTTCAATCATATATTATTTGTTAAATCTACTTATTATATTGAGAAGCTCCAATGATAGGCGGTTTTGAATTTAACTATCCTTATATTTTTGTGAAAATATTAATTTTTCCCTGTATTAAGCTACACAATGTATTTGATAGATTTTAACCTTTGGGATAACTTTCTGAAAAAAATTGAAGACTGTTTAAGACAGTCTTCATTTCTTTTCTGAAGTTGGTCCCCTAGGGAGTCAGACCAGGTGGTTTAAGGAGTCCTTAGCTATCTATTAAGGGGTCTAAGGCTCACAAAACCTGTGTCCTCTAAAACCCTGCAATTTCTATATATACTGGTTGCCCCCTTTATCGTGGACCTAGTGCATCATCATATTTATTCTGGAGATTTTAATTTTGGCTATCATTTTATAGGCTCTTTAAGACTGAAGTCACTGCCTATTTGGCCGTCATGGGCCTCTTATTCCTATTTCAAGCACTTGCAGCCAAGTGTGTCACCTACTCGGGGACTCTTGTTCATTAATTAAATGATTTTGGAACACATATCTGTTCAAATAGAATGATAAAATTGGAAAATTAAATTAGACTTACCTAAGTCGCTATTTGATTTGAATTTTGTTCATCCAACTACCAAGGGATTATAGGAGTGAGCATGTGGCCTGGTCACGTGGTCAGCCTCAGTCTTCAGAGCAGCGGTATGGGGGATGCATGGAACAACATAGACCCAAGGGCGGGAAGGGTGGGCCTATAATCCCTTGGTAGTTGGATGAACAAAATTCAAATCAAATAGCAACTTAGGTAAGTCTAATTTAATTTTCCAATTTTGTTCATCCTAACTACCAATCGGGATTATTGGAGTATTTAGAGTCCATGCATCCCCAGAACATCAGAATTCAAGGATTTCAGCAAAGTTGTACTATTTATACACTATGTACATGTTGCATTTTTGAAGTCATCACATTATGTACAGGACATCACATTGACACTGATCTATGTACAAGTTTATGACATGTTGGATAGCACTGCAGAGCTAAAGCTGCTATCATTTGTCACTGGCCTTTTATAATGTTTACGGAAAGTGCAATCAGAAGTCCATCCTGCAGGTTTTATAATTGTGTCGATGGGCACCTTAATAGCAGCCACACTAGTAGATGCTGATCGGGTCGAGTGGGGCTTAAAGGAGCTAAGGTCAATGCCACTTTCCTTAAGAACTTCTCTAATCCAATTGGATATCGTAGCCTTTTTAGCAGGCTTGAATGGCTTCAAAGTTGTGAGAAAAAGCACAGTATGTTGTCGACGAGAAGCAGTACGAGTAAGATAACAGTTTATACATTTAACAACACACAAATTTATATTTAATTGAAATGATTCTATATACAGTTCCTGCAGGTGATAAGTTGGTCTCGACTGTTTGAGTAAGTCACCAATGCGTATTTTAACATATGTTTCATTTAATTCTATATTACGGGTGTCTATGTACAGAAGTGTCTGACACCTTTGTCCAGTGGTTAATAATAACAGAACTGCCAATTTCATAGATAGTTGTCTGATGGAACACTTCGTATTGTCCAACTTGTTCAGAAATTGAAGAACTTTTGACACGTTCCAGGTGACACAATAACGTGGGAGAGAAGGTTTTTTGTTGAATATGCCTTTCATGAATCGTTTAATAAGGATGTTATTGCCAATGTCTTTATTGTGTAGCACACCAACAATACTTGAAATAGCAGACCTAGCAGTATTTACTCCACTGTATCCGGTTCCATTTGAGAAAAGTTGAGACAGAAATTTTATAACACTGATGATATTGGGATCAAATTTATCAACTTCTTCCCGGTCACAAAACAATAACCATTTTTTGATGGAAGAGGCATATTGCTGTTTGGTGCTTTGTCGCCATGATGAAAGGATGATGGTGGTAGCATGTTGTGGTATGCCTCTACTAATGAGGATTTCCCCGATATCCTGAAAACACCCAGTCGCATTTTCTGTAGTGGATGTTTTTGTTGTTTTAGCTGTTTTGGCATGGTCAGACAAGTTGCTGGGTTTGGAAGAAGGTATGGTTGTCTGCAAGTAGCTTTCAGAAGAGTTGGAAACCAGGGTTGAGTGTGAAAGATTGGGGCTATTAATGTTGCAGTTGCTTGGTCTTCTTGAATTTTCTGTAGCACCATTCCCAAAAGACTGAAGGGAGGAAAAATATAGCAATTAATAGCAGTCCAAGTCAGAGAAAAAGCATTGACTGCAAATGCTTTTGGGTCTGGGGAGAATGACACATATACAGGAAGTTTGTAATTGTATTTTGATGCAAAGAGATCAACAGTTGCAGGGTCATACACTGACTGAATCATCTGAAAAACAGAATCAGATATTGTCCACTCCATATCGCTGTTGGTACTCCTGGACAATTTATCCGCAACTAGGTTCTCGCGGCCTGGAATATGAAAAACGCTGATCCAAATGTCTCTTTTCATACACCAGATCCATATTTCCTTAGTTAAACTGTTCAAGCATTTTTTACGACCACCCATCTTATTCAGGTACTTGATTGCGACAGTATTATCCAGAAATAAACGCACGTGAGTTTGAGACGTGTGGCAACAGAAATGTTGAAGAGCAAGGAAGGCTGCTTTCATTTCAAGGAGATTAATATGAATTTCAGTTTCTTCATCTGACCAAATGCCTTGAACTGTTTTTGAAGAGGTTCTGTTGATAGCCCCCCATCCTGTCTTTGAACTATCTGATTCAATTATTATACTAGGAGGAGGCTCTGTAATTGGCTTATAGGACAGATGAAGATTATCAATCCACCATTGTAAGCAAGAATCACTATCAAATGAAAGTTTCATTTTAGCACTGAAATCACCCTTACTTTTCCGAAGGGCATCATCTTTATCTATTTCCAGAGGCTTATAAAACAAAGGTGCATATTTGACACCAGGTTCACTAGCAACCATTTTTCCAACTATTTTTGCGAGGTCATGTATTATAATGCTCTTTTTGTGAATGAACTTTTTACACACAGAAATGATATCTTGAACTTTTTCAGGAGTCAGTCTGACTGTCATAGTAACTGAATTGATCACAAAACCTACGAACACTATTTCCAGTGTAGGCACTAAAACTGATTTGTCTGGGTGAACTGTAAAGCCCAATGTATCTACGAGCTGAACAGTATCAGAGATATTTTCTTTGCAACTTTCTACATCATCACTTTTTAGAAGGCTATCATCAATGTATGTTACATTACTATGTCCTACTTTCCGCAGAGAGGAGAAAACAGGCTTCATTAACTTGGTGTAGACTCTCGGGGCAGTCGAAAGTCCGTTAGGGAGCGAGGTAAAGACAAAGTATTTCTCCTCCCAATGAAAGGCAAGCCATCCTTGACTATCAACATTTACAGGAACACTATAATATGCATCCTTCAGGTCAATAGAGGCAAAATAGCAACCAGGTCTAACTAAAGTCAGTGCTGCTTTAAGTGTTTCCATTTTAAAATGGTGCTTCTCAATGTTTTTGTTTAATTGCCGAAGATTTAAAATTAATCGATGAGAGCCATCTTTTTTGGGTCGTAAAAATATGGTGGACACAAATTTGACATCACTTTTGTTAACTTCTCGTATGACCCCTTTCTTCAAAAGTTTATCTAGTTCTTCTCTTACAATTATAGTTTCTATTGCATTAAAACCTATTTGAGCTTTACTAGACATGAAGTCAGGAAAAGAGTCAAACTCTATGTCATAGCCATCTTTCACTATATTTAAAATCCATTTATCAGATGTAATGTTTAGCCAAAGTGGATAGTGGAATGATATTTTTCCCGAAACAAAATTATCTGGAGTGTTCTTTAATGAGAATTTACTTACGTCAAAATTAGATGTGTTCTGTAAAGGTTCTATAACGAGTTCTTCCGGCCCAACCCCTGGGATTTCGGCTTCTTGTAATGTGGTCGGGCCTTCCGCTCTAAAAAAGATTTTTGACGAAATTCAGTCCTGTCCTTGTCAAATCGTGGCTTTTTGCTTGGCTGTTGGTTATAGGGACTAGGCCTGGATTTAGACTTGCGCCCAGCAAAGTCCTGTGTCAGTTTGTGGGTGTCGTTTAGATCTCGCATTTGCTTTTGGAGGTCATCTCCAAATAGATGTTCTGTAGCAGGAGCTGAAGATTGACACAACTTTCTATATTGCCTCGATACTGCTGGTTTGAGAAACTGCCGGCGAACCATTGTCATATCCCTGTGACCATATGATAAAAGTTGAAACGTGTCACAGGCTAAATCAAATATGTCAGTTGTAGAGTTGTCTTCTAAACATTTATTTATAATTTGAATGATGGGAAGCATTGCTTTGGTTGTTATTCTATGATTTTTGTAAAGAACTTTGTCATTTGACCGATAAGGTTCAACCAGAGTATCAGAATTCCACAACTCTGGGTTAATAAGAGGTACACGTACATGATCACAATTGCTTGGGACAAGATATTTGTCCATAAGTTCTCGACAGGCAGTTTTTGAATGAACAGATTTCATTCCAGCATTTATGGTGCTTGCAAGTTTGTCATTCACTTTCTCTGTAAAATCATTCTTCTCCTCAAAGTCCATAGATAAACGATTTAGTTTGTCAATATTGCTGGTACTTGGTCCGGATTCATTATTCAAAGTGTCCTGAGTTGATGATGAGGACTTGAGATTTTGAAAAGAATGTTCAAACTCATTGTCACTATAAAGGTCGTCTTCATTTCCCGAAAAATCGTCGCCGGAAGAAACATCCGAATATACCTCACTTTCACTAACGCAATGAATTTGTCTGTCTTTTTTATTGTAAGACGATCGTTTTGAGGGACGAGAGGCAGATGTTTTATTTTGAGCATCAAGCCTTTGTTCAAGGCTCTTCATTTGGAGCTGTAACTGCGCTAACTCCAGAGTAAAGCCGTAAAACCCACCTGAAAACGGGTTCGGCGCCGTGTAATTTGCTGCTGGCGTCAATATTGGTTGTTGTTGTTGCATGGATCTCGCGAGATTTCCATGAGAATTAGACTGGTCAACCTGACCCGACGCTGTCGAGGGTAAGGAGAACGAGGCGCCTTGACCACAATAAAGTAATGGCGGCCTCGGAAAGGGAGTCGGCCCCACTTGAGAAATGGAAAAATTTGTTGTGGCTCCCTGATCATTCAAAATCGCCGAATTTTGGTCTGGAGCTGAACCAATTGTCGTCCCCGATTGATTTTGGCTAGCGCCCCCGCAGGAATTGGCGTTGCCAGAAAATGCCCTCTCTTCGTGAGGCTGCTCCATTGTTTCCAGACCTTTGTCCCCTCGGGGTATAAAGTCTGTTATAGGAACTAAATCCAATAAAAAACACTAAATACACAAAGTAAATCCGTCACTACGTTGTTAAATTAATTTATTGAAAAATATTATGGCACTAGGTTGTCTAAATAACAGTTAATTAAATTGAATTTCGCTGCGTAACAAAGACGTGGCTTATCAGCTCATCCAGGAATCACGCTCTGAGGCTGACCACGTGACCAGGCCACATGCTCACTCCAATAATCCCGATTGGTAGTTAGGATGAACAAAATAGATCCTATTGTATATGCCTGGTTGTTACTTCTAATTTAAATTAAACTGTTTTACAATAAAATTACTACCACTGATCACTGTTGTTTTATTTTCTGCAGTGATTCCATGATTACAACAGAACATTATTCTCAGTAAACTTATCATGTACACATAATAATATCACAAGTCAATAGAGTGGTCTGTGTAGCCACTTGAGTGCCTCGTCAATAATAACATAGCCCCTGGACGATGCTGGTCTTATGTGTGAGGCACAAAAGGAACTTTATGCAATAGATGAAATTATAAAGGAAAGATCAAGGTTAAAAGCAGGATGTCTACAAACCTCTATGAAATTAACACAAGTTTTTGAATCATACTGAGTGCTGGTTTCCTTTTCAAGTCAGTGTTGCCAGGTCAAAAATTCTAGTACTGACATCTTTTCAGCTAAATTTAAATCGGTCGATTTAATAATATCCGTATCTCGGATAATCAACTTATAGTCAACTTCTGATGGAGATTCTGTGGGGAATTATAATGTCTAAAAACCCTGCACAACGTAAGTATGCAAGCTTTCAATTCAGACTTTGTTTCTCATTTTAAGTAAATGATATTTTCTGTCAATATTTTGAATAGTACTAATAAACATAATGACTGTATTTTTGTATACATTTCCTATATCAGTTGCACATTTTTAATCATTGTAATGTTCTAGCATTTTAAAACTGAAGAAATCTTGAAATATATGGCCATAGAGCCACCATACATTCAAGCATCTCAATTTAGAAGTGCTTATCCGATGATCAAGGGCATGAGATTATTAAACTTTTCTCATTCTCAACTACAAATTTTCTTGACCTTGGCATTCAATAAAAATGTATGCACATAAAAGATAGCATTAATAATTATGTTGTTATTAAAAAACAACTTAATTATTATTATCTCTTTTATGTACTACCATACATTTATGATTTAGTATAACATGTTTAATCTAAAGTTGAACATTGAAAAAATTCTCAGTTGGGCATAAAAAAAGTATTATAATCTTTGGTCCTGAATATTTCATTGGTTAAAACACTCTTAGGTGTGGGACAACCAGAGAAATGTGTATTTTAAGCTCTCATAAGCCAGAGGCCTGGTCATCCTTGGATACCCTTGGATCTCCCAGGTTGCTATACTTTATCAACGTCGATATAAAATAGCATATGGGGATACGCCGGGGTATCAGAGAACAAAGCATGGTGAGCTATTGTGATCTAGCTATGTCTGTCCCCTGTGGCCTGTCATTTGTCGTGCACTGTATGTCAGCAACAGTTGTGCCTTCTAAAGGTCACATTTATGGCTCCAATAGCTTGAAACTTGATCAAAATATTATTCTATTTCTTAAACAAGTTGGAATCTAGGTTGTGTTGGGTCAAAAACTCAATCACTGGGTCAAATCTTAGAAAAATATTGTTTACATTCTAGAGGTCACATTTTTGGTTGAGATGCCTTTAAATCGAACAATATCAAATTTGGGTCATATTGGATCAAAACTAGGTCAGGAACAAATTGTATCTTTGTGTACTGTTAAGGTCACATTTTTAAGCTGGGCTGATTTTAATTATGCACAATAAGGTCAAGGTCATAGTTCAAAGTCAAATTAAGATCTAAAGCTCGGCCAAATTAAATCTCTATGATTTCTTGTAGCAATTAAGTTTAATTTCCGTATTTTATATGTTTTTGAGTTTTGTCTATCTTTTTGAGTTGAGATTTTGTGAGCAATATATATCAATGTGCTTGTAAGATTCAGAATTAAGGTGTGTATGACTGCCTGAAAAATATATGTATAAACTAATTTGAATCTATTAATCAATTTGATGTCCACGCAAATTGTTGAGTGAATTTAGTGTTCATTGGTTACGCACTGGAATCTGGTGCCATGGGTCCCTGGTTCAATCTCCCCCTTCTCCAGTCCTTTGGGTGAGACTTTAAAACTGAAGGCCCTGTACCCGTAAGACCTTTGTTGTTGAGTGAGATCTAAAACCCCAAACAACCAACCAATCTACAAAAGTTGTAAAATTATTGACATATAATGATACCATTCTGTACTTTTCTGTGGTTTTGATATTGAAGTTTTAAAAGGTAACTAGTAGTGAAAAATGAAACTGTCCTATGTTGTCTACAAAGAATTACAGGGCTAAATATCCCAGGGATATATTTTTTTCTTTTTTAAAAATCATGTTTACAGTTCATAATCAAAATTCTACATTTATATCCAGATGTTCAAGTTTGCTCATCCCCCTGTGAATATTTTGTACAGATAAAGGCAGTGTTGATACTGGTAACAATAAAGACAAGATTGGACAAGAAGACAGACTAATGGAAGAGGATAAAGAGGAGGAACATGTACCTGAAGTCATGATTGAACAACCTGGCAAACATAAAACAGGTACAGTTAACCCTTTCCTGTTTTACAAAATTTTGGACCTGTCCAAATTCAAAGGTTTTGCAGACGAAAAATTTAAAGTGGATTTAATCTGAAAAATAGCCATTCAGTAGGGTAGAAAATAGTGTGGAAAAAGAAGAAATTGCTTGTCAGAAGCAATTTCTTCTTTTTTCACAATGTTTTCTCAATTATAATATCACAGGCACATAAAAAGCAGGGATTAAACAGCAAAGGGTTAAACTTGTGTTGAGCGACCATTTAGGGGACCAACAAGGAGTGGACACTTATTGGATTGGTCGCTAAATGCAATATTTCAGGATAAGTAAAAAAAGGTCATTTGGATATCATTTGTGGTTTATCGCATAAATTTTTCTGAAATTCTATGATGTTTCAACCCATGAAAATAGTCTCTTTGAGACAATTCTAATGTAATCCAACAACATGAGGACACATTAATAAATGATTTATTTGTTCTCAGATGTTTTGCTTACAGTGGTGAATGATGGTCACTTAATAGAAGTGGTTGCTTTTTAGGAGTTGTAGCTCGAGCATTATATAACATCAACTGTATTCATACTCCATTACAGCAAATAAATTTGGACACTGATCAAAATTTGTTGACAACAAATCAATTTGATGTAATTTATAACAGGAGAGCAATTTCAATTGTTGAAAGTATGGTAATAAAATAGATAGAAATTCTTTTTACATATGACATAATGTCATGCAGCCAATATTTCCTGTGTTATATAGTACTAAAGAGACATCACCTTTCCTACTAGATTCTTACAACTCACCCATATCTGATATTTATAATGATTTTGATAACCTGGATATTTGATCTAGTTAATTGTCAGTACATGGGTCAGTAGGGTAAGTAGCGTGACATTTTGCATGGAAGGCTCTAACTTGGTAACCTTGGTCAGATGACCTTGGCCAAGTTCTAGTGAAGCTGCCAAGCATGGATAACAATTTCAGTGTTAGTCAAAATTTGTCTTGGTTTGTTCTTGAGCTGTTGTTAAATTTAGAAAGAAACTTGGAAGCTGATTTTAACAAAGAAGTTAACTGTATATTGGAATTGATATTGTAGTAAAGTTATTTTAACATACAATCTTACTTCTAATTATCACAATGTGGTAGGACTACAATGGTCAAGAGAACATTGCATGGTTCTCCTAATTTAGAGGTCCTGAGTTGTATTCACTGTACCACCTAATACCATATTGTTATCAAAGTATATCAACAAACATTCAACATATAGAATCTTAGAATGAAAACTTAGAATTGCTTTAGAAGATTGAACATTTCACATTTATTGTAGGTTCCATGCCATGGTATAGGTTGGTTGTCAACTACATGTGTGGTATAGAGAATACAGCAAATACAGATATTGCAAACAAACAGGTAAGAGGAATTTTTAGCTTAGCTCACTATAAAAAATATAGCCATGTTTCCAACAAAAACTTATATATTCTATTTTACACCTGACAATTATTATTTGTGGTATTCACCTATGATTTGAAATAAATTTACAAGAATGATGCTTAGGACATGCTCTTTCAGATTTCTTTGTATGTGCAACAGGCTGTTGCGTAACCAAAAAAGTGTCCCATATGATAAAATCTAAAAATATAATATCCCTCTCTGAAACTACTGATCAGAATTCAATCAAACTCCACAAGAATGATGCTCAGGACTTGCTCTCTCAGATTTCTGATTGGGTAGATAATGTAGGTGCAGGGTTTTTTTTTTTTCATAACTGATAAAATCTAAAAAGAATCTTCTTCTCTGAAACTACAGGTCAGAATTAAACCAAAGTTTTAAGGAATATTACTCAGGACATGTTACAGATGTCTTGTTAAATTTCAAATGGGTTGATAGCATTGGTGCTACAGGCTGTCATGTCACCAAAAAATTGGCCCACAATGGTTTAAATCTTCTTCTGAAACTACTACTCAGAATGTATTTATACTTCACAGGAATGATCCTTAGGACATGTTCTTTCATATCTCTTCATAAAATTCTGATTGGGCTGATAATATGAGCTGTATGGGCTGTCACATCACCAAACAATGGTCAAATGTGAAAGAATATAAAGAAATCTTCTTTGAAACCTTCAATCAGAAATCAACTAACTGCACAAGAATGATGCTAGGGACATACTCTTTCAGATTTCTCCATTAATTTCTGATGATATTGATAAATGGGCTTTATTGGATTTTGTGACCAAAAAATTGTCCTGAATGATGGAATATATAAAATCTTCTTCTCTGAAACTACTTGTCAGAATCCAACCAAACTTCACAGTAATAATGCTTAAGATATGCTCTTTCAGATTTTTTTTTAGCTCCACTGGCTGAAAGCCACTGGGGCTATTGTCATGGCGTTGTGTCTGTCGTGCGTCCGTCAGTCCGTGCGTCCGGTTGTAAACTTTTTCTTTAAAAATCTTCTCCTCATAAACTACTGGATGAATTTCAACCAAACTTCACAGGAATGATCCTTGGGTGACCCTCTTTCAATGTTGTTCAAGAAATTTTGATCCAATGAAAAACATGGATTTAATGGGCGTGGCTTATTTCCAAATATGGTAAAAAGTGAATTTTCTCAGATTCTAATCAATGGATACCAATTAAACTTTACATGAATGATCCTTGGATGACCCTTTATCAGTCTACAAAAAATCATTGTGATCGGATGGAAAATATGCATTTTATTGGCGGAGGTCATTTCTCTATATGTTATAAAGTGGAAACTTAGAAAATCATTTTCTCAGAATGTAATTGATGGATATCAACCAAATTTCACTTGAATGATCCTTGAGTGACCCTTTATCAGTCTACCAAAAATTATTGTGATTGGATGGAAAATATGTATTTTATGGGCGGAGGTTATTTCTCTATATGTTACACAGTTGAAACTTTGAAAATCATTTTCAATATCAGTAGAACCCAAAATATTTAAAAATCTAGTCAAAGCTTTTATTGCTTTTACAAGAATTTCAAGCCTGTGGAGCGACTCAAGCCATTCATGGCTTTCTAGTGTTTTTTTTGAATTGTGATTGGGCTAATAACAAAAGCTCTTCAGAATGTTTATTCACTGAAAAAATGTCTCTTGTGATGAAATATGATAAAAATTCTTCCTTTAGACCTAATGGTCAGAGTTCAATCTAAATGCACAAGAATGATCCTTAGGACATGCTCTATCAACTGTCTTCGATTTTGGATGATATGACCCTGTGTCATTGAAAAGGAGGGGGGGGGGGGGGGGGCTTTGTGATGCACTGTTTCTTGTTTTCAAAACCTGTACATTTATTGACACAGATTTTTGTGACATAAAATGTTTCTTATCATATGAGTGTGGGTAGATTAAAGCTGCTTGGAAATTTTTATTCGGTGCTGTAGCAAAAGGGACCTCCTTATAAAATCAATGATTATCTGCTTACAAATAGATTATATATTAGGTAAGTGCCAGTGGAACAATACTTACCCCCTTTTGCCTCTTGTTGGCATTTATTATTGCTTGCTAACTCTTTTTGTAGGCAGAAATGCCTTGTTTTGAAAATGAGCCCTATAGAGAAAAATCCATGACTAGGAGATCTGATATATTTAACCCTTTCCTGTTTTACAAAATTTTGGACCTGTCCAAATTCAAAGGTTTTGCAGACGAAAATTTAATGTGGATTTAATTGGAAAAATAACCATTCAGTAGGGTAGAAAATAGTGTGGAAAAAGGAGAAATTGCTTGTCAGGAGCAATTTCTTCTTTTTTAACAATGTTTTCTCAATTATAATATCACAGGCACATAAAAAGCAGGGATTAAACAGCAAAGGGTTAAACTTGTGTTGAGCGACCATTTAGGGGACCAACAAGGAGTGGACACTTATTGGATTGGTCGCTAAATGCAATATTTCAGGATAAGTAAAAAAAGGTCATTTGGATATCATTTGTGGTTTATCGCATAAATTTTTCTGAAATTCTATGATGTTTCAACCCATGAAAATAGTCTCTTTGAGACAATTCTAATGTAATCCAACAACATGAGGACACATTAATAAATGATTTATTTGTTCTCAGATGTTTTGCTTACAGTGGTGAATGATGGTCACTTAATAGAAGTGGTTGCTTTTTAGGAGTTGTAGCTCGAGCATTATATAACATCAACTGTATTCATACTCCATTACAGCAAATAAATTTGGACACTGATCAAAATTTGTTGACAACAAATCAATTTGATGTAATTTATAACAGGAGAGCAATTTCAATTGTTGAAAGTATGGTAATAAAATAGATAGAAATTCTTTTTACATATGACATAATGTCATGCAGCCAATATTTCCTGTGTTATATAGTACTAAAGAGACATCACCTTTCCTACTAGATTCTTACAACTCACCCATATCTGATATTTATAATGATTTTGATAACCTGGATATTTGATCTAGTTAATTGTCAGTACATGGGTCAGTAGGGTAAGTAGCGTGACATTTTGCATGGAAGGCTCTAACTTGGTAACCTTGGTCAGATGACCTTGGCCAAGTTCTAGTGAAGCTGCCAAGCATGGATAACAATTTCAGTGTTAGTCAAAATTTGTCTTGGTTTGTTCTTGAGCTGTTGTTAAATTTAGAAAGAAACTTGGAAGCTGATTTTAACAAAGAAGTTAACTGTATATTGGAATTGATATTGTAGTAAAGTTATTTTAACATACAATCTTACTTCTAATTATCACAATGTGGTAGGACTACAATGGTCAAGAGAACATTGCATGGTTCTCCTAATTTAGAGGTCCTGAGTTGTATTCACTGTACCACCTAATACCATATTGTTATCAAAGTATATCAACAAACATTCAACATATAGAATCTTAGAATGAAAACTTAGAATTGCTTTAGAAGATTGAACATTTCACATTTATTGTAGGTTCCATGCCATGGTATAGGTTGGTTGTCAACTACATGTGTGGTATAGAGAATACAGCAAATACAGATATTGCAAACAAACAGGTAAGAGGAATTTTTAGCTTAGCTCACTATAAAAAATATAGCCATGTTTCCAACAAAAACTTATATATTCTATTTTACACCTGACAATTATTATTTGTGGTATTCACCTATGATTTGAAATAAATTTACAAGAATGATGCTTAGGACATGCTCTTTCAGATTTCTTTGTATGTGCAACAGGCTGTTGCGTAACCAAAAAAGTGTCCCATATGATAAAATCTAAAAATATAATATCCCTCTCTGAAACTACTGATCAGAATTCAATCAAACTCCACAAGAATGATGCTCAGGACTTGCTCTCTCAGATTTCTGATTGGGTAGATAATGTAGGTGCAGGGTTTTTTTTTTTTCATAACTGATAAAATCTAAAAAGAATCTTCTTCTCTGAAACTACAGGTCAGAATTAAACCAAAGTTTTAAGGAATATTACTCAGGACATGTTACAGATGTCTTGTTAAATTTCAAATGGGTTGATAGCATTGGTGCTACAGGCTGTCATGTCACCAAAAAATTGGCCCACAATGGTTTAAATCTTCTTCTGAAACTACTACTCAGAATGTATTTATACTTCACAGGAATGATCCTTAGGACATGTTCTTTCATATCTCTTCATAAAATTCTGATTGGGCTGATAATATGAGCTGTATGGGCTGTCACATCACCAAACAATGGTCAAATGTGAAAGAATATAAAGAAATCTTCTTTGAAACCTTCAATCAGAAATCAACTAACTGCACAAGAATGATGCTAGGGACATACTCTTTCAGATTTCTCCATTAATTTCTGATGATATTGATAAATGGGCTTTATTGGATTTTGTGACCAAAAAATTGTCCTGAATGATGGAATATATAAAATCTTCTTCTCTGAAACTACTTGTCAGAATCCAACCAAACTTCACAGTAATAATGCTTAAGATATGCTCTTTCAGATTTTTTTTTAGCTCCACTGGCTGAAAGCCACTGGGGCTATTGTCATGGCGTTGTGTCTGTCGTGCGTCCGTCAGTCCGTGCGTCCGGTTGTAAACTTTTTCTTTAAAAATCTTCTCCTCATAAACTACTGGATGAATTTCAACCAAACTTCACAGGAATGATCCTTGGGTGACCCTCTTTCAATGTTGTTCAAGAAATTTTGATCCAATGAAAAACATGGATTTAATGGGCGTGGCTTATTTCCAAATATGGTAAAAAGTGAATTTTCTCAGATTCTAATCAATGGATACCAATTAAACTTTACATGAATGATCCTTGGATGACCCTTTATCAGTCTACAAAAAATCATTGTGATCGGATGGAAAATATGCATTTTATTGGCGGAGGTCATTTCTCTATATGTTATAAAGTGGAAACTTAGAAAATCATTTTCTCAGAATGTAATTGATGGATATCAACCAAATTTCACTTGAATGATCCTTGAGTGACCCTTTATCAGTCTACCAAAAATTATTGTGATTGGATGGAAAATATGTATTTTATGGGCGGAGGTTATTTCTCTATATGTTACACAGTTGAAACTTTGAAAATCATTTTCAATATCAGTAGAACCCAAAATATTTAAAAATCTAGTCAAAGCTTTTATTGCTTTTACAAGAATTTCAAGCCTGTGGAGCGACTCAAGCCATTCATGGCTTTCTAGTGTTTTTTTTGAATTGTGATTGGGCTAATAACAAAAGCTCTTCAGAATGTTTATTCACTGAAAAAATGTCTCTTGTGATGAAATATGATAAAAATTCTTCCTTTAGACCTAATGGTCAGAGTTCAATCTAAATGCACAAGAATGATCCTTAGGACATGCTCTATCAACTGTCTTCGATTTTGGATGATATGACCCTGTGTCATTGAAAAGGAGGGGGGGGGGGGGCTTTGTGATGCACTGTTTCTTGTTTTCAAAACCTGTACATTTATTGACACAGATTTTTGTGACATAAAATGTTTCTTATCATATGAGTGTGGGTAGATTAAAGCTGCTTGGAAATTTTTATTCGGTGCTGTAGCAAAAGGGACCTCCTTATAAAATCAATGATTATCTGCTTACAAATAGATTATATATTAGGTAAGTGCCAGTGGAACAATACTTACCCCCTTTTGCCTCTTGTTGGCATTTATTATTGCTTGCTAACTCTTTTTGTAGGCAGAAATGCCTTGTTTTGAAAATGAGCCCTATAGAGAAAAATCCATGACTAGGAGATCTGATATATTTAACCCTTTCCTGTTTTACAAAATTTTGGACCTGTCCAAATTCAAAGGTTTTGCAGACGAAAATTTAATGTGGATTTAATTGGAAAAATAACCATTCAGTAGGGTAGAAAATAGTGTGGAAAAAGGAGAAATTGCTTGTCAGGAGCAATTTCTTCTTTTTTAACAATGTTTTCTCAATCATAAAATCACAGGCACGTAAAAAGCAGGGATTAAACAGCAAAGGGTTAAACTGTATTTTACACTTTAAATGGTGTACTATTCAATGACGGTCAAATTAAAATTTATTTTCTTAGAAAAAAATATGAAGAAGAGACTCTAGATTTTATAAAGGTTTAAAAAAGAACATCACAAAAGGCAACCAAAATCTCCTAACTACAGCTTGAATAAGCTGGAGTTTCAAGATTTTGTTTGCCTTAAATGACAATATTTATGGATTTCTCCTTCCAAATTATGAAGCCTATTATACTCAGTTAAGCTTTTAAGTCTAGGGGAACTAATTCAATTTCCGGCAATCTGTCAAGAAACTTTAGGGAAACTCCGGTCCATATACCCAAATGTTGAAATTCAAAATTGTTTGAATATTTTTCAGTGATTATAATCTGTTGTTGAAATACTATTGAAAAATTAAAGATTTTAAACTATTTTGCCGGTCTAATAGCTATTTTTAAACATGGGTATATTTGTTTCAGGGGCTGGTAAAAACTTTGAGGTAAGGGTCATCTCAAAAATGGCCCAAAAAGTCGTAGAGAAAAGAGATCTATACTAATTTTCAATTTATTTCATGCGCAAATGAACGGGCCTCAATTAAAGACAGGTTTGATCATGCTCGCATACTCTTGGACTGAGCTATGACCGGAAAGGTTACAATGGCCGCTAAGGGGAAATGAATTAGTTCCCCTAGACCATTTATAGAACTATTATGGACCTCTCGTTTTGTCCTTTTCTTCAGATTCAGAAGGAAGATATGTTATCTATCGAGGAGGACAAGCGCTGGAAGATTTGTTCTAATGTTGCAGCTGTATTATCCATGATTTGTTGTGTGGGACTTGCTATCTACTTTGGATAACTATATAGACTGAGGATTTGATGGCTCAGCACGAAGCAGTTATTTCTGTTTACAAATTTATAGGCAGTTACAACTGTTTTGCACCAAAATATTGGAATGCCACTGTGAATGGCTATCTATTGTCTTGAATCACAGAATATTACTGAATAAATAAACTGAGGATTCAATGGCTCAGAACAAAGCAGTTGTAACTGCCTATAAGTTTATTGGCAGTTACAACTGTTCTGAGCTGAAACATTGGAATGCTATGGTGAATGAATATCTAGTGGCTTGAATCCTAGAATGTGACTGAATAAAGGACTGTTTTGTATTATAATTTTGATATATTGTCACTTAACATTATTCATGGCAGCTTTCTATGTTGTTGTCCAATTATTTGAAGTTTTAGCTCACCTGAGCACAAAGTGCTCAAGGTGAGCTATTGTGATTGTACAATGTCTGGTGTCTGTCATCAGTCGTCCGCCGTGCGTCATCCACAATTTCTTTAAACATCTTCTCCTCCTAAACTGGTTGGCCAATCTTGATGAAAATTGGCAGGGATGTTCCTTAGGTCAAGCTCTACCAAAGTTGTTCAAATAAATGAAATCCACCATTAACTTTCCCTTTACCCTTAACAAAAAGGGTGAAAATATGAATATCTTCAAAAATCTTCTTCTCTGAAACCAGAAGGCAGACAGCTTTCATATTTGGTATGTAGTATCATCTAGTGGACCTTCATATCATGACCCTGGGTTCATATTTGGGCACCACCCGGGCACAACCCTTTTTACAAAGAATCAAAGGGTGAAAATCTTTTAAAATCTTCTTTTCCGAAACCAGGGGGCACACAGCTTTCATATTTGGTAAGTAGCATCATCTAGTGGTTCCCTACCAAGTTTGTTCATATCAATACCCTGGGGCCATATTTGGGCTCCACCTGGGTGCATCCCTTTTAGCTCATCTGAGCATGATGGGTGAAAAAAGGAAAACCTTAAAAAATCTTCTTCTCTGAAACCAGATGGTAGATAGCTTTCACATTTAGTATGTAGCATCATCTAATGGACCTCTACCAAGTTTGTTCATATCAAGACCCTTGGGTCACATTTGGGCTTCACCTGGGTGCATCCCTTTTACATAGAATCAAAGAGCAAAAAGGCATATCTGTCTTGTTCTTTGCTGAAAACATTCCATGGTATTGATCTTATGTAGATATTATCTCCCTTTTGACATCTGCCTATTTAATTTATGTGATGTCCCAGGGGTCAAAGAGACTCAGGTGAGCGATCTAGGACCATCATGGTCCTCTTGTTTGGTTTTGTATTTTCATAGGTAAATTATATGATTTGGGCTTCTGAGCAATGTAATCTAAGCAAATTTGGACTTGTTTAGCATCAGTTACCCAGGAATTCAAATAAAGTAAAAAAGGAGACAATTCTTATACATTTATAATTTGCAGAAGTACTGAGATTCTATTTTAAATTTTAAAGTATCTAAATGACTCACTGGCAAAAAGTTTTAAGGGTCAAAATAGGATTTTTCCAGCTTTTTGAGGCCCAAATCTCTGGTTTAAGGGTTTTTAGCTCCACTGGCTGAAAGCCACTGGGGCTATTGTCATGGCGTTGTGTCCGTCGTGCGTCCGTCCGTGCGTCCGTGCGTGCGGTCGTAAACTTTTTCTTTAAAAATCTTCTCCTCAGAAACTATTGGATGGATTTCAACCAAACTTCACAGGAATGATCCTTGGGTGACCCTCTTTCAAAGTTGTTCAAGAAATTTTGATCCAATGAAAAACATGGATTTAATGGGCGTGGCTAATTTCCAAATATGGTAAAAAGTGACTTTTCTCAGGTTCTAATAGATGGATACCAATTAAATTTTACATAAATGATCCTTGGATGACCTTTTATCAGTATACAAAAAATTATTGTGATCAGATGAAAAATATGTATTTTATGGGCGGAGGTCATTTCTCTGTATGTAATATAGTGGAAACTTTGAAAATCATTATCTCAGAAACTAACTGATAGATATCAACCAAATTTTACATGAAGGATCCTTAGGTGACCCTTTATCAGTCTTTTAAGAATTATTGTGATCGGATGAAAAATATGTATTTTATTGGCGGAGGTCATTTCTCTATATGATATATAATGGAAACTTTGAAAATCAGTTTCTCAGAATCTAACTGATAGATATCAACCAAATTTTACATGAATGATCCTAGGGTGACCTTTTATCAGTCTACCAAAAATTATTGTGATCGGATGAAAAATATGTATTTTATGGACGGAGGTCATTTCCCTATATGTTATATAGTGGAAACTTTGAAAATCATTTTCTCAGAATGTAACAGATGGATATCAATCAAACTTCATAAGTATGATCCTTGGGTGATCTATAATCATGTAGCCAAACATTATTGTGATTTGATGAAGAATATGTCTTTTATGGGCGGAGGTCATTTCTCTATATCTTATAATAGTGGAAACTTTGAAAACCATTTCAACATCAGTAGAACCCAAAATATCTAAAAATCTTATCAAAACTTAGATTTGCTGTTACAAGCAATCAAGCCTGTGGAGCGACACAAGCCATTCATGGCTTTCTAGTTTTATGTGTCTTGAAGTGTAGATTTCCAATTGATTTTTAATAATTATGTCCCCCTTCGAGGAAGAAGGGGTATATGGCTTTGCAATTGTCGGTTGGTCTGTCCGTCCGTAGACCTTTTTTGTCCGGAGCATATCTCAAAAAATATGCAATCATGAAACTTCCCAGGTGGATAGATCTCATTGATGAAAAGTTCAGTGCTTAAGAACCATAACTCTACTCATCATATGTTGTGAGTAATTGCCCTTTGTAAATTGACAAAGAATGGGCTATTGACCTGCTTTTATCGGTGGCATAAATGTTTTAGAAACATCTCTAGTGTCGATTGAGTCTTAATTGTGGTGGATTGATTTTAGATTTTATTACAAAATTTATGTTTTTGCTTTGTTTATGGTTTTTATGAACTTGTTAGATATAATTGGACTGAATTATATAGTTTTATTGCAAAGCAAACATATTACATTTTTGTGTAAAACTTTTCTTAGTCATATTTGAACCTACATGTTTTTATATAAATGTTTAAGGTTCTGCCAACAAAAGATAGTAAGCTGTTGTAATGGAATTGTTTGCAATCCGGTATATCTATAATAGTATCTTGACCCTTGTCATGATGTATCCAGAATATTCCTGCTTTGGCAAGAGGTAAAGACATTGTACTTAACAAACGGGTTTATGGTCACAAGTCCATGGTCACAAGTCGGTCAGAAATAAGAGGTATGCTTCATATATAAGACATTTAAACCTGTGTGTGAGATTTCCAACAATTTCAAATTTAGGCAAAGCAAAGACTCTTGTCAGTCTGTGCATACGCACAGTCTGACAAGGGTCTTTGCTATGCAATTTGTAGATAATTAAGGTTTAAAAGATGCTGTAGACAGTAAGGAAAATTTTCTAATCACACTATTCTACTGTCCAGGCTTTTGAATGTTTGTACCCCATGCAGGTGTCAAATTATTGGAAATGTCACACTCAGGCTCATTTGCATTTGGTTGATGATAAAATTATTAAAGGGAAATATAGGAAAAATATACCTTTTTGTAACTTTTTCTGCAACTGTTCATAATCTCTTGGGTTGTCAAAAGATTTAATATATTTGGAAATTTGTTTGGTAAGCTGTTTAGAGATTTTGTTAAAAAGTAAATAATTTGAAGAAAATTATGGCTTTAATTGGTTTTAATTTATTAGAGTGCTTGATTTCAGGACGATTAATGCTCCTGTATTGAATTTTTTTTAGTATGTTGGTATAGCCTGGTTAATTTGACCCGACTTTGACCTTAGTAGAAAAAATGCTTGAATAACAGTTACCGACATATTTCATCAATTAACAAAATGTATAATACATTCAATATCGTTCGTTATTCATTCCTATAAAAGCATGTGCAAAGCCAAGTAGGAATAATCAGATTTTTATCTAAATAGCAGGGGTCAGATCCAAGTCAATAAAACCGCACTATAACCCATTTAAAGTACCTCCCTTGTTTGAAATATTTCAATATCAATAATAAGATAATAATTTAAGGTATTTTTCCATTAGAAGGCAAGATCTTTTTTCATAGCAACATACATTTCTAACAATGTAGAATTTTGGCCGAGCCTGATTTGAGTGAGTAAGACATAGCTGCCACCAAGACTGCTTGGAGTATGTGTGTTAGTGTGTCTGTCTGATTTTGTTGTGCCTATATTTATGGATGGATTTTGTTATCGATTTGGCTCAATTCGATGCCTCACTGCAAAACAGTTGTAACTCCCTTTATATTATAGGGTGTTACAACTGTTTTGTGCTGAGCCAACAAATAGTTCCTCATCATAGGGAGATGTGCTATTTGAAAGAAATTTTCTGATAGCGTCAAGGTCATAGGTCAATGTCAAACCTTAAAGTGGAACTCCATGTCTGGAGTTACGGTCAACTTGAAAAAAAAAAACATATGTCCAAGGTCAAGGTCAGAGCTCAAGGTCAAACTTTTAATATAGGCTTTTCCAGAGATAGGGTCAAAATTTGCGGGTACAAAGGCAGTTGTCCTATAACAACCATCTAGTTTTTAGCTCACCTGAGCACGAAGTGCTCAACGTGAGCTTTTGTGGTCGAGTGATGTCCGTCGTGCGTCGTGTGTCGTCAACATTTAACTTGTAGACACTCTAGAGGCCACATTTTTTGCCCGATCAACCTGAAATTTGGTCAGGATGATAGTCTTGATGAAATCTCGGACAAGTTCGAAATTGGGTCAAGTGGGGTCAAAAATGGGGTCACGGGGTCAAATTTTAGAAAAACCTTGTAGACACTCTAGAGGCCACATTTTTTGCCCAATCACTCTGAAATTTGGTCAGATTGATTGTCTTGATAAAATCTCGGACAAGTTAGAAATTGGGTCAAGTGGGGTCAAAAATGGGGTCACAGGGTCAAATTTTAGAAAAAACTTGTAGACACTCTAGAAGCCATATTTTTTGTCCAATCAACCTGAAATTTGGTCAGAATGATTATCTTGATGAAATCTGGGACAAGTTCGAAATTGGGTCAAGTGGGGTCAAAAATGAGGTCACGGGGTCAAATCTTAGAAAAACCTTGTAGACACTATAGAAGCCATATTTTTTGCCCCATCAATCTGAAATTTGGTCAGATTGATTGACTTGATGAAATTGCGGTTAAGTTTGAAATTGGGTCAAGTAGGGTCAAAAATGAGGTCACAGGGTCAAATCTTAAAAAAACCTTTTAGACACTCTGGAAGCCATATTTTTTGCCCAATCAATCTGAAATTTGGTCAGAATGATTGGCTTGATGAAATCTCGGACAAGTTTGAAATTGGGTCAAGTGGGGTCAAAAATGAGATCACGAGGTCAAATCTTAGAAAAACCTTGTAGACACTCTGGAAGCCATATTTATTGCCCAATCAACCTGTAATTTGGTCAGAATGATTGTCTTGATGAAATTTCGGACAAATTTGAAATTGGGTCAACTGGGGTCAAAAATGGGGTCACGGGGTCAAATTTTAGAAAAACCTTGTAGACACTCTAGAAGCCATATTTTTTGTCCAATCAACCTGAAATTTGGTCAGATTATTTGCTCTGATGAAAACTTGGACAAGTTCGAAATTGGGTCAAGTAGGGTCAAAAATGAGGTCACGGGGGCAAATCTTTGAAAAACCTTGTAGACACTCTGGAAGCCATATTTATTGCCCAATCAACCTGGGATTTGGTCAGAAAGATTGTCCTGATGAAATTTCAGACAAGTCCGTAATTGGGTCAAGTGGGGTCAAAAATGAGGTCACAGGGTCAAATATTAGAAAAACCTTTTAGACACTCTAGAAGCCATATTTTTGGCTTAATCAATCTAAGATTTGGTCAGAATGATTGTCTTGATTAAATCTCGGACAAGTTTTAAATTGGGTCAAGTGGGGTCAAAAATGGGGTCACGGGGTCAAATTTTTGAAAAACCTTGTAGACTCTCCAGAGGCCACATTTTTTTGTCCAATCAACCTGAAATTTGGTCAGAATGATTGTCTTGATGAATTCTCAGACAATTTTGGAATTGGGTCAAGTGGGGTCAAAAATGAGGTCATGGAGTTAAATCTTAGAAAAACCTTGTAGACACTCTGGAAGCCATATTTATTGCCCAATTAACCTTGAATTTGGTCAGAATGATTGTCTTGATGAAATCTTGGACAAGTTTTAAATTGGGTCAAGTGGGGTCAAAAATGGGGTCACGGGGTCAAATTTTTGAAAAACCTTGTAGACTCTCCAGAGGCCACATTTTTTTCCCAATCACTCTGAAATTTGGTCAGAATGATTGTCTTGATAAAATCTCGGACAAGTTGGAAATTGGGTCAAGTGGGGTCAAAAATGGGATCACAGGGTCAAATTTTAGAAAAACCTTGTAGACACTCTAGAAGCCATATTTATTGCCCAATCAAACTGGAATTTGGTCAGAATGATTGTCTTGATGAAATTTTGGACAAGTTCGAAATTGGGTCAAGTGGGGTCAAAAATGGGGTCACGGGGTCAAATTTTAGAAAAACCTTGTAGACACTCTAGAAGCCATAATTTTCGTCAAATCAATCTGAAATTTGGTCAGAATGATTATCTTGATGAAATCTTGGACAAGTTCCAAATTGGGTCAAGTGTTGTCAAAAATGAGGCCACAGGGTCAAATATTAGAAAAAACATGTAAGCAGTGTAGAGGTATCATTTTGCCCATTCGATCTGAAATTTGGTCAGAATTCTTTATCCTTTCTAAACCTACTTTAAACAATTTTTGACAGTTCATTCAGGTGAGCGATTTAGGGCCACTGTGGCCCTCTTGTTATGAGATAATATTTTAAAAGTTATATACACCAACTCTGTTTTGTTAAAATTTTAAGATAATCCTATGTAAACAATATTATATTGAACATACGTGTATCCAACTAGATTGTTGTCAAACATTTACATTTTGTTGTTGTTGTATTATGCTGAAGTCAACATTGTCGCCGATTTAAACAAAGATCTCAAAAATTTGATCGGTGAGGCATTGTCATCAAGTTACAGCTTTGACCCATGTAACAGTAGCCTATCTTTAGTTACCATTCTGTTATGAGTCTGGTTTCTCCTGGCCCCTCGAATGGTTGCCCAATTGTGTACAAATAACAAATCACAGCTGTCAATCAAATAATAGATCGAACAATCAATCAAAATAAGATGACTGTTGAATTTATTTGAAATATTTTCTTAAGGTAGTGGACCCGTAATAGTTCCGCAATGTATCGGAAGTAATAAACTTTAACAGTGTTAACCGAGGTTTCCTCCATTAGGAAACCTCGGTCAACATTGTGAAAGATTATAAGTTTCGGAATGTTGCGGATCTATTACGGTTCCACCACCCTAAATTGGCAACTTAAACGCCGTTTCTACATATGAAATTACGACGTTGAAGTTATAGCCTAATGTGACTGATATGATGACGTTGAGGCGAAAACGTCACGACGAAACAAGGGCGTAACTTCCATTACGCACATAACGCTAGTGCGTAAAAGAAATAAATCCTCTTTCGAAAAATGTCGTTGATGAATGATCATATCACCGAAACTCTAGTTTATTCAAGCTATAGTTACGATGTTTTCATTATTCACCAACGCTTTATTCATAGAAAAGGGGAGTGGACGGAGAACATTCATTTTTCGTCACAGTCCACATATCGCCATTATCCCATATATTGTATGTCGGTCGCCTCCTGATTCCTTATAATTTCAAAGTGCTAGTTACGCCTATAGATATATACTCTTCAAAAAAAATCTTAGACACTGATTTAACCTTCGATTTTTCTAAACTCATGTAAATAAAAATGATAAATTTTGAATGATTCGTGAACAGTAAGTAGGATGTAAAAATATCACATGTAATTGCGATAAATTAGCCGACCACGCTTCTCAACAGAGGCGTTAACAACAAATAACGTAAAATCTGAATTCTCATTCAGCATGTGCAGTTCCAGATTAACTAAAAGGTCTTGATAGCTCTCCATTGTGTTGTGGATGAAATGCCATTGCTTGATTGCTTTTGAAATTGAACGTCTAGGCACACATCTGTAATGGAAACATATCAAGCGAATGGAGGAACAACGCCATAAAAATTTTGGTCGCCACAAAGCAGGTTCTATAAGACAAGCCGTTGCAAATTACTTTGTTGTTTCCGGACAAACTATCTTGTACCTCTTGCACCTCTATAACTTACCTCACAGCGTTATGTTAAGAACCAGATCAGTATGACGCTGGATAATAACGTTCGTTCAGGACGTTGAATGACGTAATAGTATTTGGGATTTTTCAATCTAACTTCTACGTCAAGGGAACCCTTAGGTCTCCAGTCTAAGTTGGATCTCTGGTGAGAAAGTGTGGAACTAGATAAGAGTGGTCAAGTTTGCCACTATAAGACACGTGTGACGTAACGTCCTTAATCAACGTCTCTGTTACAAATCTTTGATCAAAAAAAAGTAAATTTGTTTTAATACAGTGTGAAGATGCATTGGCTTCACCTGCATTGATTGACTTAGCTCATACATATAGATATATATTTCGAAATTATAATCTGCATGTAGATCAAATGTCAAAGATCTTTTTTTGAAGAGTATATATAATACATTCTCAGTGTTTTGTATGAGGTTGGGAGAATTGATCATTGTCGAGGTTCTGCCGAGACAATTATCATTTGTCACAAACGAGATATTTTTTCATACAATACAAAATGTATGTATTATATTTATCTTATAACCTATAATTGTTTCGTTTTCGTCGATGTTTCTAACAGAAATGCAAGTTTCTAAAAATAACCGCATTATATTATTGTTCTGAAAATAACTAGGGAAAAAACGGGTAAATTCGGACGTTTTTTACCAACCTTATTTCAGGCTTGATTCTGAAGCTATAGGTGGAAATCCGGACACTAGCCGTATTCTCATCACTCGAGCGGTCATTAAACATGCATTTTATCCAAAAAAAGTAAAGCAAATGTTGGCCAAAACGTTGTGAAAACGATAGGTTTGAGAGTACTGTGAAACGGGTAAATTCGGACGAGGTCGTAAAAATTCGGACATGCAAGCGGTAAAACTCGGACATGTTTATCGTCAAAGGGTGAATTTCGGACAATTAAGGAATTTCAATAAGTAGGGGAATAAAGTCACGGATTTTGTGAGTTTAAACGAAGAATGTTAATACGAAGCTTTAAAACTTCAATTCAGGAATGCTTTGACTATAGATACGTTATTCATTCATCAACTTTGATGTTGAAAATTGGCAAATATTTCGAATAAAATACAGACAAATGAGTATATTAACAGACGCCAACATGAAATGTGTAAACGTGTATTAAGTTCGCATATATTCAAAGAAAAAATAGATAAAAGGGGATAAATTGATATTACTTGGTTTTCAAAGCATACAATTTATATAGTCCGAATTTTAAGTCCCCTACCGGCGAAAACCGAGGGGGACTATAGGTTTGCACTCCGTCCGTCTGTCCGTCCGTCCGTCCGTCCGTCTGTCAGTCCGGATTTCAGTTTTCCAGACTTTTTTTCTTAACCCTTTGAGATATTTAGCTGATTTTTGGTATGTGAGTCCGCATCAATGAGTTACAGAACGAGTTTGAGTTTGGTTCCGGTTCATTTGATTTTTGTGGAAGATACGGATGCTGGACTAAGAAATTACCAGGAAATTCCAGTTTTCCGGACTTTTTTTCTTAACCCTTGGAGATATTGAGCTGATTTTTGGTATGTGCGTCCGCATCAATGAGTTACAGAACGAGTTTGAGTTTGGTTCTGGTCCATTGATTTTTGTGGAAGATACGGATGCTGGACTTGGAAAATTACCAGGAAATTTCAGTTTTCCGGACTTTTTCTCTTAACCCTTGGAGATATTGAGCTGATTTTTGGTATGTGAGTCCGCATCAATGAGTTACAGAACGAGTTTGAGTTTGGTTCCAGTCCATTGATTTTTGTGGAAGATACGGATGCTGGACTTAGAAAATTACGAGGAAATTTCAGTTTTCCGGACTTTTTTTCTAAACCCTTGGAGATATTGAGCTGATTTTTGGTATGTGAGTCCGCATCAATGAGTTACAGAGCGAGTTTGAATATGGTTCTTCTTCATTGATTTTTGTGGAAGATACGGATGCTGGACTTAGAAATTACCAGGAAATTTCAGTTTTCCGGACTTTTTTTCTTAATCCTTGGAGATATTGAGCTGATTTTTGGTATGTGCGTCCGCATCAATGAGTTACAGAATGAGTTTGAGTTTGGTTCTTGTTCATTGATTTTTGTGGAAGATACGGATGCTGGACTTGGAAAGTTACCAGGAAATTTCAGTTTTCCGGACTTTTTCTCTTAACCCTTGGAGATATTGAGCTGATTTTTGGTATGTGAGTCTGCATCAATGAGTTACAGAACGAGTTTGAGTTTGGTTCCGGTCCATTGATTTTTGTGGAAGATATGGATGCTGGACTTAGAAAATTACCAGGAAATGTCAGTTTTCCGGACTTTTTTTCTTAACCCTTGGAGATATTGAGCTGGTTTTTGGTATGTGAGTCTGCATCAATGAGTTACAGAGCGAGTTTGAGTTTGGTTCTTGTTCATTGATTTTTGTGGAAGATACGGATGCTGGACTTAGAAAAATACCAGGAAATTTCCAGATTTTTTTTTATCCTCAGAGATATTGAGCTGATACATAAAATCTGATACAACTAATATTTTGGAGAGGTAGTTATACCTTTAACACCAAAAAAGATACTGCTCTAGGGATGTATTTATAAATCCGGTAGGGGACTTGGTATTGCCATGCAATACTTCCAAATGCTTGTTACTTCTGCTGAAAATTGAAAGTGGAAATTGGGACACTTCGAAAAAGCCATATGTTACGATTCTGAGCGAATAATTGTTGGTTATTATATTAAAACTGTTTACCTCTTTGACATTTTAATCGAATAATAACCGTTTTACAATTAATTCTCGCCAATCCATCCCAATTTCTTAACCGTTGACCGAGCCTATATTCGTCAGCAATTTATGAATGTCGGTTCAATTCGCAAGGCGGCCAGGGGTTTGTGACTCCCAATAGTTTTATTTCCACCAACATATCTATCATTTTATCAGAAATTTAACTGACTTATGCGAGATATATCTTAGAATATATAGAAATATTTGATAAAAACGCTGTTGTCATTGCTTTTTCAAAAAATTATTTTAAAAAAAGTATGTCCGAATTTATACGTCTGTCCGACCTTCTACGGTTTTCCCCTACATGTATGTGATATCATAAAAAATATCATACGGGATGTTATCACACGGATATGTGTATAGTTATGAGATAAAAACTGTTAGTGTCCTTTCTGCGACCATATATAATTAGCAAAAACAGAAACTTTACAAGACTTACTGAGGGCTGTAGTATCGCTATGAAACCTTAGAGAATACAGATGTTACTATAACATGAAACTTGAAGGCAATATCCGTCGGTTTATGGAAGGGTCAGTACCGGATGTTTGTAAAATTAGGGTTTTATTGGTGGTCAAAGGACAAAGGGGTCGATTTCAAAAATCACAGAAATGAAATCAAGATTGTCGGTGATGTTTTGAGTATTGGTCCTTGACGTTTACGTGATTAGAGTCGTTCTAATATCATGATAGGCCAACGTCTGAGCTAAATACGCATACTTGTCTTGCAGTTATCCTTCCTTTGATGAAATGAATAGAAAAATATGCAATGGTAACAGGGCCTCTATATGACGTCAAAAGTGGCCTATCTCATCTCGGCCGACACTTCATGTGGTTGTAACGGATTTTTTTTTTGTTAATTAATATGGGTTTAAAGGTCACTTTCGATAGCTTTACATTAAAAATTCGACCGCTGGTGCACCTTTCCATAGTTTCTCGTCGTTTCTCCCAGTACAGCTAGAGCTTTCATCTGAGGCACCAGTCGCCATTTTCTCCTAGGCGTATCACTTGCCAATTTGTAGGAGAGAAATGACTCTTAGCACAATTGCTTTTTGTCAAATAGGGGATGAAAGACGGCCGAGCCAGAGGTCGAACCCGAGACCCGATGAATGAAAACCAGACGCGTAACCGATTGTCCTAACCGGGCGCGGCAGTTCTAAACCGAGATGTTAAAATGTAAATTGCCTGTCCCGAGTATCCAAACTTAAGAGTTGCGTTATAAACAGACATTTAAGCTCTACGTATACCTTTAGTCTGATTCCTGCCTTTATTCGATTGTTGTTATATACCCGTTTCAATAAAAATGTACAAACAATTTTGTTTTTTCGTGCCCATGCCAAGGAATGAGTGTGACTGTGTAACAAAAATCACTCAAAATGAACTTTAGGTAGCTCAACATGAGTATGTGACCAAAACCGGAAGTTACAGACGCACTAGCTCGGACTCGCTTTAATCGCGCAAATTCCTGCATCTGTGTAGTCTCTGTAGCTAGTCCAACTAACACATGTAAATAAAGTTGGCCTATAGCCACTGTAGGTCATTCAAAACAGACCAGCAATCATATTTTGGCATGATCCTTAAAAACTATCTTGGCAATTTTTGGAAGCATTTTGATTCCTTTATGTACTTCTCTAAAGTCAAAAATAGTTATTTCCTTCATATCTTTATGGTGAATATATTTAAATGAATATACATATACAAAAACTGACAATGGGCACTTTATTGTCTATGTAGATTCATTTATACATATGATTGACTTTTTTTGACTTCTTCAGAAATATTTTATAGACCCTTTGAATTTCAGGCAAAAAGGGTCCATGCATCCTTAAAATCATTGGCTAACACAAGCCCTGTTTATGACTTCTTAAAAAAATTGAATATCATCGAAAATGATATTTCTTTACCAAATCACATACACTTCCAGTTATAGACTCCCTGAAAAATAGGTTTTGCAAAAGAATTGCGTTACATAAGAAAAACATATTCCTCTTTCCTTGAAATCTTTTCTTCCCAAAAGAAAATATCAACAAAAATATGAAATTTAGACAACCTAACTTTAATCTGAAAATTTTGTTGGAAATTAGATTAACCTAAAATTTGTTGTCTGTTAGAAGTTAACAATGAACATTTCTAAAAATCATTGTTTCAGTTAGAAGTTATTTCTAATGTTAAATAAAATATTTTTTAACCTTTATGTTATCTTTCCTCTCTGAATGTTAATGACAATATTATGTATAAACATGTCCTTTTGAAATTTAAAAATGAAAGATAATATGAACTCATGATTATAAAGCCTCATTCATTTTTAAATTTTGAAGAGACATTTAAAAAATGACTACCCCTTTTTATTGAATTTATCAAAAACTTCTGTTCCAAATTTCAGGTCAAGGATATACATCACGTTTCCTTAAAAAATAGCGATTTTAGGTTGTATAAATTAAACTAAAGTGTTATATATCCAATATAACACTTTCATTTTTACGAGCTTTGAATTTTTTGTTCACAATTGTTCTATCTCCGAAACGTAATATTTGAGTAGCTGAAAGACGATACACAAAACATTTTTCTTTTATACATAAATCAATAGAAAATATCAAAACCAATAAAATGGTGTAAATTGTATCAAAATCCGTCAATATTTGACGATTTTCCAAGTATTTGAAACTTTAAACCAAAATTCTCGATAAGTTGAAAATGGTAGGTAGAACACTGTCATATTAAGGCGACGAGTTGTAACTGCTTATTAATGTTAAAGGCAGTTACAACTGTTTCGTGCTGAGCCAGCGATCTCCAAGATAAGTTGGACACGTTAGTTGTGATGATAAAATCCGTACGATTGCACTCCCGCACATGTCTAACATTTTTAAGAACATTTATTTGTCCAAATGCACGGTTAAAAGATAAAGATATTGTGAAAAAAATAGTCCATTTGCTTTTTTATGGGTTATCATTTTTTCTATAGAAAACACGTGAGGGTTTAAGGGACTCAATTTAAATGAGTCTGTGTAGCAAAAAAAAGTAGCAAAGACTATCTAATTAAGGTGGCAATGGACAGTCGCTTCCCGACTCCTTAAACCGGAAATGGGTTTTTGTTTATTTTACGGCTCTTTTTGCGCGTTGTTTAAAAAGACCGGTTTTCGTAAGATTCTGCTTATGGAAATAACGTAGAATAATGATGGTAAAATTTATAACTTAGCTTCTTTTCAACATTTGATATCAACTGAATGACTGGATCATTAAATTTAACAATAAAAATGCGTCAAAAGCGTCATTCAATTAGGAGAGGTCATTGTAAAATAACGAAAAACTTTCTTATTTACATGGAAAGGTATGCTGAATTTTTTACCAAATAAAGGAAAAATATGGGGTTTAAACATATCGGAAAACAAGAAAAAATCATTGGGTAATTTCTTCAAAAAAATAGATTTTGTGGCATTTTTACCCTGTAAAATTACAAAAATAAGTGCATTTTTAACTTTTGAAGGCAAATTGTGCAAATGCAGTTGATCAAAGAGAAATTTTCTTGGCAACAGCCATTGTGTACATGTATAAGGTCTATCAAAATGTATTTGTTTTATAGCTATAAGCTAGTACTTAGTTTATACTAAACCTAAAACGAATATTAACGTTTTACTGAAAAATGGCCAATACCACTCAAGGGCAGATAACTCTAGCATGAAAACGAGCATGGAAAGGTACCTTCAAATTTTGATATAATGACTAGACAATGTTAATCTACAACATATGTGAACAAGAAAAAAATTCATTGGGTGGAAAAAAATGACGCCATGTGTCCATTGCTACCTTAATGTAAATTAATCACACGTTTCGGTCCCATAGACCCTCTGGGTTTCCATCTGAAAATATATTTGAAGACTATTTGAAACTGAATTCAATTATTTCCTGATGTTGAGTCCTAAACCCTTTGCTGCTTAATCCCTGCTTTTTACGTGCCTGTGATTTTAAAATTGAGAAAACATTGTGAAAAAAGAAGAAATTGCTTCTGACAAGCAATTTTTTCTTTTTCCACACTATTTTCTACCCTACAGAATGGTTATTTTTCAAATTAAATCCACTTGAAATTTTCGTCCGCAAAACCTTTGAATTTGGACAGGTCCAAAATTTTTTAAAACAGGAAAGGGTTAATCATAGGTGGTCTAGTATTTTGTAGGCCTACTGGAACCCATAGACATTAACTTTGAGTAATGTTTAAAGTTTCGTTTCATTGTTATACTAAGAGAGTCCCAAACCTACAGCAACAATTTCCTTGATCTTATAAACTGGAAATCTGGGACCCCAAAATCGTCAATATCAAACTTGCCGCTATATTTTTGCGCCTATGAAAATGGAACAAAATACCTAATTAATGTCTGTTTGTCTGCCGAAAAGTCACATTTCAAAGGCCCTGAATTTAACGGTCGACAGTGCCTTCAAAATGGAAATAATTCGCAATATTATTTGAAATAAAGCGTTTGGATCTCGATTTTAGTTAAGTACCTCACCTCGAATTAAACTTAGTAACATCGTGTAATTGACATTCACCTCAAAAAACATTTAAAATCGCTCGAGGCTCCATACAATGCATTCGTAACACTAAAATCACCCCCAAACGCTCGTATTCGTAAAAACGCTTTAAAATCGTCGAAAACGACCAAAAATCCATTAAAATTGAGCAAATCATTGCATGACGATTTTGTAATTGTGAATTTTGATTCGTCTGGTTTGTCCATGAAGACAAACAGAAAAGTTTGCAGATTTTAATTAAAAAGGTGTGTGATAGAATAACGCCAATTGATTTTAATTTCATTCAAAATTTTTTTATTCTACTCTTTCAATCTGATTCCGAAAAGCGAAAACTTAACGACAATGGTTTCCATTTCATAATACTTCACGTCAATGCTTCGTATAGGCGGGGCATTTGGAACATCATTCGGCCATTTCCGTAAACTGCAACAAACCTCGGATGTATGCAAGGCGGATGGGTATGTAACAAAATTATGCATTTTATTAGGCGGAAACAGTGAAAGATAAATTAGCAATGTAGATTTATATCTTTTCCAGTGAATAACGGCTGAAAAATCTTAATTTTTGAGAATGACGAACCATTCTCAAAAATTAAGATTTTTAGCTGTTATTTAAGAATCTAAAGATATTTATATAAGGATACGATGGTTTCACATCAGTGACTTAAACGAGTAGCGTTGACGACCTCAAATGTTTTCACTAAAAGTTTGAAGGGCTAACGCCATTTTAACTGACGTCATCGAGTTTTCCAAGGGTTTCCCGTAATTTTTAAAAATTGTCCGTCTATGTACATCGGAGGTCGATCGTGAGATTGGCCGAGTGGTGTTCCGAATGATAGGCGGGGCTTATTGCCATAAATTGTGTGCAGTGAGTACTAGACTGGTCCCCACTGTCGACTATCATGAGTCGACAGTAGTACCGGTCTATAGTGAATACTTGATATCTTTTTTTCAGAAACTGCTCGGATGAGCCCATATTATTTTCACCGATCCCTGTTTTCCCCTCTATCAGATTGCTTTAAATTTATTTGATCGGTTGAAAAACGGGATTTCTTCCCGTATACATATTTGTTACACGAAAAGGGACCATATGGGAATTGCGTCAAGTTTCGACCCTTGTCAGACTGCGTGACCTGCGCAGACTGACTAGGATCGAGACTTTTCACAAGTAACGAATCTTATAAATCCATAAAAATTATTCTGCCTTTTTGTAATTATTTTCATAATACTCATTCTGGCTGATATATGCTAGATCCAATACTTTATCTTAATATCTTATGTATGGAGTCCCCAGATGGTCTTTTTTCGCGTGACGGGTCACGTTTATCTATATGAGCAAGTCGAGTTATTGTTTTACATGAAAGTACATAACTAAAGGGGCTTAACGTCTTAACTGAGAGGCATGATTATCATCTCGTAGTTAAACTCCTTCAACTAATTCCAATACATTGATAAATTGGAACAAATTGAAAAAGAGATGTTCAAAGTAACATTTTTAGCTCGGGTGTCTTCGGAGAAAATCCGGGGTATTGCTATTTAGGCTTGGCGTCGTCGTCTTCGTTGTTGTTGTCGTCGTCCTGCGAAACTATGGCATTTTGTGATATCTCTGGTTTTACTGAAGACATTAACTTCAAACTTGGCACACATGTTCACTATCAAAAAAGCAATCTAAACTCGATGCATTTTGTGCAAATAATGCACCTTTTTCGGCTAAGATTTTTTTTACCATTCAGCTCTCCACAGCTGAGCGTAGGCAGCCGTAGACTGTCCTCTTGTTTCAAATTTATTGAATCGCTTATAAGGAAAATCCTTTGCTTATAAGGAAAATCCTTTGCTAGTTATAAGTATTTCTCCTTTATATGACTCCATATCGATAAATCTAGGGCATATTTCTTATAAATCTGGGCAAATGGCTGTAACAAGTCCTGTCTATGACCCCGTTTGTCCGCAAATTTTTTTTAACATTGGTCACAACTTTTGAATCATAAATGATAGACTAGAGTCTTGATATTACATAATCATTGCGTGTAATACGACCTTTCAATTTGCACGAATTTCGAGGTAGACAGACGATGTTTATGGCAATTCAAGGGGGTCAGTGCTACACTATTGTAAGTGCCTATGAATATATAGGCACTTACAATAGTGTTGCACTGACCTTTCAATTTGTAATGGTCAAATAAGTGAAAAAAATTTGCTAACTTTGGCAAAAACATAGATTTGTTAAACTGATAGAATTTTCTTAGTTCGAACGTACATTGTACTAATGCAAGACCTGTCAGTAGATCCTTAGGTAAAGGTTATATGTCAAGATCAAGTTTTGAAAAATGTAGCATTTTTTAATAAAGACAAGAAAGACACTTACTTTATGACATGTTCTTTTCTTATTGATTTCAATGTTCACGTATTCCTCGATATATTTCGATAACGGCAGTGACGTGGATGGTATTTAGGGGCCTAGTGCTCGTTGTTAAGCTTACACATCTTGTCCCGTTATATTTTCCATACATTTTGCCTCATTATGTCAAAATGTTGGACGACGTGACTAGGTCAGTGGAACGATACTGTCCCTTAAGATCCTCTACTACAAACGTTATAATCAAGGTTACTTTATCACATTTTGTTTGTTCGAAGGCCGGCTTGTCCTTTAATAATTTAGCAATTTTCATCTGAAAATATCATTTAAAAATAATTTCAAGTGTGTATATAGATTTTTGCAATTTGGTGCTGTTTTCAAATGAATCTAGAAGACACTAACCTTTTATATTAGATAACCGAGTTTAAATTCAAAACAAAAACAAAATGACAAAATATGCCGAGCATCCTGACCTAGTTCATTGCCCTAAGATAAAACGAACAGGTCTTCATTCAAGCTAGTTACTTTTTGTCATTATACTAAATTCATGAAGGGCTTTTCATGCAAATCATATCAAAATACGCTGCGAAAAACATTTAAATTAATTTTCAGACGTGAATTCAATGTACTTTAAAATTGAAAATGGACTGTAAATTATTGAATAAATAATTGAGAAAAAGGTAGAAATTTGCTTAGAATTAGCAATTTCTCCATTTTTCTCAATGTTTCCCATTTAATTTATTTAATGCATTAATATTTCGGTTTGTAGAGAAATGGTAACAGGCGCAGATTAAAGGGCTCTCTCTGTTTTTTTTTCTTTTTTTTGTTTTTTTTTTTTGAAATGACATAATTTCTGTTTTGAGAATAATGCATTTCGCATTTTTTAGAATCGCAGTTTAAGTCTATTTGTCAATTTTATTGACATTTAGGCAGGTTTTCCTGAAGAAAAAAATCAGTTAATTTTGGCTCAAGAAGAAAGGCTAGAACGATGGTCCGGCTCATGTCTGTTTGTTTGTGTGTTTGTCCGTTAATTTATTGTTTGTTTACGCGCTGAAGTAAAGATTTACCCCGATGATTAGTCATAGGGAACTACGCTTTCGAAAATTTGGATGATCTGTTCGCAAGCATGCACGGAGAAAGATGCCTAGCTATTATGTTGCCAATGAGACTTATTGCAATACGTGTATTAGTTTCGTGATAAATCCGTAAGTATTTTCCGATTCTCATGAAACTACCACATGGTGTTTAGGGTCAAAAGGATACTCTCTCTATGGGACATTCCGTTGGAAAACAAGGGAAAAATACTAACACCCTTATGAACTTTTACCCGATTAATTTGAAAATAAAGATTTAAAAAACGCCGGAAAAGGTTTCAGTTGTTATCTTAATTGTCATTAACAATTTATATGATGGCGCCGGGAGGAATATTATTTTTGGTGGACGTTTACGTTCGCCGGTGTTACTTCGTAAGAACAATCCAGTCAGATGTTAATAGCTTTTCAAAAAAGTAGTCCCAAATGGGATTCAATTTTCCTATTTTAAGACTTGTCCCCACCAAACACCTGTACATTTTGAAAGTGGTATTACACAAGAATTAAATACAATTTATAGATTGATCAAAGACTCATAACTTTCCAATTGTAGACCACGCAAATTAGACTTTCGCGCAAGAATATTATTTAACGACAAGGTGGTGATTCGCCTATCTGGTGTTCCTGTGGTCTACGGGAGGCAATATTAGCTGATTGGACTGGTAGCATAGATTAGTTACCTTCCCTGGTAATAAGAGCATATTTATATACGGTAAACAGCGATTAGGGATTCACTGGTAGCCCGCTTTCTGAGAGACAAAGGGATGAGTATTAACTATCCTTTGACCTAATTTGATGAAGGAATCTGCAGTTGTATTTGCGAGAATTGATTTGTTTCTTAGGAATATTGTTTTTGGTACTATATGTTGATGTATACTTTAAAGTAATTGATTGATCATTAACATGAATTATCACATTCATTTGAAAAAAAGGTAGTTATGAGATATCCATAAAAGGAGAAATTGTTTGCTTATTACCTGAACAGTAAAGGTATCGCCTTAAACGTTCATCTCAACGATTCTTCTTGTAACGAGCTGAACTGTTCCACTTTTTGATGTTGTTCTTACTGTAAAGTCTCATTACAACATTAGGAAAATAAAAACAATACTTAATGTTCAAAATATTAAACGTTCTTCTTTATTATAAGGACTTAAGTGCATTGACAAGGTTCCATTATTAAGAATTACTTCTAATTAATGAAATTCAAGTTCATTTCCTATGAAACTTGCAACTTGAGCAAAACTTAGAACCTGAGCATATTTACGATTGATGCCTTAAGTAATTTAAAAAAAATCCGTTTGAATGATATCACTTCAAAGAATTCATCGCAATGCCAATGGCAATGTTAAACTATTTCGATCCAAATATGATAAGAATAATTATGTATAACAATAAACTGTTGAGTTGTTTCACATTACCGTGCGCAGTTTTAGCTCTTTGAAACGTGTTGATGACTTCACAGATATTGCATAAATATATAAATCATCATGCAATGAAGCCTGTATTGACCTGATATCACCTGTCTGATAACATAATATGATATCAGACAGTCTATTTTAGAAACAATTTGCATACACTTTCACTTGAATTTCTTTGAATTCTAAGGGTTTATCATCCTTAAGCACAATAAAATGATTGCATGATAAATAGAATTATATGTTAGTGTTTTAAAATATCAATATTATCAGGTCTCGACTGTGAGAAATTATCATGACTTGGCATAGCCTCGTCATGATAAATTTTCCCTACCTCGACCAGATAACATTGTTATTTTTAGACACTAATATGTTATTCTCTATGTATCGACCCTAGCCACACTTTTCTCACTTTGCGAATGTAGAATGGTCAATGTACCTTCATGTATGAGTATCTTTTGAAATGCGACCACTGCCTGACCTGTACTGAAATAGAGCATATTGAATGAGTGGTCATTGAATACCGCATTTATTAAACGAGTTATCTATAAACAGATAAAAACGAGGCTGCGCCGAGTTTTTATCTGTTTAAGATAACGAGTTTAATAAATTCGGTATTTAATGAGCACAATTTTGATATTCTATTTATAATATGATCCGAAATTTTGCGAAAAATCGTCAAAATTCTTGAAATTCAACATTTCAATTTTCTGCGAAACTTATAACGCCGTTTAAAACTGACTTCACAAAATATAGATTATGACGTCATTTTCGCGGTTACAAAATAGCGTTGCCATTCGCTATGAGCTCACTTGCATAGTTATTCCACTAGTGCAATAACACCCGTGTAATATCAAAAATATTCAACGGGTTTATTTTACTCCCGCGACGTAGGTCATGTAATAAACCAATCTCTTTTTCTTTTTTTCAAAAACTTATTACACGGAAATCCCAGATGGTCCCTTTTCGCCTAACTTGTCAAATATATCTACTTGAAAAAGAAAAAAGAAAAAAAAAAGAAAAAAAAGGAGTTTCATTTTCCTTTAAAGATTTAATTACCATTGAAACTGGCCGAACTTCGATCGAAACATTTTACATTCATCACATATCAATATGCAAGGTTTCCCCTTTCGCCTCGTTCTTTAAACCGCAATGCCAAAAGAGACGTCTATCTTCAGTACTTTCAGTGCTTTTATTTATACAAATATGAGTGGATCTATACAAAACACGGTAATAAACCTTATTGGTTTTCACTCAAAATATCTTAAATAACGCAAAGTCTAAAACTTGATACAGATAAGAAAATCGTGAAATTGACAAGTTGAAAATTTTGGAATGAAATCGAATGAGTGTGTGGAGCGAATGATTTTCAATGGGGCTAAATCATAATTGCTAATTTCGTCCAAAGTTATTTTTTACCTGACTTTATTTTTATCTACGCGTTTTTCATATATTGTGTCTTCCCGATCAAATCAAACGCTTAATGAGTCAACACCAGACAATTAAATTATGCAACCATTTGATCCACTTAATTGAAATATTTGCCATTTTGAAAAATTGTGAAGCTTTTTTTTTACCTATTTCGATTGTTTTTGAGTGATTAGAGTGGGCGTTTTGAATGAATGATATGAGTGCTGAGCGATTTGAATGGCGTTGATCGAGATGAATGGCAATTTAACGATGTGATTTACTGTAGCCAGTAGAGCTTCTCAGGTCCTGAAGGACATCTTGTTTAAATTTCAAATCAACACCATTTCAAAAACATTACAAAATCATTCACCTTGATAATTATGTTGACCAATGATTGTCCTGAATTATAAAGTTCTTTGCATGGTTTATTTTCATGACGCCCGTATTGTCAAAATAAGTGTTCAAGCTTTTTAAGTTCAGGCATTTGTTCAGGATGACAAAACGGTGCAAACAGTTTACTAAATATACCCCGCTTTGCATGCAAGTGAACATACAAAGCGGGGTATAATTGGAAAAGTGTTTGCACCGTTCTTTCATCCTGAACAAAGGACTGGTTTCTACAGAGTCCAAATTTTCAGACGTTTCACGTGTGTTGTATTTCTGCCTGCAAAACGTTTCATTTTTAACCCTTTGCTGTTTAATCCCTGCTTTTTACGTACCTTTGATTTTATGATTGAGAAAACATTGTGAAAAATAAGAAATTGCTTCTGACAAGCAATTTCTCCTTTTTCCACACTATTTTCTACCCTACTGAATGGTTATTTTTCAAATTAAATCCACTTAAAATTTTCGTCTGCAAAACCTTTGAATTTGGACAGGTCCAAAATTTTGTAAAACAGGAAAGGGTTAATTGTTTCACTTTTTTCCCTGGTGCATGCTTACAACAAATTTTTGCATTCGATGAACGACAAACACAAAAAAATAACGTGTTAAATAAATGAAACTGGAGATTGTATTGGCACAACGCCCGTTAAACAGCTTTTCGGATTCACTGTCTTTTCGACTTTCATTTAAGAGATGAAGAAAATATTTGTTGATTTTATTGAAGTAAGAAGCTAAAAACCTAATCGCGAAGCGTATTCAAACCTGAATGTAAGAAGCTTTTTAGTTAGCGTAGGTTTTTAGCGAAGCGTATTCATATCTGAGTGTAAGAAGGTTTTTAGTTTCATTTCTCTCTAAAGTCAACCAAAAATTCTCTTCATGTCTTTTAATTTATTATCATGAAGCAAAAATGCAAGATTTATGAATAATGAATGCTACTTTTTGAGGACGCTTACAAAATAGCTGTGTACTTTAAATTGTTTTCATTGAGGATAAAAACCAATTTTTCAGCAAATGATAATGCACGAAAATTGGTGGAATCATCTGAAATCATATTTTATACATAAAACCGTATTCATAAATTTGATTAAGATCTTTTGATGGCCAAAATTCAAATGAATGACAGGTCATTTGCAGCCACGTCTGCTACCTGAACTTCTTTTCAAATATGTGTAAGTTTTATCCAAAATATATTATCAGCAAATCAGGTTTGATGTCTTGCTTTTGCTAATTATACCCCACCTATGAAGTAGAAGGGGTAGACTAGTTTCCATCGGTCCGTCCGTCTTTAGACATTTTCGTTTCCGGACTCTTACTTGAGAACCAACTGAATACAGTCAAACAACATCGTGAAATTGACAAGCTGAATGATATTTGAATGGTTTCGGAATGAAATTACATGTGTGCGATGAGTGAGTTTTGAATGAAATTATAGGGGTGAAATCAATATCGCTAATTTTACTCAAATTGAACAAAATAAGCGATATTTATTACCTTCCTGTTATAAGATTTGCATACATGTTCTATGGAAGGCTCTCCATGTCATCATGAACCAATCAAACGCCTACAAAATTCAATTAGGTCAATGAAATTGTGGATTTTTCTAGCGATTTTTAATGTGGTTGTTGATCTTATTTTTTAGTGATTTTTGTGCTTATTTGAAGCGTCTGAGGAAAGTGTTTTGAATGGATAAATAAATGAAATAATGAATTAATGAATGAAATAATGACAAGATGAATGAAAGAATGAATGACTGAATGACTGACTGACTGACTGAATGAATGAATGAATGAATGGAGCGCTGAGTGAGCTATTTAGAATGGTTTTGATCGGATTAAGTGGCAATTTCACGATGTTTACAACAATATATATCTGCTTTTCTAGTTTGGACAAATTAGACGCTTTGGAATCGACAACCGCCAATAAAGTCGTGCTATGATTTGAATAAGAATGAAAGAAATGTTGATCGAAATGAACGTTTTCGAATCGCGTTAAAAAAAAAAGATAAAAAATATCGGTGCGTTTTGAGTTATTCGAGTGAGTTTGTAGAATGAATAAATGGAGCGTAAGTGATTGATTTAGAATGATTATGATCGGAATGATTGTCAATTTAATGATGTAATAAAATGTTCGTTATACTGCTTTTCTACATTAGATCTATTCGAATGCTGACCATGAAAACTCAGTTTACGTAAAAGAATTACTGTCATTTATTTATCCATTTTCTTCTTCATTTATTGATTAATTTACTTTGAGGAATTCTTAGACTGGGTCACCAAAATGCTCCTTGATAAAAACATAGTATTAAAGAAGATATATATTTTCACAGAGCTACACAAAATTGTCAACAAACCCAGTTATTCTGCGTTATTATACACCTGACAGAGCGTGGCTAAGTCGTGACGTAATTTGGCGAGTTTCTTTTTCAAAATTTTGGGTTCTTTCAAAAGTTAGTAACAAAAGGTATAGTTCCGCAAGAATGAGTGAGCTTCTAGAAACCTATTTACTATCATTTTTAATGTAAAAATGATCTTTGCTCACTCACTTCCAATTGCTGGTCTTTACCCAAGAACCAAAGGTATTCACGTGCTAAGCATAAGTGAGCATTAATCGTCATCAGATTATCAAAACCTTGTAACATCAGCGTGTTTAAGCTGAAGTTACAAAAGTTTGGCGAACCACCGATGATATAACGTTTCAGCTATATGAAAAAGTGAGTAAATAACAGCAACCACAAAAAATCTGATTTATCTTAATGCAACAACCCATTATTTAGACTCAGCCCTGCCAGGTCAAAAATCATGGATTATATATTGTCTGAAGAGGCATGTTTTGAAGGAGTTTGACCTTGAAATCGCGTCACCAGTGATTTAACTGATAACGAAGTTTCACGATAAAGAGTCAAGTACCTTATCTTCTTATCTCATGTTGTTGACTCAATATGAACTAACAAACAGACAACAAAATGTCACAAACATTGTCGAGGAATTTATCTTCTAAACTTTTCGGGCTCTCAGTTGTTCATAGTTTCAAAACGTCCGCGAACGTTTAAAAATTGTACCACTGGCAATACACGTGCTAAGTGGGTAACCATTTCTTTGAAACATTTCGCCACGGATTTTCATTCTTTACGCAGAGCTAAGTTTAGGCTATCAAAACGTTTCAGACTCAACGTTAAGAAAACGCTACCATTCTGTGCTATTAGGGTAGTTCACCCGTAATAGTTCCGCAACATGTCGGAAATCATGATCTTTAACAATGTTGACCGAGGTTTCCTAATGAAAATCATTAGGAAACCTCGGTTATCACTTTGAAAGTTCAATGCTTCCGAAACTTTGCGGAACTACTACAGGTCCACTACCTTAAAAGCTCTCAACCTACTCGCCACCTACGATAATTGGTTAGTAACCTCTAAAGCCATCGTCACAAAACAATGTGCTCCCTCAAGGGTTCTTCAGTATTTAAGGACACGTTTGAAATCGTCCATGGTCGATGGACTAACATAGGAAGAGCGTTGTGCGAACGCTACCATTTTAAAAGTTAATTTTCAACGGGAACCGTCATAGTAAGGGTTCTTATAAGTATACCCAAAATTTTACTCAAAATGTTATTTTATTGCAGAACTGACGGAAGACACGAATCTAGTCATAACCTGTTACCTCTGGTTTTGGGCAGCCGTCATAGAGCACTGGTAGCGCGAGGTACTATCATTCAAAAGGTCTCGGTTCGATTTACGACGTCGATATTCATACATTCCGACTATTTGTCTTCCACCAATGGATTGATTATCGTAGACCTTTGAGGGATAGAAGTTGGAGGCTAGGAAAAGATGTAATGGTAGTACTGGTGTTAGAGATACCAGGAAGCCATTGTTAAGTTCTACAGCAGCCGTGATATAACTGAAAGATTGTTGAAAGCGTCGTTAAACCCCATCAAAACAAACAGATCATCATATTTTGGAGTTTCTATTGGGATTTTGAAATCAAATATTTGGATAATAAATAAAACATTATACTAACATATTTGTTAAAATATGTGTTCTTAGAAAAAAGTAACTCCAAGAAGACTCTTCCTATAACTTGTCACAGACGGCCCCCTTAGTAGCTCAATGAAAAAAGTATTTGCTTCAGGAGATGTCTAAAGTTCGAATCCCGATTGAGACATATCAAAATTGTTAAATGGTACTTAGACGTTGCCTTTATATGTTGAAGATTACACATCACTTGGAATCATTTCTGTTACATTTTTTTTGAGGTTTGGCCTATTTTTGGGCTAGATTGACTGTACTATTAGCCGATGCTCGGCTTTAAAATAAGTGATCAAAGTAGATTCCACAAAGTCACAGCGGTTTAGATTTAGTTTTTGTGTATTATCTAAATGTATTTTTTATTTATCAAACGTAAATAGATCTATTACTAAATCAATGGTAAAGCTCTAAATCAATAAACATGCTCTCAGTCGATAACCCGTCGGTCTAACTATTTTCCCATAAAGACATTGTTCAATATTTATCAACGGCTTATCTAATGAAGTTAAAACCCTTTTCGGAAATAAATCACGCGAAAAGAGACCATCTGGGAACCCCGTAAAATAAATATTTAAAACGAGAGTGACCCCGGTACATGTCAACCAGAGGTCGCATTTCAAAAATTCTTTCACGGGAAGTTAGAGTAATCATTCTAGATTCAGACAAATTTAAGCGCAATACGAAAAGCTTCGACCCTAGTCAAGCTGCGCATTTGCGCAGTTGACTAAGGTCGAAACTTGCTGCACCTAATGCATTTCCAAGATGGTCTCTTTTCGACTGTCGGGTATTAGGCGAAAAGAGACCATCTTGGTAGTGCGTAAAGTGTCTACCCTGGTTAGACTGCGCTTATTGCACAGGCTGATCAGGGCCAAAATATTTTTTGGCTGATTTTCTGAATGATCATGCTACCTTCCTCTCACAATTTTCGATAAGCGATTTACGGTTTACCTCTGCTGGCATGAACCGTTTTTGGAAATATTACCCGTCACGCGAAAAGGGACCATCTGGGTTGTACGTAAAGAGTCGACCCTAGTCAGACTGCTCGGAATGCGAAGACTGACGAGGAACGAAACTTTTCACACTTTGCTTATTTTCTGAATCTAGAATGGACATTCTATCTGTAAAAAAAATGAACTACGATTTCTGGTTGACCTATGCTGGACACAATGTCTTTTTCAAATATTTGTTTTTTAGAGTATGCAGATGGTCTCTTTTCGCGTGACAAGTTACAAATTATAAGTCCTCAGATTGTTCCTTCTCGCTCGACCAGCCATAAATTTATATACTTACTCTTGTTTCAATTAATTTGAATTAGAAGACCATTTCAGTGCACATGTATATATTGACACATTCCCCGCGTTAAAGATGAAGCGGGGATAAATGTAATAATATGAAATTTAAATCATAGATTTATGAATACTGGAAATGATTTAAGGTAGTAGACCCGTAATAGTTCCGCAACATTTTGGAAGTAATGAACTTTAACAGTGTTAACCGAGGTTTCCTAATGATTTTTACTAGGAAACCTCAGTCAACATTGTGAAAGTTCGTAAGTTCCAAAATGTTGCGGAACTATTACGGGTTCACTACCTTAATACGTTTAAAGTTTTGTTGTTTTTTACTTCCATTAAAAAGAAACATTGTCATTCATTCTAAGTTAATGGCTAACAAACAAAATACCAAATAGTATAGAACTGAAAACACTTTTTTACGTTTTTGTGAACAAGTAAACAAGCATAGAAAATTCACGTAGCTGTGAAATTGGAATTTCATTGACGGAAATGCAAATATCATTTTCTGGTCAATTAGAATACCGGCTTTTGAAAGCAAAAGCTAAATATTAAATATAAAATCATGATTTCATTTAAGGGAAAGGGTTTTTTAAAGCCAGGTCAAGGTATAAATATAAGCTGTAGTATTTGTGAAGTATTGTTTATTAACGCTTTACTCACTAAATATGGCAGAAAACGTAGAAGGAACGGCACTCCATGTGGGAGATTTAGTCGTTATTGTGATCTATTTCATATTTGTGCTTTTTATTGGATTATGGGTAGGTATAGGTTTTTATCTAGAAGCATGCTTTATTAGGTGGAGTTATATCGTTGGTACATGTACGCAATTTTGCGATCTACAAAAAGTCGTCCCCTGCGTGCACGGCAACTTGAACGTTCCTGACGCAGGTCTATCAAACGCTTTTATTATACAAACGACTTGATCTTCTCTCTAAGATCCTCTTCCGATTTAAAGGTAGTGGACATGTTATAGTTCCGCAACAGTTCGGAATGCATGATCTTTCAAAATGTTAAGTACACGACTTCCAAACCGTTGTGGAACTAATACGGGCCCACTACCTTCAGACGAAAGGTGTCGTAAAATTGACCGGGGAGATGTCAAACCAATTTCAAACATCCGCCTCATTTTGATCTGACTGGAATTATCAGCTAGCATTTGCCTGTTAAGCGAACTCTTACAGTTAATAACATCATGAAATCGCCTGTCATTTCGATCTAAACCATTCTTAGTCGCTCACTCAATACTCCATTTATCCATTTCAAACGCTCACTCTAACCATTCAAAAACGTTAAAAAAATCCCTAATATGACTAGATCAATAACTACATTCGAAACACAAATCGGCAGAAAAATCAACGATTTCATGACATAATTAATTTGTAAGCGTATTGCGCGATCTTGAAAACATAGAAAGCCATTCATACAACTAGTGCGTATTCTTTTAAAAGGAGGTTATTGGTATCACTAATTTTGTTCATCTTGATTACCTCCCTTTAATTTCACTCAAACCTCTCTCCTCACACTCATTCAATTCCATTACGAAATCATTCCAATATCATACATCTTTTCAATTTGACGATGTTCATAACTGTATGTTACATCTACAGCTAACAACATCGTGAAATTGACATTCGCCTCAATCAAAACCATTCTTTACCGCTCGCTCAAACCGTTCAAAAACGCCCAAACCTATTGAAAAATATAGAATCAACAACGGCATTTGGGTAGAGAAAAATCGCGATTTTTGTGACATAATTCAAATTGCATGCGTCTAATAGGTTCTTGAAGAAATAGGGAGCTATCTATAGAACTTGTATGCATATTTCATTAAAGGGAGGTAATAAATATCGCTAATTTTGTTCATCCTGAACAAAATTTGCGATATTGGATTACCTCCCATTAAATTCACTCAAAAATCGCTCCACACATCCATTCAATTTCATTCCAAAATCATTCCAAAATCATTCACCTTGTCAATTTCACAATGTTGGTAACTGTATAGGCTTTCATCGAGATCTTATCTATAGGATACCCGATGATTTTCAACTGTTTGTTTGAAGCGTACAGAGTACTCGATCTCTATCAAAAATATTTTTTGTCGAAAACTGTCGAAAGTGGGATCGATGCTGATCGCCATCACCGACCAGAGCATGTTATTAATTCAACATGATTAATCGTTCGATATGAACAACCTTTAATTCGATAGTTTGACCACCGAGCATTATTTAAAACGTATGGTATTTAATACAGTTTTCATCGTTTGCAGCATATTTCCTCATTCATAGCATTTTGGCGAACAATTAAGAAGAAGAATGTTAGATCTATGGTTTTGCGTTACATTTACATCTTGATTTTAAAATTCATTTGGTACCATGGCATATTTTTGATTGACACTGACAGATGCCATTGTAAAGATACATGGGGATCGCTAGATATTGAAAGACGAGATGATTCATTCATAAATGAGTACGGGGTGTGGGATTTTTATCATGTATTTGTTATACGATATCGGTCAAATGTTTTTGGCCTTGAAATTTTTAATCCGATTTATCAATTCTAAATTAAAACCTGTCGTCTACTTAACTTAACCATACACAAGCAAATAGAGACGGCTGTGGAAGTTCGATTTCACAATAATGAAAACTGCCTAAATCCCTGAGTTGTGGGTAATCATTGCAATCGTCTCGTAGAGGCGATTGCATTGAATACCAACAGGAAAGTGTTTAGAAAACGCTATGAGGATGGCAATGGTATAACCTTTAATAAGAAAGGGAAATTGACAAGGTGCTTGAATTTGGAATGGTTTCGGAATGAAATTTGCTCATTTCCCTCTCTTGCTCATATCCCTCTTCGACCGATTTTGAGACTTGTTTTATGTCCTTCTCGAGTGTTTGCGACAAAGGGGTGGTAACTACTGTTTATCCATCTGTGCAAACTCAGGATGATCAAATTCTCACCAGCCTTTTTTTTCGCGGCGACTGGAGTACCTATCAATACATTTTCGGTATGTTTTATACCGCTTATATCATTTTGTCTTCGTCCTTTCCTAATCTCCAGCTGCTACCCCTCATATATTTACGATTATCAACCCATTGAAGGTAGATATATGTCCGAAAGAATGAGTGCCGCCACCGGAGATCGAATCCGGGACCATTTGACTGATAGTACGACGCGTTACCAACTGCGTTATGACGACAGCCACGTGACCGTTTAAAAAATAGAGTTTCGATGCTTGCGTGAATTTTTATTAATTTCAAGATAGTAGCGTGCGCTTACTAGTATTTTGTCATCCTGAACGCACGGCATGTCTCCCGACGTTTTGTAATTTTTGCTAGATCTATGCGTATTTCGAGCAAATACAACTTCGGTCTTCGTAGGGCAATACGCTATAAATATTTTTGACAATATCATTAACAAAAATGACATTGTCTCCTATATAAAGGTAGATCTATATTAACCATTTCGAACTGTGTAATAGTGTATTGCGCAACAAGTCACGTGACCAGACAACAGTATGAACTGTTTCATCATTGCGCAGTAAGCACCGAACTGTTGCCCGCTTGCGAAATGACGTCATTGTGTTGCACGTGTAATAAACGTGCGGAGTGACCCGCTCATATTTATTTTATTCTAAAATCGATTTTTCTTCTCTTTATATATCCTTTTGTAACATATTTCTGAATGAAAAACAAATTTACTCAATAATACTTAGGTAATAAACCAGTTATTTCATGGTGATTCAAGGAACTGTGAATAAACTTTAACCATCGGTGTCGGGGATGACATTCCGAACTGTTGCCGTCTGCCTCTGGCATCGGGCAACAGTTCAAAACGTCATCCCCTCCACCTCTGGACAATACTAGGGTCTAGGAACTGTTGCCCTCCGTCTTCTGCATCAGGCAACAGTTCAATACACCATCCCCTCCACCTCTGGAATCAACAAGGGTTAAGGATCTGTTGCCCTCCGTCTTCTGCATCAGGCAACAGTTCATAACATCATCCCCTACACCTCTGGACAAATTCAAGGGTTTAGGAACTGTCGCCCTCCGTCTTCTGCATCAGGCAACAGTTCAGAACATCATCCCCTACACCTCTGGACAAATTCAAGGGTTTAGGAACTGTTGCCCTCCGTCTTCTGCATCAGGCAACAGTTCAGAACATCATCCCCTACACCTCTGGACAAATTCAAGGGTTTAGGAACTGTTGCCCTCCGTCTTCTGCGTCAGGCAACAGTTCAGAACATTATCCCCTCCACCTCTGGACAATACAAGGGTTTAGGAACTGTTGCCCTCTGCTTCTGGCATCGGGCAACAGTTCAGAACTTCATCCCCACCACCTCGGGACAATAGTTTCACTGTTATACGATACGTCTTGAAATAACTGTATTATATGACTTGTCAGACGAAAAGGAACCAACAGGGTAGTTCGAAAAGTCTCGACCAGAGTCAGACTGCACGAACCGTGCAGGATGACTAGTGTCGAACATTTAGCAATTTGATGATTTTCTGAATATAAGATGATCATTATACCTTCTCGTAACTGAAGTGTTAAAATTAGCCGCCTGTTGAGCTCTCTTAAACCGATCTCTTTTTCAAATACTTGATTTACATAATTCCCAGATGGTCATTTTTCGCATGACGGGTCACAAATAAATGGAATCAATATTCGATATATTGCCAATAATTTCAGTTATATTGTCAAACTATGAGATTGGCAATATTATTAACCCTGTGGTGATAATATCAAGGATTGACAAATACATCGATCTGTTATTATTGTCAATATTATTGCCAGTATATAGTCCTCTTTATTGTTTGATTCTACTATTTCAGTCGGCCAGGAAGAATCGAGGAAGTGCCGGCGGATACTTTCTGGCGGGACGCAATATGAACTGGATACCGGTAGGTTTACTGCTTAAGAAGGTAGACCCGTAATAATTCCACAACATTTCGGAGTATTGAACTTGAATAGTGTAAACCGAGGTTTCCTAATGATTTTCATTTGGAAACCTTGGTCAAGACTTTGAAAGGACATTTGTTCCGAAATGCTGCGGAAATATTACGAGTCATCTACCTTGAATTGATAAATGGAAAAGGATAAATTTTGGTCTAGTTACCTTTGGAATGTCACAAAAATCTCGTAATAACGATTGAAAAGGGTAGAGTTGTGGACCTTTATCTGTCAATTTAACATTGTTTTTTAACTCCATTTTCAGCTCGACTAATTTCGGAGAAGCCCCGAGGTTTGATTTTATCTTATAACTACACAAATAATCGTATGATAACATTCCATATGATATTTTTTATGATATCACATAGTTATTTTTAGAATAATTATATAATGCGGTTATTTTTAGAAACTTGCATTTCTGTTAGAAAAATCTACGAAAACAAGGCAAATAGAGGTTATAAGATAAATATAATACGTACTTAGTGTATTGTATGAAACAATATCTAACTCGGTTGTGAGAATTGATAATTGTCTCGGCAGAGCCTCGACAATGATCAATTCTCACAACCTCGTTAGATATTTTTTCTCATACAGAACACTAAGTACGTATTATTAAATCGGAGATTTATACCGGTTTCCAGAAATCCAGTCTGTTTGACCCAGTACATTTTTACCTTTATCTTCTGAGCAATGTGTTCAAACCAAATAATGTGTTTTCAAACACCGAAGAAACGGCCTTTTTCAGTCACAATCTACAAACTTTGTTTTTATCTTATTTACTTTTCGACAAATAGAGAAGATGCTAATACAAAATTTGATGTAATTTTCGCTTTTAGTAATTACCAGTTAGTATTTTTAGTGTTTATAACAAGATTTTCGGTTGAGTAAAGGAGTTGAAACGTACAATAGGTTAACTGTAAAATAAATTTGTAGCACTTACAATATTACTACTCTGATTTTTTTCTCGAACGGTCATTTACCAGTTGTAGGGCTGACAACCAATCAAATTCTGTTATGATTATCACTCGGTCAAAACCCACGCGTAAATTCACACCACGTGGAAGATGCAATGGACATCGTCTGCTCGAAATGTGTCAATTAAGTTGTTTGTCATTGGTCAATGGTCGTCTGCACTCAAACGGGGAGCGTGGGAAGTCTACTGGTGGAATGAGTACTGTTGATTATGTGTTAACAAATAGAAATAATTTTGTAATTTTGAAATATTTGATTTCAATGAGCACTCTGATCACGCTCCAATCCTATTTACAATAAATTAAAATTTGAGTATGAAGAAAAATTATTCAACAACAAATAAACCGACAAAAACATACGATAAACTGATATAGGATAGCAGTAAGAGAGATCTATTTTTAGAATGACTCATGAATAATCATAGAGTGCTGTTAGATTTAATCGATTGGTCAGAAACCAAAGATATAAATAGCATAGTTGCCGATTTCACGTGTTTCTTGAGGGAAAATGCATTTATAGTATTTGGGAAAACCCAATGCTTGAAAAACAAACATGTTGGTAATCAAAATTGTACAAATAGTTTAATGAAAAATGTTTTGTTGCTAAACAGGCTTTTAAACTCTAGAGAGAGGAATAATATTATCAGACAAGCTTTTAGCTTGGCGTGTGCTCATTATAACAACGTAAAAAAATCTGCTAAGAAATAATTTAGACTAGCAGAGGGCTATCGAATCAGCAAACTTTCAAAATCGGACCGACGAGGTTGGATGAGCTGGCGATGTCCTCTAAAAGATGAAGTGTTAAGACAAAAAACTCACAAATTGGGCAAATATTTTACCAACTTTTATTGTCCAAATTTGAGCCCTTTTGATTCGCGAACTATTGCACTATCCCAGCCTCTCAATGATGTCCGATTTACAGTGCTGACAGCACTTTGATATATATAACGTCGTCGTCGTCATTGGGAAACTTTGACATTTTGTGATATCTCTAGTTCGCTGAAGGTATTAACTTGAAACTTGGTACCCATGTTCACCATCAAAAGAGCAACCCATACTGTCAAATGGGGCAAGTCTATATGCAATTTTGCGAAATTTGCCTCTTCTTCATCTTGGATTCCTTTATACACTATCTAGCATTCAACAGTCGAGCGTAGTGGACACCGTAGAAGGTGCTCTTTTTTTAAAAACTTATACAACAGTTCTGATTTTTCTATTGGAGTTCCATAAAATATCAAATTATTCCTGCTGGGTCAAGAGCTAATGAAATATCAAACCATTCTTGCTTGGTCAAGAGCTAGTTTATGACGTATACAGTGACGTCGTGAAATTGTCAATTTAAATGATGTTGTTATGAAATTGGGATTATATTAAATGAGTATAGAATAAGTTTTGTAAGAAATGTAATGGAGAAAATCCAATAACGCTAATTTCGGCCAACTTGGACGTAATAAACAATATTTATTACCTCCCTTTTAATAGATCTACACACTTCCCAATTTATGTGTCTTCACGAACGAATCAGACGCTTTTAAATAAATTTAAAAAATATTAAGATATTAATCGATTTCGAAGAGATTTGGTTTTTGAGAGAGAGTTTGGAATGAATGAATATAGCGCTATGTGAGCAATTTAGAATGGTTTTCGAGGTGAATCTTATTCAATTATACATTTATTGTAGAAGTGTTAGTCTCTTCTTTAGATCATCACAGAAATATGCTGACTGCAGTTAACAATCTTCCTAGCTCCATATATTGTAAACGTATGATTGACAAGATGAACTGTTTTAGACTAAATTTTGAATGACGTTGAACGGAGTTAGTGGAGCGAACTTTGATTGGTATAAAATGGAGGTAAACAACCTCGAAAAAGTACCCCCCTCTAAAAATGGTTTTAATCGGATTGAGTGTCAATTTCACAATGTTACAAACTGTTACATGGAAGAAGTTGAAATGCACTGAAATCATTAAATTGGTCATCCTTTTGAACTCACACAAAATGTGAAATAATGTATATCAATTCAAAGTCATCTAATGAATTTATGTATTTTATTGGCGCTTTTTGACGAACTCATTTATTTCATTTTCCTGTTTGCATTCGATTAACTCCTTGAATGAGATTTTTTTTTGTTTTTAGCCTTAGCATTGTTAAGAATCACGAATCATATATTTCCACTTTTCAATATCGACGAGAGAGGGGCTAAAATAGGTCTATTTTGGTGCTTTAATAAACTTGTATCTTACCCAAATCAGGCTGGTTCATAAGTATAACATTTCCCTAATTTTATTGATTGTGTGCTCGAGGGGGATTCCAAATATCATACTTTACATGCTCATAATCGCAACAATGTAGTTACACTAAAATTGCTTCGTATTAACAACCTACTTTTTTCCATTTGTCTTTATTTTGACTTTGTTTCACTACAGGTTGGTGCCTCGCTATTTGCCAGCAACATAGGCAGTCTACACTTTGTGGGTCTTGTAGGTTCAGGAGCAGCAAATGGGATATCTATAGGACTATATGAACTAAATGTAAGAGATTTTTGCTTCAACTAGACTGAATGAATAACTGCTTCATAAACTTAATCATGCTTAAAATCTAGTTAATCTTTTTTCTCAAGAAATATTTTTAAATGAAACACAATCTGTTGATTTAATATCTTATCTTTCATTTTAAGCTCGAATACTAGATGGGCGACACCTTAAGGGTTTCGCGGGGGAGAAATGAGAGAAGATGAATTGAATTGAATTACATGTTAGCAATGGTTCCTATGTTTTATGGAACAAAAGTTAACAGAGACGAATTAACTTTACATTAAACGTTATGTAGAAATATGTTCGGAAACACTGATTGGGAGCTCTAGTTGTATACCCACTATAATCGGACCGGATGGGTGAACTTCTGAATTCAAAACAATCTACAACATTCCTGTATTCTAAACCTCTCACGCTGATGCGACTTTATCACAAGACAAAAAACACTAACCTGTATAAACAGTGTGATTTTTAACACACGCCTAAATCCAAATCTTAAACAAAACATGGCGGAATACTTAGAGTGACGTCATAGCTTCTTCCGAATGGTCGTATCCAAGCGATGGGGGAGGAGTTTAATAATAACCGGATGGCTAGTTACCGGATAATTTAACAAATATCTCGTAAACAAGATTTCTAATAGGATAAGTGTTTTCTTTAAGCCCAGATCGAGATGTCATGTGTATGCCTAATATATAATACGTACTTAGTGTTTTGTATGAGAAAAAATATCTAACGAGGTTGGGAGAATTGATCATTGTCGAGGCTCTGCCGAGACAATTATCAATTCCCACAACCGAGTTAGATATTTTTTCATACAATACACTTAGTACGTATTATATTTATCTTATAGCCTCTATTTGCCTTGTTTTCGTAGATGTTTCTTACAGAAATGCAAGTTTCTAAAAATAAATGCATGATATTATTGTTCTAAAAATAACTATGTGATATCAAAAAGAATATCATACAGGATGTTATCACATGGATGTCTGTATAGTTATAAGATAAAAAAGAAATCAGCGAAATTTATTTCACAGATTCCTAGGGCATCAAGTTTTCCCAAAAAAGTGCCAAATATCGATCTTTAGCGGTATATATCATTCAAGAAGAATGAATCGAACAAAGATTTGTTCAATTTCTCTTCTCTCATTTCTCTATGGAGGAAAAGGGAGCTATTTCGGCCATCCGGACGTCGCGTTGACGTTGGCTTTAAGGTGTAACTGTGTCAAATCTCTGTTTGTACTAAAGCCATTGCTTTTAAACGATTCACATGCTTTTGTGACCATATTATTAGCCTGTAGACGAACACCCGTAACTCTGATATCCAATAAGAAATCTTGATTACGTTTTTACGTTCAACTATAACTGATGTTTATCTCTGTTTCTAGTAAGGCTTAGAGTACTTGGAAACTTTGCACATGCTTCACTGACCATAATGTCATGCTCTATATAGAAAAAGATTTTATTACTCTGATTTTCATTTAATGAAGTCTTCCAATGTCGACAATGCTTTGTTCTTACTACCTCATTCGGAACATCGCTCGGACATTTCCGTAAACTGGAAAGTACCTCGGACGTAAGTGTAGTAATTTTGGGTCAATTTTTAGGTAATTTGGCTCCTGGTGGTACTTTGGTTAATATGCTTGAAAAAAAAGTAAATTCCTTTAATGCTTTCAGATCGTCTTTAGAGATCATTTAGGCATAAAATGATTTGAAGGCAAAACGCAGTAAAACACTGCGTTTTGTTTTCAAATCATAATATGCCCAATTTTTTACCTTACGTTGATTTTGCTTTTCGCAGCGTCATCCTCAGTTGTGTTTGTGACGTCATATAAACCCACGTGCGAAATGACGCGCTTTCATGGCAGCGCCCGTATTATTCCCGAGGTCTATTCCGTAGAATCGCCGAAGGTTCCCGATTGCTTACTACCTGACACTAGGAATAGTCGAGCTTCGCTGTCCTCCAATAGTTCTTATTATTCATTTGAATTGATATTTTTTTATCTTTGCTTGCACGTATATATGAATCTAACCTGTTAAGCAACAGAAAGAGAATTTAATAAAAAAAAAGCATGATCTCATTTCAAAGTTTACGCTTGATTTGTTTTCCAGGCGATGTACGTTTTGATGATTCTGGGATATATATTTCTGCCAGTGTATATAGCATCTGGGGTAAGAAATTTCTACAATGAAAACTAATTGATAATATGAATAAGAGATAAGAGTATTATACGCTCCTTGATAAGCTATACACATAACTCATAACAAAATAGCAAAACATCGCAATTTTTCAAAACTATAAACCTTTATTCAACCTGACTGAAGCAACATTTTTTGTGCGTGTTCTTTTTAATTTTTTTCTGTTCTTGATATACAAGTATACAAGTATATATTTTGTTTTGCCATTGTGGGTGTTTTTTGTGATAGTACGAACTCGTGGAGTAACATTATTTCTGCTGATTTGCTGATTTGTATAGAATAACCCATAATTTCGTCTTTGTCGGAGAAATCTAGACAAACAAAAGTTAGAAATAAAGTATGAAATAATTGCCTTATTTATCTTTAGTGTTTTCATTATTATTCAGTATTAAATCATATTTCATATGTGCGGATTTCATTTTTAATTTCTGATTGTTCTTTTTTCTCTGTCTCACTAGGTTTTCACGATGCCAGATTATTTGAAGTGTCGGTTCGGGGGAAAGAGAATCCAAATCTATTTAGCTGTTCTCGCTTTACTAGTCTACATCTTTACTAAGATATCGGTATGAAAAACTTTGTTTCGGTCTTGAAAAAAAAATTAAAAAAAATCAGGAAATTCCTACAATATCATTTTTTCAAATGATAAAATAAACACAAGTTTCGAATCCGATTTGCTACTTCAAAACACATGATAGTATTAAACATCAAATTGCGGCTACTTGCTTGCAAAGTGGGTTTTAATTTGCAAACTGTAAACGCAGAAATAGGTCGGCTTTACAGATGTATTGATATAGCCTTATGTGATCGCCGTCGTTGTGCGAATCTGGGAGTTTTAGTGTTCTCTCGGGAAGATCTATTGCTAACGGCATTCTCTTGAAACTTCGATTGGTTATCCACTATCAAAAGAGCAGTAAACCGCTTTCTAGCAACAGGATAACTTAAAATGCACTTTTAATAGAATTATGCCCTCTTATTTCACTAGGTTTTTACCAATTATTTGGCAGCTGACAGCCCAGCGTCGCCACCCTCACGGTGTGCTTTTGTTTCTTTGAGTATTTACTTGGCCACAACATGGGTTTCCCTTCATTTCTGGCAGCTTATTAACAAATTGAAAAGAAAAAAAGAAATATCTTGTGAATAAACGTGTGGTCGAGTAGCTACAGTAGTTGCTTTTGGTTTTATCAGATACATCCGTATATTTTCAGGCAGATTTATATGCAGGAGCCTTGTTTATAGAACAAGCATTAAATTGGAACATTTACTGGTCTATATTATTGCTACTCGCTGTTGCAGCCATTTTCACGATAGCTGGTAGGTTTAATGGTCCTAATTTTAAATTAAGGTTGTACGATATATTATATCATTAACTAGTCTATAATTGCTACTCGCAGTTGCAGCTTTCTTTACAGTAGCAGAAAGATTCAATTATCTTTATATTCCATTTAGTTTGGACGATAAATTGTAACATTAAATGGTGTATATTATTGATACTTGCTGTTATAGCTATTTCAGCAATAGCAGTTATGTTTAATGGTATTCATATTCCTCCAAGGTTGTACGGTATAATTTAACATTTACTGTGTAGTACTGCTACCAGCAGTAACTGTTGCAGCTATTTTCAAAACAGCAGGTAGGGTTAATGGTATTCATATTCCTCCAAGGTTGTAAGGTATTTTGTAATAATTACTGGTCTATTATTGCTGATCGCGGTTGCAGATATTTTCATGATAGCAGGTAGGTACCATGGTCTTCATATTCAATCAAGGTTGTACGGTACATCGGAACATCACTGGTCAATATTATTGCTGTTGGCTAAACATTGCTGCTGGTCTATATTATTGCTACTCGCTGTTGCAGCTATTTTAACAATAGCAGGTAGGTTTAATGGTATTTATATTCAATTAAGGATGTACGATACATCGGGACATCACTGGGCAATATTATTGCTGTTGGCTGTTGCTTCTGCTATGGTCTGTATTATGGTTTCTTGTGATTGCATTTTTTCTCAAAACAAATGCAGTTTTTTTTATGTGTGGCTTTCTGTTCGAAAATTTTCGTTCATAGTGCCTGACTGTTAGAATCGATGCTCTGGCGGTGATATCCTTACGTTTAAGGAAGTTCGCTCGTCCTTTTTCCTACTATTAAACTTTTCTTTAAACCCGATTTTTTAGAAAGAACTTTATGTTTTATTTCAATTTTTGAAAAGAAAAAATGGGGTCTCCGTGCTTACTTTTTTGTCAGAGCCGTAGGAAAATAGGTACCAAAAACATTACGTGCACTTTAGTTCTTGCCTTTGAATTTCTTAGAAAATTACACCCTTGATTCAAAATTATCATTTTGGACAAATGAATATTCTGAAAGTAGATGATTTATGTTTTATTTTAAAACGAAATTCCATTCCACCAATTTATCAAAGAAATATGGAATTTTAATGATTCTAAAGAAAATTATGACATCTTTATTTGGTCCTAAATAGAAGTATGTTTCCTTTAATATTAAGGGCTTCCAATACACGCTTCACAATAAAATAAATATAGTTCTACTATTTAACTTTTTCTCATACTCTCAATATAAATTTGTAACATAATGAGGAATATTTTGACTTGAAAAAAAGTTGGGGTCACAGTCTTACTTTTTTAGATATTTTGACTCATTTGTTAAAATAAAGGGAGGTAATTCACAAAAATAATTAAATTTCAAAACACATTTTTTAATATTGGAAATAACAAATTTGTTGGTATTTTGGTTTAGGGATATGAGGTTGGGGTTCTTTTTATCATATTGATAAGTTTTATTTGCTTTCTATGCGAAAAATAGGCAAAGAGTGAACTTGAATACTTGCTTGTCGTTTTCTCTAAATCCTCTAAAATTGGGGAAAATGCCCAGAAAAATTGGGGGAAAAAATAAATTTTTGAATTCATCCATAATTTTACATGTTTTGACAAGCTTACATACAGCTATATCCAAAAACATAGTTTGAATTTCGATTCATAGTTTTATAACGATCACAGAAATGCAAATGTTTTTTTAATGGCGGAAAATCCAAAACCGGATGTGCGGACGTCCTTAAATTTGTTCATGATGAAAAAATAGCGATATTTATAACCTCTCTTTGATAAAATATTTATAAAGTTCCAATAATAGCTTTGTATGTCTTCACGAACAAATCAGCAACTTTAAAATTCAATTAAATATGTAAAAATGAGGATATTTGCTGGGAATTTTAATGCTGAATGTAGTTGTTGATCTTATTTTTTGGTGATTTTAGAGCGTTTTTGAATGATTTGACAGTTTGTCAGGAATGGTTTTGATCGGATTGAGTGTCAACTTCACGATTTTACTAAATAGAGAATAACGTGTTAGTGTCTAAAAATAACAATGTTATCAGCTCGAGGTTGGGCGAATTTATCAGGACGAGGTTCTGCCGAGTCATGATAATTTCTCGCAGCCGAGACAAGATAACATTGATATTTTTAGACATTTACGTGTTATTCTATTTATCATGCACTCATTTTCAGCGCCTAATTATAATAAACCCTTAAAAATCAAAGAAATCCAGGTGAAAGTGTATGCAAATTGTTTCTAAAAATAGACTGACTGATATCATATCATGTTATCAGGTAGGTGATATCAGGTCAATGCAGGCTTCATTGCGTGATAAATGTGATCTGCACTTCCCTTTACAGGTGGTCTGACAGCAGTTATCTGGACGGATTTCGTACAAACAATCATCATGATGATAGGGGCCATCGTATTAATGATTTTAGGTAAGCATCTTACGATGATTTTTTGCGTAAGTCAAAATTAAAGTTAATTCTACAGTAGTAACTAAATGTGGAATTCTGCCATGCATCATCTCATTGGAATCGTCTTTAAAAGACGATTCTAATGAGATATTGCAAGACAGAATTTAACAACCAATGAAAACACCAGGTACGATTTTTAATTTTGACTTACGATCAATTTTTTCGTGAGACGTTTAATAAAACGGGTCCCAGCTGAACCCTTATTCATTATGTCGAAAACAGTTTTAGTTATTTAAGCTCTTAATTTAGATTTAACTACATAAGAAAATTAAAGCGGACAATAAAAGTTAACGACTTCAACTAGTCCTTAAAACAAACAAAACTAACAAATGTTCATAAAAGCATTATACTAACTTCACAAAGAGAGGGGTTTTGATTTACATCGATTTAATTAGAATTTCGTTATACCGAATAAGTTTTTCGTAAAGGCTAATAAGTATTTAGTTATAACGAAAAATAATTTCGATTTATAGAATAAGTTTTCGTCAAAATGGATATGCATTTCCTTTAAATGAATAAATATTTCTTTATAAGGAATTAGTATGCCTTTTTTAACGAAAAAATATTTCCTTTTTAACGCATTTGGATTTCGTTTTATCGAAAAAATAATGAAATAAAGAAAATGTGTAGATCTTGTCACCTACTAGGTTCTGCAATAACTCATGCTCCATGACGGGCGCAATGTTAATTAACCCTTTCCTGTTTTACAAAATTTTGGACCTGTCCAAATTCAAAGGTTTTGCAGACGAAAATTTAAAGTGGATTTGAAAAATAACCATTCAGTAGGGTAGAAAAAAGTGTGGATAAAGAAGAAATTGCTTGTCAGAAGCAATTTCTTCTATTTTCACAATGTTTTCTCAATCATAAAATCAAAGGCACATAAAAAAGCAGGCATTAAACAGCAAAGGGTTAAAAGCATTTTGTAGAAGATATCACGGGAAAGAAACTTATAATAAATAAAAACAACTTAAAGGGTCATAGCTTTATTGTTTGAGAACTTTAAATTTGAATTAAACGTTCCTTTTCTTAACTTATATTCTTTCTTTCATTTCCAAACCTTGTGTAATTTTACAAGCTGTTTTAGTATTATTTTTTTCTTCTCTAACTCCACAGCATTTATTCGTGTTGGGGGATTTAAAGAAATGGTTGAGAAGTACCCTAAAGCCATTTCAAACTTTTCTGTGTACAGTAACAAATCCTGCGGTAAACCTAGGGAAGACTACATGAGCTTTTTTCGAGACCCAGTCTCGGCAGATATACCATGGCCGGGCCTTATTGGTATCACAATTAATTCCATATGGTATTGGTGTTCGGATCAGGTACATGTGTAGTCCGTTTGACTTCTATATGGACCAACCTTTTCATTAATTTCATACAAATGCGTTTGAATGAAGTATTTGTATGGGGTATAATCTTAATTTCAGCTTAATATTATTCCCCCAATTTTTTTAATGATTTTGTCTATCTAGTAAATGTTAACATTTTCGCATTTTCTGCCCTTTAACACGAGGGGTGATGAAGGCTGTTTATAGTTAGAAACGTCATGAAATTGACTGTAATTCCGATCTGATCTATTTTTAATCACTCACTCAGCGCTCCATTCATGCATTCCAAACACTCACTCAAACCATTCAAATACGCTCCAAATTCATTATAAATGATAAAAATAACAACTGCATTCAAAATAACAAAATTAATAATCGGTAGATAAAAATAAACGATTTCACTAACATTATTGAATTTTGTAATCGTAAGGTTGGTTCGTGAAGACAAAGAAAGCTATTCAAAGAACCTGTACGTATATTTTATTAAAGGGAGGTAATAAGTATCGCTAATTTTGTTCATCTTGAACAAAATTAGCGATACTGGATTACCCCCCTTTTATTTCGATCAAAACTTGCTCCACACACTCATTCAATTTCATTCACAAATCATTCCAAAATCATTCATCTAGTCAATTTCACGGTGTTCTTGACTGTAGTTGTAAGAAAATGTAAACATACAATAAAAGCACGTGGTTTTATACTTAACATTTGAAAGAAGAAATGTACGTTATTCCTTATTTGGAAATGCTCATTAGCATATCGATGTTAATATCATCTTCAACTTCAATATAACGGGATTTGTACCGTTATTACTCGCCTGCTGGTCTAGTTTTACTCGTGAAAAGCCCAACACCTTCGTTAAATAATGCTTTTTGATTGGTCTAATATGTGAATATGTGGTTCATCTAAGAATAGATAAAAATAATTATCAATTATCTGGTCAAACGGTTTTTGAACAAAGACCGAATTGATATCCTAAGGAAGTTAATATCTTCGACAAAATTAATTTCATAAAAATACTCACTTATATATATACTAAAACAACCCTCTTAAAATCACACACTTTTGACTCAGCCCTATGATAATCAGAACTATTTTTGATAGACAATTCGCTGTTCCGTTCAATACACCCACAAGAAGGTATAAAAGGCTGAGAGTTAACATGTAGACGGACGGACAAAATCATTATTTTACATTCAAAAATTCTGAAAAACGAAATTCTTCATGGTATTTGAAACGAAATTTTTCATGGTATTAGATGGAAATATGACATAACGAGCAAAAATACGTTTTATTTCGATTCTGAGATCTTCGGCAAAATATTGGTCCATATAGGAGTCAAACAGAAAATACCTTAATTTCAAGACTTCATGTAGAGTATTTTCAGAGTCATTATATACGTGTCATTCTGTTACTTCTGCAATGTAAAAGGGGCAATTTAAACGAAAAATAAAATGAAAAGACAAGTATAAAAGTTTAACTGTTATTACATTATCTATTTTTGTTTGTACAGTTGTAAGTACTCTATGAAAAATGACCTGCAAAAATTAGACAATTAAATAGAATGTCTTCATAAATATACTGAGCGCAAAAAGTTTATTCGTTTTCTCTTCGATGGGATATATTTCAAGGTTTGGTTCATCTTTCACAAAAATAATCCCACTACTTATAATTCTGTCCAATTTCCTTACAGAATCCAATAATTTTGTTATGTTAGACGAAACTGGTCAACCGTAACGACATGATTTGGAAAAGAACGGTAGAATGGAAAAGTCACACCGTTTAAACAAGGGACGTTGCTCCCAGTTGGTATCACAAAAATGTTTCTTGCAATCAACACCATCTGGGGTATCTTGTCGCAATAAAAGAAGAAGTTGGTAGAAGTATGGGGGTCTATTGATAACTCTACAGCATTATCTTTACACCCAACTCACAAAAATGTATGAATTGTTTTTTCACAGATAATTTTGCAGAATATTGTTAATCAGGAAGGAAAAAAGTTTCTTTTGTTTCTTTTCATCCCCAGAAATTGAGTAATTGCGTTTTTTTTTAGTTAAGCGATCACTAACGTTCTATTTACGGCACGGGGGCGTTAATTCAGCTTGTTTTCTGGTAAGTTTTTTTCCATTAGTTTCCATAAATAAAAAAAAAGACATGAAAAATCGTCAATGATGTTTTTACCGATTGCAATCATTTGGGATAATGAAAGCATGTCATTTTTAACGTAACGTCATGACGTTCGGCTTCCCTCTTGTTGTCGTTAAACAAAATCTGTAAAATTTAAAGTGGGTCATACCATGTCAATATGTATTTGCTATGAAACATATGACAATAAAAACAAATGTCGCAGAAGCTTAAGTCAATTTCATTATCTCCCAGACATGCACACTATATTCGTTATGGCGATGTGGTATCCATTTAGTTTACGTCATGTCAAAACTTCGTTCTTTTTAGAAGGATGCGATACATTAAAGTGTTTAATGTTTACTTGGAATAAGAGAAATCCAATAAGACAAAAAAAGAAAATTAAGTTGCACCCAGCTATCGACCAAGTATGTAAAATCTACTTTAACGTCACTTCAGACGTATGACTGCGAGTTGAAATGAAAAAGTTATGACAAAAAGAAAGCCAATAGGATGGAAATATATTTCAAATTGAAACTTTCGTTTAGTTATATTGGTTGATTTCTTTGTGACGTTATATAAAGTGCGACTAAACTTTTTGCGTTCAGTATATATATTACTATTATTAATTACCAAGATCAAATAGAAGTTATATTTTAGACAAGTATAAAAGCCGCATTTTTTGTTGGAATACTTGTTGTCACGAATTTCAATGTCAAACAAAATTCTGTTGTTCGTTTCAGGTAATCGTTCAAAGAGCATTAGCGGGTAAAAACTACAGCCATGCAAAAGCGGGAGTCATTTTGTGTTCACTTATAAAAATATTGCCACTCTTTATACTCGTCTTTCCGGGAATGATTGCAAGGATTCTTTACACTGGTGAGCCTGGTTTATTATTTATTACAGTCAATCTTTTCCGAGCGACCACGTCTTTTTAGCGACCATTTTTAAGGAACCGTTTTCGAATATCTCAAAAAGTGGGTATTGTTTGTCTAAAAGTTATTGAAAATGAATCATATGTTGTTAAAACTCACCAGAATAGTCTCAATGAGACGTTTCTACTGAGTTTTGATTACCTAGGATAATTGAGAATTTCAGAATTAAAGGTATATTCAATCAAAAAAATTGTTTCTTATTTGTAAACAAAACGTGTATAAAGCGGCCATTTTCTTTAACGACCGCTTTTTGGTGGTCGCTTAAAACAAGTTATACTGTTTATAACTATCAAAACGTCTGCACGACGTATATACTGTCATCAAGCATTTTCTTCTGTCCGAAAGTTCTTTACGCATTCTTAACTTAAATAAATTATTATTTATAGCTGTTTCGAAAGTACGTAACAGTTTCAACGATCTGTCCGCTTTAAGCGGGAAACAACCCTATAATGTCGAGCTACTGCTCGAAAAATACAATGTGGGTTTCTTAAGGTAAAGCCTATGTATATGTTGTAAAACTTAAATGCAAAATAAAGTATGTATGTATGTATGTATGTATGTATGTATGTATGTATGTATGTATGTATGTATGTATGTATGTATGTATGTATGTATGTATGTATGTATGTATGTATGTATGTATGTATGTATGTATGTATGTATGTATGTATGTATGTATGTATGTATGTATGTATGTATGTATGTATGTATGTATGTATGTGTGCATGTATGTGTGTATGTATGTATGTATGTATGTATGCATGTATGTATGTATGCATGATTTCGTAGAGCAGGGGGCTATTCCGGTCACCCGGGCGTCGGAGTCGGCGTCGGTGTCGGCGTAATGCCTTGGTTGGTTAAGTTTTTACGTGCAAGTGTTTAAAATGTCTGTTTCTGCTAAAGCTTTTGCTTTGAAACTTTGCACATGCTTCTGCTATCAGTCTCTAGATAAAAATTAATTACTTTGATATTGAATTTGGTGGAGTTTTAACCCTTTTCGGACTAAGAAATCTTGTTTTTACGTGCAAATGTTATAATTCAGTTAAAGCTCTATTTCTACCTAAGCTTTTGCTTAGAAACTTTGCACATGCTTCTGTTACCATAATATCAGCTTTTAGACAAAGATTCAATACTCTGATATTGAATCTAATGAATTTTAACCTTTTTCGGACCCAGAAATTCTTGGTTAAGTTTTAACGTGCAAATGTTGTACATCATTTATAATTCTAATTCTAGTGAAGGTATTGCTTGGAAACTTTGCACATGCTTCTGGACCATAATATCAGCCTCGAGACAAAGATTCAATTCCCTAGTATTGAATTTATTGGAATTTGAACCCTTTTTGAACTTAAAAATCTTGGTTAGGTTTTTTCTTGCAACTTATGTATGTCTGTAATATTTCTGTTTCTACTAAAGCTTTTGCTTGGAAACTTTACATATGCTTCTGTGACCATAATATTAGCCTACAGAAAAAGATTCAATACTACGATATTGAATTTAGTGTAATTTTAACCCTTTTCGTACTAAGAAATTCCTGGTTAAGTTTTTACGTGCAAATGTTATAGGCCTATATCAGTTATATTTCTATTTTTCTAGTAGACCTTTACGCATGCTTCTGTGACCATAATTTCAGCCTATAGACAAAGATTCAGTACTCTGATATTGATTTTAGTGGAATTTTAACCCTTTTCGTACTTAGAAACCTTGGTTATGTTTTTACGTTAAACTGTTTTATATCACTTATATCTCTATTTTAACCAAAGCTATTGCTTCGAAACTTTGCACATGCTTCTGTCACCATAAGACCAACCTCTAAACAAAGATTCTTTTCTCTTGACTTTCATTTAATTGAATTTTCATTGTCGATATTGTTTTGCTGTTACTATCCAGCACTTGGAATAGTCGAGCTTTGCTGTCCTCCTACAGCTCTTGTTCTCTTTTTTTCAAGAATCCGAACCCTCACATTGCACGAGGTTGTTCAAATATCATTTCAGAGACTGTGGGCTGTGCTGACCCAGAAGTGTGTACAGCTGTTTGTGGGAGTCCCACAGGATGTTCAAACATTGCATATCCGTCTCTAGTCATAGATCTTATGCCAGTTGGTAAGTGTTTGTCGAAATATCGTCGTTGGGGGTTGAAACCTCACAGCAACCGCCGTGCATTCGTGATAAAGAAGCACAAAGCAAGCGCCCTAGACTATATGATACTCTTGATAACAGTTAACTTCATCGTGAATTTTTCAACATTAATTATTTTTTATGAGTTTGGAAAGAAATAGGATGAGTGAGAGGAGTGTGGTTTGAATGAAATTAAAGGGAGGTTATCAAATACCGCTTATTAGTCCCCTACCGGCGAAAGCCGAAGGGGACTATAGGTTTGCGCTCCGTCCGTCTGTCCGTCTGTCCGTCCGTCCGTCCGTCCTTCCGTCCGTCCCTCCGTCTGTCTGTCAGTCCGGATTTCAGTTTTCCGGACTTTTTTTCTTAACCCTTGGAGATATTGAGCTGATTTTTTGTATGTGAGTCCGCATCAATGAGTTACAGAACGAGTTCGAGTTTGGTTCCGGTCCATTGATTTTTGTGGAAGATACGGATGCTGGACTTAGAAATTACCAGGAAATTCAGTTTTTCCGGACTTTTTTCTTAATCCTTGGAGATATTGAGCTGATTTTTGGTATGTGCGTCCGCATTAATGAGTTACAGAACGAGTTCGAGTTTGGTTCCGGTCCATTGATTTTTGTGGAAGATACGGATGCTGGACTTAGAAAATTACCAGGAAATTTCAGTTTTCCGGACTTTTCTTCTTAACCCTTGGAGATATTTAGCTGATTTTTTGTATGTGAGTCCGCATCAATGAGTTACAGAACGAGTTAAAGTTTGGTTCCGGTCCATCGATTTTTGTGGAAGATACGGATGCTGGACTTAGAAAATTACCAGGAAATTTCAGTTTTCCGGACTTTTTCTCTTAACCCTTGTGGATATTGAGCTGGCTTTTGGTATGTGAGTCCGCATCAATGAGTTACAGAAAGAGTTTGAGTTTGGTTCCAGTACATTGATTTTTATGGAAGATACGGATGCTGGACTTAGAAAATTACCAGGAAATTTCAGTTTTCTGGACTTTTCTTCTTAACCCTTGGAGATATTTAGCTGATTTTTGGTATTTGCGTTCACATTAATGAGTTACAGATCGAGTTTGAATTTGGTTCCGGTCCATTGATTTTTGTGGAAGATACGGATGCTGGACTTAGAAAATTACCAGGAAATTTCAGTTTTCCGGACTTTTTTTTTTAATCCTAGGAGATATTGAGCTGATTTTTGGTATGTGAGTCCGCATCAATGAGTTACAGAACGAGTTCAAGTTTGGTTCCGTCCATCGACTTTTGTGGAAGATACGGATGCTGGACTTAGAAAATTACCAGGAAATTTCTGGATTTTTTTTTATCCTCAGAGGTATTGAGCTGATACATAAAATCTGATACAACTAATATTTTGGAGAGGTAGTTATACCTTTACCACCAAAAAAGATACCGCTATAGGGATATATTTGTTTATCCGGTAGGGGACTTGGTATTGCCATGCAATACTTCCAAATGCTTGTTTTATTCAGAATGAAGAAATCTGAATGAATACTCATCCCAATCCAAACTTTTCTTAATCGCTCACTAATCGCTCCATTCCTTTATTTAAAACACTCACTCAAACTTTTTAAAATCGCTTCGAAATCGTTCGAAAACACTTCGAAAGCGTTCAAAACAATCGTCATTTCATTCGGATCGATTTTTTTCTATGATTTTTTGGGGTTGGCGTAGGTTTCAAAGAGTCTAATTGGTCGATGAAGAAACAGACGGAAGATTTTAGATATCGCATATTTCGTTCAATGTGACGCAAATATCGGTTTTTAATTACACACCCCTCCTTTAATATTATTGAAAACTTGCTGTTCCCAAATGTTCAAAGTCATTCGGAAAAGATTCCAAAATCATTGAGTACTGGTATGTCAATTTGACGATGTAACTGTTGCTGTATCTGTCATGTTGTCCGTTTGATGTCATCTCTTACGCAGTAATAATAAATAGAAGATAATCGTTTGTTTCAAAGTAAGATCGATTTATATTTTATTGAGTGAACAACAAAAGCTATATGTTCACGAGTGGCAGAACCATGAGTGAACATATAGCTTTTGTTGTTCATGAAATGAAATATTAATCGATCTTACACGGAAAACAAACGATTATTCTATTTCTTTAATGCAAAAATGAGACAAAATGTGAAATTTCTAGGACAAATTTTCGTAAAGCACGTCATTTTGCGCGTGATTGCTTTGCAACGTTCATTGTGACGTCACTTATTTCTTCCCGCATAGATGACGTCAGATAGGATGAAATGCCCAAAAGCAGGGTATAAGTTTTTGATAATTTCACTGCTTTTGCGGTGAGATTATCAAGTGATAATCTACCGTTATTTCTCGATAAACCACCGCAAAGCATTAAAGAAAAGGATATTTGCTGTGGAAAATAAATGCCATTTCTGAAATGGGTAATTCACCGATTATCCTTGTTGTTAGAACTCGTTTCAATCGTCTCGATGAGACAATCAAATAAGTCCCTTAACATATGATTTATTACATAACCATTAAACAAGATGCCAATTCGTCAAAAGATTCGCCAAATGCCGCCTTGATATAGTCTGACAGGTATGAAAAATAGATGTTTGTGACTCAAAAAGATGGTAGAGTTGTATTTCTTGTATACTACAGTTTGTATTTATGATTTTTTATATATGATTGTAATCTTTTAAGTCAGTCAGACATATAGTGAAGAGATATACCTCGGATGCCTTGACATCGGTAGCCATGACGCCAGGGATGATTCCATTACACGCCCAGCGGACTAGAAATTTTATTTTTTTCTTGTAGGAGCCCGTGGTATGATGCTAGCTGTCATGTTATCGGCCCTTATGTCATCACTGACGTCAATATTTAACAGCAGTAGTACAATATTTGCCATGGATATTTGGGTCTACATTAGAAAACAAGCGTCAGAATTAGAGTTAATGATTGTTGGAAGGTACCTTTATCTCAATGTCGTTTTGGATAAGTTTAGCTTTGAATGCGATTTTATGTACGATGTAAATTGATTAGAATTAACTCAGACATACATGGAGAATATCACGAGGCTTGGACAGAAAAATGTTTTTCTTGTCATCCGCTGTACTTGTGAGTGAATGCACAATTATTTAATATAAGGAGATATGCTATATCTAGATAATGAAAGAGGCTAACGTCATGAAAGCTGGCATCAGCGATTTAAGCGTAATATATACTGAGTTCCATAAGAAAGTGTGCACTTTCACCTTTTGTATTTTACTTGATTTTTACAAGGTTGGAGGAAAATTATGGTGTAAATTTGATACCATACTTTATTCAAGATCTCCTGAAATGAAAAGTCGAACCCGTTTTGGATAAAGTATCGCGTGCTGCATACGCGCGTGCAGAACTTAAATTGTTCAGATTTGACCTCCATACACCTTTTCTTTGGTAAGAGCTATGTGTTGATGTTGCATTATAGAGTTTAAGAAGCCATTCTAAGCCATTTCAAAACAAAAGTTTTAATTTTCATGCAGACGTTACGTGTACGTCAACGTTAGACATTGCTACGTTGCTAGGCCAGTAAGTTGTCGTTAAATGCTGCTATGGCGTTCTATGGCATCTCGAGTTGCTTAGTAAAGGCCTTAAAAATGACGACCTGGGTTTCTATTGGAACATGAATGCTCAATGGATTTTAATGAAGTTCTAAATCTGACAAGGTTCGATTTTGTTCAACAATGTTTATTTGTAGTCAAACCACGCTGTAACGTCATGCATAATTGTAATGAAGATGTGATTTTATACTAAAGAAAGACACAAAAATTCAACTGAATGCGTTTTCAGACCAATTATTTGTCTAACGCGTAATGCACATGCAAAATATGCAAAATAAAATGTACCAATTTCGCGATTTTTTGTGTTTTCAAATATCGTTTGCACATACTCTTGTGAATAGTCATACGACGTTTCATGAAGATAGAATGTTTAATTTCAGAGATATCTAACATTCAAAAGTGCACACTTTCTTTTGGAACTAGGTATACATGTAGCCACTTCAAGTGAAGATTATTTGATCTGGGGTTTGATTGATTCGTTGGGTAGGGTTTCATTCCAATTTTCAACAATCTTTCAGTTATATCGCATCGGATGGAGCACCTAACACTGTATTCCTTTTATTTCTTACACCAGTACTTTCCTTGCCTCCAGCTGCTTACCCACATAAGTTTACGATTGTTCACAACTGCGCTATGATGGCGGCGATATTGGATTTGCACTTAGCAATTGATTAGGAATTCACAGTTGCAATATGTTTACGGATACGTTTTTCACTCGAATACCTAAACAAATTATGATTTTGATTATTATTTTCAGATTGTTTGTCGTTGTTTTAGTGGTAATCAGCGTTATTTGGGTGCCTGTATTAAAATTGTCTCAAGGGGCAGAACTCTACGTTTACATACAAGAAGTGTCGAGTTTCTTACAGCCCCCAATATGCTGTGTGTTCTTACTGGCCGTCTTTTGGAGCAGGCTCAATGAAAAGGCAAGTTGGCTATCATTAATTGACCGACAATTTAAAGATGAACAAGGTATTATATGAATGCTTCCGTTGGAATACAATATAATATGGTGTGGTGTTTAGAGTTCGCTTTGTGCTACTTTAGTACAACGAGAAGTATTGTTACACTATTAGACTTAAAACAATATTAGGGCCCTGTTGTATTTAAGATAATCATTGGTTTGGAAAAGACATTTCTGTTGATATTAGGTTCTTTGTTATAAGACTATATCAACGTCATTTGTTTAAGTCAAAATTGTGTAAAATTGAAACTCTAACATTTGACAAAACTTTGGAATGGTTTGTGATAAAGCTTTAATATTACACATGTGCATAGTATGTCACAAGACCTTTCCTTGCATACTATAGTCAATGTTATTAGTTAAGGTCAAAGTCATATTTTGATGGTCAATGATTTCCAACATTAAATCTTTAACGTTAGCCATAACTTTTCCATCGTAAGCGAAATAGCCTTCATATCTATGTGCAATGCTGGTGACAAGACCTTTCCGTGCATAACAAAGTCATCAGTCAAGGTCAAGATCAGTTTGTGAAGGTCAATATAGTTTGACATAAAAACTATAACATTAGCTCATAGCTTAAACTTTTGAATGGCAAGCCTTCATATTCATTTGGTATTTGTTTGATCCGAGACTTTTCAGATGTTACAAAGTTCAATGTCATATTTAAGTACAATAAAAACAATAATGACCATAACATCGGATTGGTAAGTCACAGAGCCTTGATATTTTCATGTACATTGCTTGTGATAAGTCCTATCCTCGTAAAGTCAAGGTCATTGGTCAAGGTCTAGTTCTGCGTTCAGGATGTCAAAACGGTACAAACAGTTTTCCAATTACACCCCGCTTTGCACGCAAATGTACGTGCAAAGCGAGGTATAATTGGAAAACTGTTTGTAAAGTTTTTGACATCCTGAACGCATTGCAGGTGAAGGTAAAGGACACTCATTTATGACATAAAAACTTCTTAATTATCTATTACCTTTGACTTGTAAAGCTACTAAATATTGATAGGTAGTTTTAAGCATCAGACTAAGACTATGAAAAGACCTACATTTAGGTAAGACTAACCTTATTTCTCTACGGATTTCCATATTCGTGTATCAAACAATTGTTCTGAAAAAAAAACGACAGTTGTTCGAGCAGTCGTTCTTAACAAAGACATCTTGTTTCTATTTTTCTTACAAACACTACAATCAATGGTTGATCATGTTTATTCATAGCATATTTTTTGTCATTTCAGGGTGCATTTTGGAGCCTGGTGGTCGGAATGACGTTAGGGATCTTACGATTCATCATTGAATATTCGTACAAAGTGCCACATTGTTTCGAGGACAAGCCGGACCCGACACCAGGATTTATAAAACATTTTCATTACCTCTATTTTTCACCGTTTCTATTTGTGGTCACGGGCATTGTTGCAATAGTTGTGTCGATGTTGACAAAACCAATAGAACCACAATGTGTAAGTATTTTTTATGAACAACAGACTATCATATAAACATCTATAACCCATACATACATTCTAAAAATAAAAACTGACAGTGTTTATCTTTTGGATAAGAGAATGAAAGGCAATTTGGGCGACAATATCTTAAATTCAATAAATACGCTTGAATTTATTAATCCTAGGACATTGAAACCTAAATCATGATGTCTAGAAAATTAGTTCCATATTTAAGCCAATCCAATTTTTTCACAAATCCTTCGCCAGAAATTCTTCTTATCAATGAAGTTTTAATCACAATCCTAATCACTATGAGTAAACTTGTCGACCTACAGGTAAGAAAATGGTGAAATTGTAAGATGATTGATTTTGGAATGAAATTGAATGAGTGTGTGGAGTGCGTTTTGAGTGAAATTAAATAGAGGTAAGCCAATATTGCCAATCTTGTTCTAGATGACCAAAATTAGCTATATTTATTATATCCCTTTTACAAAATATGCATACCGGTTCTATGAACAGCTTTCTACAATTTCACAAAGTCATCATACGCTTACAAAATTTAATTATGTCAGTGGAACGTGGATTTTTTCTAGCGATATTTATTTTGAATGCTGTTTTTGATCCTATCTTTTTGGGTGATTTTTAGTGTTTTAATTGGATCGAGTGAGTATTTGGAATGAATGAATTGAGCTCTGAGTGAGTGTTTTAGAATGGTTTCGATTTAGATGAATGTCAATTTCACAATGTAACTAGCTGTTATATTAAAAGCTAGCACTCTAAAAGAATTAAGAATCTTCATATTTGCGAAGCGATGGGTTAAAGCAATAATGTATTTAGTATCTATATACATATACGTGTATAGTTAGTAACACCAAGAAATTGACGCTCTACCCGATCAAAACCATTCCAAATCGCTCACTCGGCTTTCCATTAGTTCATTCATTTCAGACACTCACTCAAACCATTCAAAATCATTAAAAAAAATAAGATCAACATCTACATTCAGAATAAAGATTCCAAGCAAAAATCCACGATTTTTCTAACTTAATTGAATTCAGAAGATGCTGATTGATTCTCGAAAACATAGAAGGCTATTTATAGAACATGTAAAATTATTTTATCAAAGGGATGAAGTAAATATCGTTAGTTTTGTTCGTCTTAAACAAAATAAGTGATGCTGTTTACCACCCTTGAATTTCAATAAAAACTCGCTCCACTAACTCATCCAATACCATTCCATAATCATTCCAAAATCATTCACTTTTTTCAATTATACGATGCTGTTTACTGTAATACCTATCACAGTATTGCATAGATATTTTGAAACGTGTATTTTTCTCTTTTAGATTCGTCGATTAACATTTTGGACGAGACACAGTCAACAGCCTCGTTATGATATTGATACCAAAGAGATGGTTCCCAAACTTCCTGGCGCTGGGGATATGGATGTAGAGTTGAAAGCGTATTCAGGTAATGTCGTGATTCTCGCAATGAACACGATTGGTTCCCAAATCATCTGAAACCGGAAAATATGACTTTAAATTTTTTTGTTTCAATTATCTAGTTTTAAATTGGTTTGTCGTTCTGATATGAAAAGATCCATGTTGGTAAAAAAAAAAACAAAAAAACATAACATTTGCCTACTCTCTCGAATTTCTAAGAGAACCAACAATATATTAAATAAGTGATGTAATAGGTTTAGACTTTTATAATAATCAAACATTGGCATGAGTAGTATTAGACAGAGTGTCCAACCATATCTGATTCTCTTTTGAACTCTGATTCAATGTACTTGTTGGATGTGGTTTTCCAATAAATATATATTGTGAATATAGCAATTATGATTAATTTCTAAATGTAAAACCAAATCTTTTGAGAAATTATGTGAATAAACATAAACTTTCTTAATTGTCATACGTTAAAAGTTGTTTTACATCTTTACTTAAAATAATGATTAATTATTTTATCAATTGATTATGATTAGATTGCAAAATTATAAATTTTCAATCATATCTTTTCAGATATTTCCTCAAAAATACCGTCGGATCCGGGAGAAAACCCAAGGACACAGTTGTTTGTTAGTGATCGTGAATATTCTCCGAATGGAAATGTTAAAGATACAAATGATTATAAAGTTGTTTCAAACAGACAGATACACGCAAATGGTGCAGCGAACCATGCAGACGATTTGTATGGAATAGATGAATCAAATAATTCTCACATAGGTAAGAAACTGTGTCATTCTTCCCTACTGTTTTCTGTACTGCCCGGGATGCAACTCTGTGATATCATACTTCAGGTAAAAAATGACGAAAGAGAAGAATATAGTTAATAGCATCGTGAAATTAAAATGGAGATTGATTTTGGAATGATATCGAAATGATATTGAGTGAGAGGGAGTAGCCAGTTGAATGGAATTAAGGGGAGGTAACACTTCATCGATAATTTCGCCCTATTGGACGAAATTATCGATAATGTATTACCTTCCTTTATAGAAATTAACGTATTTATTTGTTTGTTTGTCTTATTTAGCTAATCAGACACTTTGAAATGCACATTCCATAATAAAATTAATCAATGATTTGTAAGATTTGAATGAAATGTAGATATGAACGATTAAGAAGAGTTTTCGAATGATTTTGGAGCGTTTTTGTTTGGTTTGAATGAGTGTTTGGAATGAAAGAAAGAATTAATGGAGCGCTTAGTAAGTGATCTAGAATAATTCTGATCGATGTTCATGTTGATTGCACGATGTTAAGTATCTGTATGCTTGTTACAAGCAAATTCTTCTTTTACCACAACATCTATACCACATATATTAGGAAACAATGTGGGAAAAGAACAGATGTTGGATTCACCTAATTTTGTCTGTCGTCTACAACCTATTTCAACTTGGTCACCAAATTTTCACATAACTCCAAAGACTAGGACACAGCACAGTAAAACTTTAAATCGAGATTGTCTTGAGCATTACGCCTACCATTTTAAATGGATTTGAAAATAACTTGGCGTGATTGTTCTCCATTATGAGTTGATTTGTCCTTCGAAACAAAATTAGAGATATTTCTTCGTGTCAAGGACAAAACTCAAAGTCAATTGTAAAAAAATAGCTTGTCCTGAGTAAACCCGCCGTATGAATGATTGAATTTCAAAATAAATTGGCTAGATTTTTCTGAATCGTAAGTAGATGTGCAATTTGAAACAATATTTCTTAAAAGTCATTCAAACTACTCAAGGTCAAGCATCGAAATTGGGCGAAATAAAGCTCTTTCCTACAATAAGGATAAGATCCATAAACAATTTCGTTTCTATTTTCACATTTAAGAGATGCAAGGGCGTAGCTCCCATTACGCACATTACGCAAGCGCGTTATAAGAAAAAATCCTATTTCGAAAAATTTCGTTGATGAATGATCATAACATCAAAACTACAGCTTATTTAAGCTGTAGTCACGGTGTTTTGATTATTCACCTACTCTTAAATCATAAAAAGGGAGCAGACGGAGGGCATTCACCTTTCGTCACAGTCATCATATCGCCTATTGTCCTGTATATTTTTTGATTGTCGCCTTCTGAGTGCGTATAAATTTCAAAGTCCTAGATACGCCTATGAGATGAAGAAAGTATTTGTTAATTAAGTGGAATGTGAAACTAAAACCCTAATATGAAACCTGTGGGAATTCGCGATCACTGGAAACATTAAAAATGATATCATTAATACAAATATATTTCTCATTTCAGATAATCCATGGTATACAAAATTATTCCGTTGGGTATGCGGAATGGAAAATGTAGAGAAAACTAATGTAGATAAAAGACAGGTAAGATTTATTGACTCAAACTTATGTTCATCTGAGTATGAAACTATTTTTTTCGACAAATCGGAACCTGAATTATTCATGTGCAAAACTAACACTAAAATGTCTCTCAATAAAAAAAATGCTTTTCATTCATTGCCATTCGTTAAATGACATCAATATTTCACAAGTTTAAAGACAATATTTCACGAGTTTAAAGACAAAACGTATCTAACTACTTCAAGTACAATTGCAAGACTAGTGTAATTGCATACTAAATAGCTGCACCTCAACATTGCCTATAAAACGCACGAAAATTCATAGTCGAACTTTTTTTTTAAATACACTTAGGACAAATTAAAAACAAGGACTTTTTTTCACAAACACAGACTCTGAAAATTACATGTGTTTTATTTCAGGTACAAAAATACGACATGATTCCAATAGTAGAAGACAGACGATGGAAACTTGCTACAAATATTGCGGCCATATTTTCTATGGTCTGTTGTATTGCCATTGCTGTGTACTTCAGATGATGCTAGCCTTTGACAAAATTTGACTTTACATACTCTAAATTATCTTATATAATAGAGGACAATCGTTTGTTTCATTGTAAGATTAATTGATATTTCATTGAGTGAAAAACAAAAGCTATATTTTCACAAGTGGCGGAGACACATGTGAAAATATAGCTTTTGTTGATCCCGAAACGAAATATCAATCGATCTTACTCGAAATACAAACGATTATTTTATTTCATTAATGCAAAAAGACTCATTATGTGAAATTGAGAACAATTTTCTTAAAGCGCGTCAGTTCGTACGTAATTGCTATGCAAAATTCATGACGACGTCACTTATTTTGATCCGATTACATGACCGCGGATATGTTGAAATGAACGAAATCGGGGTGTAAGATTTCGGTAATTTCACTGATTAGGCGGTTAGTTTACCAAATGATACTCTTTCCTCGATAACCCGCCGAAAAGCTTTAAAGAACATGATTAATGACAGTTTGTGAGTTGCTGACTTGGTCCTACGCTGCTGTGTTGCCATTGCCACAGCCGTGTACTTCAGATGAGTAAGCTTTTGACGAAACTTTGCATGACATACCATAGAATATTTTATTTTATCTTATAACTATACAAATATCTGTGTGATAACAACCCGTATGATATTTTTTATGATATCACATAGTTATTTTTAGAACAATAATATCATACAGTTATTTTTAGAAACTTGCATTTCGGTGAGAAACATCGACGAAAACAAGACAAAAAGAGGTTATAAGATAAATATAATACATACTTAGTGTATTGTATGAAAAAATATCTAACTCGGTTGTGGGAATTGATAATTGTCTCGGCAGAGCCTCGACAATTTTCAATTCTCCCAACCTCGTTAGATATCTTTTTTCATATAATACACTAAGTACGTATTATATATTTACATTATAAATAACGGTTGGTGGAGCGCTGATTTGTGTGTCGTTCTCCGACAAGGCTTACAGCGATTTCTTATGCTTCAACAGTCTTATATTGATGCCATCATCTGAACGACACTCATTGAAATAAGTATAAATTATGATCTTTTTGCATTATTTTTCCTTTTTAAGGTAGCAATGGACACATGGCGTCATTTTTTTTCGCCCAATGAATTTTTTTTCTTTGTCACATATATTGTAGATTAACATTGTGTAGTCATTATATCAAAATTTGAAGGTACCTTTCCTCGCTCGTTTTCATGCTAGAGTTATCTCCCCTTAAGTGGTATAGACCATTTTACAGGAAAACGGTTATATTCGTTTTAGGTCTAGTATAAATTCTGTACTAGATTATAGCTATAAAACACATACATTTTGATAGACCTTATACGTGTACACAATGGCTATTGACAAGAAAATTTCTCTTTGATCGCTTGCATTTGCACAATTTGCTTTCAAAAGTTAAAAATGCACTAATTTTTGTAATTTTACTAGGTGAAAATGCCACAAAAACATATTATTTGAAGAAATTACCCAATGAATTTTTCTTATTTTCCGATATGTTTGTAATCCATAGTTTTCCTTTATTTGGTAAAAAATTCAGCATACCTTTCCATGCAAATAAGAAAGTTTTTCGTTATTTTTCAGTGTTCCCCCTAAACTAATGACGATTTTAACGCATTTTTATTGTTTAAATTAATGATCCAGTCATTCATTTAATATCAAATGATGAAAAGAAGCTAGATTTTGAAGTTTTACCATCATTATTCTACGTTATTTCCATAAATAGAATCTTACGAAAACCGGTCTTTTTAAACAACGCGCAAAAGAGCCGTAAAATAAACGAAAACCCACTTCCGGTTTATAGAGTCGAAAGGCCGCTGTCCATTGCCACTTTAAATGTGTCCCAGCCATGGATTCTGTACACTTTTTAGTATTAGATAAATGTACCAACTGTGCCTAGCAAATTCGGATAAAAAGCCGTGAGTGTTCTAAAATTTCTACATTTAGGAACATCGTGAAATACACAGGTTGAATGATTTGGAATAAAATTCAATGAGTGTATGGAGTGAGTTTTGAATGATTTTCAATAACGCTAAAACAAAATCAATATTTTCGATCATTCGGAAATTATCGATGACTTTTAAGATCCACTGGATTACCTCCAGCAGAGCTTTTATCGCGGCCTGATGTCCGTCGTTAGTGCGTATGACCGTGTACCCGTGCGTCCGACCGTCCGTTAGCTTTTTTCTTTAAAAGACTCTTTTCTCTGAAACTGCTGATAATAATTCCTGATGCTTAGAACTGATTGAATGGAGTTCTACGCCGCTTTAAACATTTTTTCAGTTATATCGCGGCGGCTGGAGCACCTAACAATGATTTCCTGGTATTTCTCTCACCAGTACAACCACAACATCATTTCCTAGCCTCTAGCTGCTTTCTCACATAGGTCTATGGTCATCAACCCATTGGTGAGAGACAAATAGTCGGAAAGAATGAGTGCCGCCATAGGGGATCGAACCTGGGACCTCTAGATTGACATTCCGACGCGCTACCAACTCCGCTATGACGGCGGCCTCCTGATGCTTAGAAAATGCTCCTTCAGACTTGTTTTAAAAATTCTGATCTGTCTCATAACATGGACTCTACGGGCTGGCGCGTCACTGAAAAATGATCCCATATGATGAGATAAAGACATAAAATCTTCTCTGAAGCGACTGTTAAAAAACCAAACAAACTTCACAGGAATAATCTTTAGACTTGTTTGTAAAATTCTGATCGGGCCGATTACGTGTGTTCTTTGGCTGTCGTGTCACTGAAAATGGTCCATTATATTGAAATATAAAAAGAAACTGCTGTTAAGAATTCAACCAAAATTCACAGGAATAATCATTGGGACATGCTCTTTCAGATTCTATACTTCATTACCATTTGAGCTTGCATGTTAGCAACAATACCAACAATTTTCACACATGCCAAACTTTTAGGTTCGGATAAGCTTGCACATCCAACAGTCTGATCAGTGTCTTAACCTAACGCTCGATAGAAAGCTATTGTCCTGCGTTCAAGGTGAAAAAAAACTGTGAAAACTATTCGCAAATTTACCCGTCTTCGGCCGCTAGTGTACGTGCAAAGTGGGGTCCAATTTCGAATAGTTTGCACTGTTTTTTTTTAGTTCTGAATGCAGGGCTGGGTCAAAGTCTCTGCTCTCATCCATTACATATTTTTGCATGTATAATGAAGTTGTCCAAGCAGCTCAATGTCTTTCAATCACACACACACGAAGCTGCTGGAAATGTAACGCTTATACTCATCTATAACAAGAAATCCGTGTGTCTCGTCGAATCAGAAGCTTCAAAAGCTTTTGCAGGCTGAAGTGAAATGCTGACATAAACCTGTTTAATACACAAAATGCACGTCAATCCCTTTTTATCAAGTTTTTATTCTTTTAAAGAAATATTATAATAATCACGACGACTACAAACACATAGGCTATTGAAATTGCATTTTATGCCTTTGAGGTATGAAATAAATGATCTTTGTGTCACATTCGCGTCCTCTTCACGTGTACGCAATCTAAGGAATAAGATTACCCTATGCATCCACACAGTCTGACCAGTCTTCAGTTGGTGCAAAATACAGTAAACAACATCGTGAAAATGACAAGGTGAATAATTTTGAAATAATTTAGGAATGAAATTGAATGAGCGTGAGGAGCGAGTTTTGAGTGAATTTAATGGGAGGTAATCCTAATTCGTTTGTTCAGGATGAACAAAATTTGCGATATTGATTACCTCCCTTTAATAAAAAATGCCTACAAGTTCTGTGCAAAGATTCAAATGTCTTCAAGAACCTATGAAACGCTAACAATTTGAATTGCGTCAGTGAAATCGCGATTTTTCTCTGTCAAAATTTATTTTAAAAGACGTTGTTGATTCTATATTTTTCAACGGGTTTGATCGTTTTTGAATGGTATGAGTGGGTGTTTAGAATAAATGCTTGGAGCGCTGGGTGAGCGATTTAGAATGGTTTTGATTGAGGTTAATGTAAATTTCACGATGTAACTAACTGTATACCGTGCCTAATTCGTGTCGACGTACATTAAGATATCATTTATGAAGTGATATGTTACTGTACAGTCCGCGATGTCGGTCAATCGCGTACACGTTGATATGTTGGAAATGTCACGCACGGGCTCATTTAATTAAATTGATAGAAGTTAGAATAATATACAAACCCAAAGCTGACATCAGAATGCAGATTTATAACAACATGCGCCATCTTACAGGCGTTTTCGATTTTAACACAGTATCAACGCTTACAATATTGTTTATCGTCTGTCTGTCATTTCTGTACAACAAAGATCTAAAAGTCATTTGAAATACAGACTTTTTATTGATCTATCACAAGCATAAGTTTTCGTTTTAAGTAGTTTTTCCTGCTTCAACATAGGGTTCAACTTTAAACTCGAAAATACATGCTTTAGAAGGTTGTGTTGCACAGAACTTTGACCGCCATATACACGTTCACTCCGAATCCAATAAAGAAAGCAAGAGCCCGTGATGGCTGACGTACAGCGTTCAAATACACAAGTGTGTGGAAAAAACGAGCACCGGCAAATAACCGGAAGACAAGCGTGGCGGTGCCAACATCCGGTTTTGTTAAAACATAAAACAGACCAATCAGGACGAAGGGCAACACGTTCTCAAGGTCGTTCTGGTGACATCTGGAAAAGAAATACATTTATTATTAGTGTATAGATAGATTTTGTGCAGAGAGAAGTAAAATCTATATTAATATATAGATTACCGAGCAAAGATATATTTTGTGCGGTGAGCCGTAAAATCTTTGTTCATATATTGATTCACGAGCTCAGTTTTGAAAATACATCTATACAGTTATAGACCTGCGATTTCAAGTGAGTGATCAAAGATCAATTTTACATTGAAAATGATAGGAGATAACGGTTTTTCGGACCTCACTCTTTCTTGCGGATTTATATCAACATTGATTTGTCTGTAATGCCAATGAAAACAACCATGCGTTCAGGACGACAAAGAGGTGCAAACGTCGTTTGATCGCTATAGAAGAAAAATTTGCTAAAGATTTTATCAATGTTGCCCCACTAAGCCGATATGCTTATAAGACATGGGACAAAACGTTCTAACCAGGGTCATCTGGGCTATCAGATCAGTCAGTCTTTCAAGACGTTTCAAGCTTTGTCGATATTGTCCGTTTTGTGAGACTTTAATGTAATTAAAGCTTGCAATAAGCGACCACTATGAAGACCACGCAAAAGTGGCCGCTTATGGGAATGGTCGCTCGATACAATATCTTATGATAAATAAGACTAGTTATTTTGATAGCGTTAATAATATACTTTGTAGAATTACCCGATAATTGTTACTGGACTAATGATGATTGAACCTATTTGAATCGTCTCATTGAGCCGATTCTAATGGGTTCCAACACCATGATATTCAACAATAATCATTTTTTCTTTCTGAATGTCCACTTTTTCACCTATTTGGCTAAAAGTGATGCGACATTTTATAATTATCTCTGAAAAAAAGAGGTCGCTTTATAGAGGTGGTTGCTCGAGCGATATCGTCTGTACATATTGCTGTACCTTCTGACCCGCTCCACGTCCGGATCTAGCGTTGTTCTGACTTCTTTTCCTGTTGCCTTATAATCTTCAGGGGTTATAAAAACCTACAAATATAGTTATAGAAATGATAAGAACTAACGTAGGTTAATACATATATTAGGGGACATTGTCAGTCTAACAACTTTATTTAACGATGAAACACTACGTTGTTGGTACTCGAATATACGATTCCGATGAATACCCACAACTTAAGGTTTGTGCAAGATATCGGCATTCCAAAATATGGCATCTACTCTGCTTTGCTTTGAATGAGAAGTTTTGTCCGAACATCAAAGTAGTACAATGATTTATAATTTTTTATTTTCTTTTTAAATCAATGATGCGGATCAAAACCATTGACTTTGATATTTCAGCAAAAATGCAATTCGTGTACAATAAACCTATAATAAACTCCCGAGCGATAGCTTCCGTATTTCATACTTCATACAATTAGTTACAACCCGAAATTGACCGCCATCCCATTCGAGACCTCTCTAAATAGCTCACTCAACGCTCAATTCATTCATTCTTAACACTCACTCTAGCCATTCAGAAAATGTTCTACTATAATTCGAAAATGCACAAGCATTGTATTGTTCACAATACTTCATACTTTCATTCAATTTTTGAGATTTGTTTTGGTTTTATTAGCAAGTGGTAATATAATAGCATCGGACCGTGAAAACACACCTTTATAGTAAAATACGTAGAGAAATTATAAGATAATCGATAATTTCGACGATGAGTCGAGTCTTCTATTTCATTAAAAACTCGCTCTACTCACTCATTCAATACTATTCCGAAATCACCGCAAAACCGCTTAACATGTCTATTTCACGATGTTTTAGGTCACAAAAGTATGATGATTTGTAAGTTTCAATGTCAGATATTTTATAAGTAAAAAAGACTTATGATTAGCTGTTTGAAAATCACCCTTGGATATCCGACACTTGCAAACGTCGTGTACATATTTGTTAGATAACAGCCTACAGTAATAAATATTAGTTCAAACTTGATAGATAGCGATATTTCATTGTATTAAATTTGGGTTAAAGCTGCTCTTTCACAGTTTTAAATGGAAAAATACTATACTTGTTCTTAGATTCGGAAGTGTGTGTATTTTGAGACGATTAAGAACGGCCCAAGGTCATTGGCACTTAAAACACATATTTCAATAATTTATTTAATTTTTTGTTCGGAGCTTCAAGATCAGTAAGGGGTCCAGTCTATGTATTTCCAGTCAATAAACTACAAAATCTTTACTTTCCGTGCATAATCTTTAATTTTTTGCTTGTATTGATATGAAAATTTCCAGCTGTCAAATACTTTTACCTTAATCTTTGATTGAATAAGGCAATAATGCGGATGCAAATGCGTAAATAGTTGGCTCGAAATTGAAGAATTATTTTACAGCGTTAGTAGTTGCTTTTATTTTTTCAGAATGAATTACGCTAGATTCAGGAATATCGGTCTTTCTTTCCAGATTGAACCTTATTATTTTCAAGGCTTCAACAAGACGAGGTCGTTACTTTCGACTGATTTACGAAAATTTTCAAAATCACATTTTTCCCAATCTAACTAGCGAATATGCCATGACGCTGTTTAGCAGTGCGTATTTTTAGACGGGCCAGAGGCTTGGCTTTGAGCTAAGGTTCATTCAAGATTAGTTTTATGTTAAACCCCCTCCCCCCCCCCCCCCCCCCCCCCCCCCCCCCCCCTAAACACCATCACTGTGAACACTGAGAAGAAATCGCTTATCACAAGCAACATCCCGATTCGCAGATTGTCACATCCTAGTTAAAAGCTAATTGAAATTGAAGTTGGATCATTTTGGAATCATTTTAAAATGAAATTGAATGAGTGTGACGAGCGAGTTTTTTATTATTTTCAAGGGAGGTAATACATAATCGACAGTTTCGTCCAATTTGGCGAAATCAGCGAAAATACTTTACATTCCTTTAATAAAATCTACATACTTTTCTGACATTGTGTCTCAACGGATACATTAAACACTTATAAATCGACACTAGCCAACAAATCGTAGCAATATTTGATATATTCCAATGAAATGTTGGTCGTTTTAATCGATTTCTAATTGTTTTTTATCGGTTTCGGAGTGGTTTCTAGGTGATTTGAGTGAGTATTTGAAATGAATGAATGAATGAATGAATGAATGAATGAATGAATGAATGAATGAATGAATGAATGATGGATGGAAGGAAGGAAGGAAGGAAGGAAGGAAGGAAGGAAGGAAGGAAGGAAGGGAAGGAAGGAAGGAAGGAATGAAGGAAGGAGGGAGGGGAGGGAGGGAGGGACGGAGGGAGGGGAGGGAGGGAGGGACGGAGGGACGGAGGGAAGGAAGAAGGGAAGGAAGGAAGGAAGGAAGGAAGGAAGGAAGGAAGGAAGGAAGGAAGGAAGGAAGGAGGGGAGGGAGGAAGGGAAGGAAGGAAGGAATGAATGAATGAATGAATGAATGAAGGAAGGAAGGAAGAAGGAAGGAAGGAAGGAAGGAAGGAGGAAGGAAGGAAGGAAGGAAGGAAGGAAGGAAGGAAGAAGGAAGGAAGGAAGGAAGGAAGGAAGGAAGGAAGGAAGGAAGGAAGGAAGGAAGGAAGGAAGGAAGGAAGGGAGGGAGGGAGGGAGGAAGGAAGGAAGGAAGGAAGGAAGGAAGGAAGGAAGGAAGGAAGGAAGGAAGGAAGGAAGGAAGGAAGGAAGGAAGGAAGGAAGGAAGGAAGGAAGGAAGGAAGGAAGGAAGGAAGGAAGGAAGAAGGAAGGAAGGAAGGAAGAAGGAAGGAAGGAAGGAAGGAAGGAAAGAAGGAAGGAAGGAAGGAAGGAAGGAAGGAACGAACGAAGGAACGAAGGAACGAAGGAACGAAGGAACGAAGGATGGAAGGAAGGAAGCGCTGAGTGAGCTTTTTAGATGGTTCTGGTCGGGGTGTATGTCAATTTTACGATTTTACTAACTGCAATCGCTTTATCACAAGCAACATCCCGATCTAAACAGATTATGTCACATCCAGTTCAAATTGCTCTAGAATTTGTGGATCAGCAGCACCCCTTCTTTACTTCTGCGTCACAACACAACCCCAGATATTTAAAAAAGTCATTTATATGCAAAGCATAGAATCATGGACATAAACATAAACGAATTGCAAATTTTTCAGGGGCGATCTTAACGTCTTAACTTTGTTTAAGGTAACTGCGGACAGATAACGTGGTCGAATTTTCGACTTTCTTAAAATTTCTCAATAATTTCCTAGCTCCCCACTGCTACTGTTAATATTAGCCGCAATTGCGCATGGAAGTCACACGGCTACGAAAATGTCTGAAACAAAATGGAAAAGAAGACGGACAAAAGCGATCGATTCCTTGTCGGCTACACGCTTTCGACTCTGCTATTTTAGGGATACAACCGGACTTGCTGAATTTGTCAGTTGACGCTAGAACGGAGGTTACAGATATTGATGATTGAATGTTTTTAATAACATGGAAACGTATCTACAAATCACTTACATTTTTCGGGATCCTATGTCGAGCTGTCCATATACTCATTACAACAGTTTTCAATAATACTGCCCCAGAATAGAAGGCGAACTTTGAAAATACCTCATTGTCTATACTTAATAAACTCGCCATTATGCTCACACAGCGGTGGTTCAGATTTGACAGATAAATAAGGGTTGCAAGAGTTGATAATACCGCAATGTTTGCACAGTGTAAATCAGTGGTTAATCTACAGTATGATCCAAAAGTTGTGGACATTTTTTTTCAGAAAGACAACGTTCACTGCTGCAAATATAGGGCGAATTTATTGACCATTGACATTGATATATAAAATTAGAATATTACCTTCTTGGTTTTGATATTCAAGCATTTTTTTCTTAGAGATCAAGTTCGGATTGAATAAACCAAGGTATACATGAACGTGCACTCGTATATAAATGTATGGATGACAATTGTTTGATTCGGTGTACAGTCAATCTTGCCCGAGCGACAACGACTGTTCAGTAACGATTTTTATTAAGCGACCTTTTTATGAATCCCCTTTAGGGTTCGACACTAACTATTTTTTTTTGCCACCAGCCTAAAGGACGTGAAACCCCTACGTTTTATTTTTTCTGTATGATTCTTAAGTTGGATTCTCAAATTCAAATACGTTAAAAATGTCAATCAATATTTTATTACTAAAGCGGATGAGGTCAAAAATATCCTTCAAAAATAATTCATGGAAATGAATGTAGGTTTCAGCGTGATTTGCTTAACTAAAATCGTTCTGAGCGTGTTGCTTCTTCAGAAAATGAAATAAAATCATAATCTTATAACTAAACGTGTGAAAACGCCAATAAAACACAACTAATGAACGAGTGGATAAGCCATTAATCCAAAGCTTAATTCAATGGATAATGGTCACTGATTAGCAGTACTATTTTCACACAAATATCCAATCACTGATCACTGATTGATAACTTTCAAGTGTGGCAAAAACAGCTCAGTTTGGACCTGAATGATGTCGATATTTGTTCGGACCGAATTCTTTAAAGCCCTGACAACCCCAATCAGATATGAAAGGGAAAAAAAGTAATCCCATCAACAACGGATAAACAACAGCATTTCTTCTGTGTGTTTAAAGTTGGTTCTGTGTAAGTGACCAACAGTATCCCTGTGAATGTCTATATATGTACATGGATGACAGAAAATGAATTCGCGATCTTAAAATGGCGAAATTGGAGAAATCATTACTAAAGGTAAAATATAATTCAAAATTAATACGAACAGGTGAAAGTTGTTCAATTTCATTTTTTCCCTTCAGATAATGCGTTCACGATGACAGTGCCAACTGTCTGCAAATTAAAGCCTGCTTTGTACATGAACTGTCGTACAAAGCGGGATAAAATGAGTAAACAGTTCGAAAATTAGTGTAATTGGTAGGAAGACCATGTTATGCTATAAAAAGATGGCAATGTTATAACAATTTAATAATCGCGGGTGCATTCAGAATTCGCGAATGTTTACAACCATTTAAAAGTAGTATCCCGTTTTGTACGTTCAAATCGGGGTACCATTTCTCGAACGTTTGGCGAACAAGCGCATTGCACACATGGTTAGAAGGTTCAATTGATTAAGTGGATTTCTTTTTTGAAAATGTATTTTTAGCAATCATCAAAAAAGAAATTGTGTGTGCTTAAAAGGCTTGCCTCTCTTAAGAAGGGGGAAAGCAAAATTAAGTAAGGTCTGGTGTTTTTCTTCTGAAAAAATATTTACCTACTATCTTTGTCCACATCTCTATTTTTCAGGTTGAACGATGCGTACACCGGTGGAAGTCAACCAGCATAATCGGCCCAAGTATAAAACTACCAAAGTCGACTTTCGGATGGAGAAATATCACCGAATCGATTTCGAGTAGAATAAGATAGTTGAAACGGGATTTCGCATTTGTCCGATTTGTCAGAATCGTATTTAAGAAAACTGTGTACCAAAGAAGGAACGAACAATCGAGTCGATGGAGTATCGTCGTAAAAGGAATATACCTTTTGAATTTCGATTCTGTCTGTACGACAAGATGACTTTATAGAAGTTAAGAAGTAAGAAATATCTTATTAATGCGGCGTTGTGGTCGCCAACAAAACGATTATTGTGGGTTAATATATCCTAGTAAATCTTCACTGACAACCCTTATTGACATGGCTGGCGAACCGTACAGAACAGATTGCGTGAACAACTAATATTGGACACTGAATATTTCGAAAGCTGTTGTGAGTTATCATTGAATAGTGAACAAAAACACAATCTTAACCCTTTGCTGTTTAATCCCTGCTTTTTACGTGCCTATGATTTTATGATTGAGAAAACAGTGTGGAAAAAAAAGAAATTGCTTCTGACAAGCAATTTCTTCTTTTTCCACACTATTTTCTACCCTTCTGAATGGTTATTTTTCAAATTAAATCCACTTTTAATTTTCGTCTGCAAATCCTTTGAATTTGGACAGGTCCAAAATTTTGTAAAACAGGAAAGGGTTAACATAGGGATACGCTTATCCGTATTTGTTGTACATGTAAGGTCTTAGGAAGTTTAAAGTTCTTTTATGAGCCTTGCTGCTAGCAAGATAGCAATTCGGGCATGGGTTAAGGTATATTTGTGTCGGATCCTCTCTTCAGTGCTGGATATACAAACGTATTTATGAAACGATCAATAAATGGTATCCTGTTTTGCACGTATACTAACGTGTAAAACGGGATATCGTTTATTAACGTTCACAAACGTTTGGAAATCTAGAACCCAAGGGGGGTCCGACACAAACAAGTGTGAATGTGAGCGAAGTGGCGAAAATAAAGACTCTGATCAGATGTCCTGTTACTACATTATTTTTATGTCTTTATTTTCATAAATTAATTTGACCCTAAACCGGGATTCGAAAGAATTGCTGAGAAGTAATAGTTGTAACCAACTTCTTTATGGGCAGTTACAATCTTTTCACACTGAACCATGGCTACACGTTTCAACCTCAAAATGAAAATTTTGAGTATACATGTATATATGATACATGTATTTATTTATTTGTTGATATATTTTTCGTTAAGTTTATGGATAAACTTTTCCTTGTTTTTTTTCTGTATATCGACAGTGGGTTATCAAACTCTGTTTCAAAAACCTTGACAGGCTTAAGTTACGGACCTTTGGTTATCAAACTGAAAATATAATTTGAGCCTGCGCATGCCATTTCCAACAATTTGATATACTTGTGAGGGTCAAGCATCGAGTAGCGCAGAAAGCTACATACTGTAAATGTAAAGTAACCTGGTGGTCTATTGGTATTTTGCGACCTTATTTACTTAACAAACACATAGTAAAGACTCTGGACAGACTGTGTGGATGCACAGACTGGTCAGAGTCTTTGCTTTGTGCATTTAAAATTGTTGGAAATCTCACGCACAGGCTCATTTGTTAATTTTATTTTTTGTTTTATTTATCGTTAAGTTTATATTTATTCCATTTTTGTTTTTTTCCGCATTTCGTCAGTGGGTAATCATACTCTGTTTCAAAAGCCTTGACAGGCTTAACTTACGGAGATTTCAGTGGTTATCCACTGAAGATAGAATTAGTTAATTCAATGTTTAGTTTATATTTTTTCCATTCTTGTTTTCCGTTTTCTTATTTATTGTTACGTTTAAATTTATTCCACCAAGAATACATTTACCTTTATTGTGAAGCATTTTATTAATCCGTCCGTGTTAAACATATGTCTTTTCTATTTATGTTTTGTTTTCTAATTTTAGTTATATATATTTATTAATATCCCGTCCGTATTATAGGTATGTTCTATTTTTTACATTATTCCGTCCTAATTTATTTTTCTTATTTTTTTCTGATACTGTTGAAGCATTTCTGTGATATTTTACAAGCATAACTGTGATTTTTTACAAGCATATCTGTGTTATCTTAAAAGCATATTTGTGATTTTAAGAAGCTTATCTGTGATACTAGCATAAAATTATATGTTAATTCTAGGCATATCTGTGATTTCAGAGCATATCTGTTCTGTAGTATTTAACAAGAATATCGGATATTTGATAAGATTGTCTGTGATATTTTTCAATCATATCTGTTATTATTTACCTGCATGTCTGTGATATTTATTTTTTTGTGAAACAAACATAATATCACCTGTAAATTTTTCTAGCATATCTGTGATATTTTACTAGCATTTCTTTAAAAGCATATGTGTGATCTTTAAAAGCATATCTTTGAAATTTTACTATTTTATAAAAATATATCTGTGATATTTTATTAGCATATGCATGGCAGAGGGCCATATTTTTTCTTAAACAAAAAGCTTTTTTTTCAGATACTACAATCACCTTAAACTCAAATAATCAAAATATTGATATTTTTCTTTAAATATATCTGAATTCAAACAGAAACTAAATCGTCGAATGCAAAACGAATTAGATTGAATATTTTTGTTTGCCATTTTTGCCCCACCCACCAAAGTGGGCAAATGCCTGTCTACTTTGACCAGACGCCTACCATTCAAAGGTGATATTGGCTTACATCTTGACAAAACTACAATATTTTGTGACTTTATTTCAGATGAGTGTAAACTGCTCGATTTTATTGACCTGATCACAACATTCAAGTTTAGACGGGATCAAAATTGACATTCGTGAAATGACTCAACTATCCCAGACATTTGTAGAAATTCTTGAAATAAAGATTTTTGTTTGAACGGGTTTTACGCCACTTTCAACATTTTTTTCAGTTATATCGCGGCGGCTGGAGCGCCTCACAATGGATTTCTGGTATTTCTCACACTAGTACTACCATTTCACCCTTTCCTAGTCTCATGCTGCTATCTCACATAGGTCTATGATTATCGAAGACGAAAGAGAGAACCCCCACTCAAACAATAACAAATTTTAAATTTGGACCTTTTACTTTGACCCGTCTCAGGCGTTTTGTACAAAATAGGGTTGGATCATAACGTTCTCAAAATATTGAAACGATATACATTTTTTTTTTAAAAACTACATAATTCAAAACTTATTTCAAATGTTTCTTTAATGTTTTCGGCGGTTTATATAAATATAAATAAATATAAACGGTAGATTATCATCTCTCCGCCTAACCAGTGAAATTATCGAAAACATATGCCCATTATAGTTCATTTCAACCAATATGAAGCCATCTAAGCGGAGCCCAAAAGAGTGACGTAGTCATGAACATTGTATTTCAAACACGTGCAAAATGGCGCACATAAAAAAGATCTGTTATAATATTTGATATTTTGTCTCATTTATGCATAAAAGAAATAGAGTATTCGTTTGATCTTCGAGTAAGATCAATTTTTATTTCATTTTGTGAACAACAAATGCATTATTTTCACTCGTGGCTCCGCCACTCGTGAAAATTTAGCTTTTATTGTTCATTCAAATAATTGTATATCGAACTTTCATTGAAGCAAACCACTATTCTCTATGTCACTCAATCTGGGATTTTTGTACCACGATACCCTATCTATGCTGATTTATGAGCATATCTGTGAAATTTTATGAGTATATCTGTGATTTACAATGTTATTTGCATTGATTTATTAAGCTCATCAATGATATGTTTCAAGAATATCTGAAAATTTGTATCATCATATCTATGTTTTTTCGTAAGCATAGCTTCGATATTTAATAAGCATATTTGGGATACTGAATGAGCATCTTTGCGAAATTTTATGAGCATATCAGTGATATTTCACTTTGATATCTTATTAGCATATCTGCGTTATTCAATGAACATTTTCTGAAAATTGTATGAGCATATTTGTGATATTGTACAAGTATCTCTGTGATATTTTACAAGCATATCTGTGATATTTATTAGCATATCTGTGATATTTCATGAACATTTTCTGTTAACTGTACAAGCATATTTGTGATATTGTATAGGTATCTCTGTGATATTTTACAAGCATGTCTGTGATATTTTTAAGCATAACTGTGATACTTCATTAACATTTCTATGTCCTATATGAGCATATCTGTGATATTGTACAATCATATCTGTACTATTTCACAAGCATATCTGTGATATTTTACAAGTATTTCTGTGATACCTGCAAGTATTTCTGTGATATTTTACAAGCATATCTGCGATATTAAATGTTCAAAACTCTTATATTTTGTTAGCATACATATGTAGAAAGTTTTGCATAATAACCTTTAGTGGACTAAATCAAAAGGAGTTAGCTATCTTTTTTTACAAGATCAACAACAGTTTCATATTCATTTTTACTAGAAAATTGGATCAGAAAATACATATTTATATATAAGCTGTTACCTCAAGGTTGTTAATAACAGAAGTAACTGTCGAAAATCATAAAAGTAGTTTGTTCATCTCTTGAATTAAGATCTCTGAATATTATTCTAGTTTCCTTCTTGTATTATATATAAATAATAGTGGTGGTAAGTTAGAAATAAAAAAATATGCAAGTATGAAATGTTTCTTGTTGTACCTGTCATATGCTAACAGTTTATCCTGTTCGAAATCAGTTCACATCGCTCACAACACTCCCCATTCATTGATTCCAAACACACACTCGAAACTTCAAAAACGCTCCGTAATCATTTGCATATGACAGAAAAAACTGTTCATAATGATTTACATCTCCAATTCAATCGAACCGCCGTCAAAGCACAGTTAGTAACGCGTCGGATTTAAAGGTGGGGGATTCGATCTATGACGGCGGCTCTCAACTTTTCAGACTACATGTAATTGTCTCCAACCAATGGGTTGATAAACGTCGAATTAGGCGGGAAAGCAACTAGAGGCTTAGAAAGGATGTTATGGTCGTACTGGTGTTAGAAATACAATAATCCATTGGTTGGTTTCAACCTATTTATTTTACATCGATTGGGAATCAAGTTTTAACAAATTACTTTAATACCTCTCGATTCTGCTTCCTGGAAAATTCAACAGTACTCGCACCGAGTGTGTGGGCAAATGAAAGAACCAAGATCGATAGCCGCTCTCGGAAATTGGACTCGGGACCTTTTGGCCAAGAGGCCGACGCTCTACCGCTAGACCACGGGCGACACACCATTGACACAACATTGATTGGTGCCCCAGCCTCTGCGATATAAATGTAAAATTGTTAAAGGTGGGGTATTATTTGCAAAAACGAGTTTGCACGTTTTGTCACCCTGAACGCAGGGCAAGTGCACAGCATGGTTTTTTCGCATGCTTTCGAAGAATTCTCCGGGCAACTATAATCGAATAGAATTGCACAGTTGTATTCAGTTGTGTGCCTAACTTTTTGCAACGTACTGTAGATGAATATGGCGACCTGTGTAAGTGGCCATCCTATTTTATAACCTCAGCGATGTTATGTTATTATAACCCGAATAGGATCAATATAGCCTGTTCACCCTTTCCGTTTTCGTCAAAACTTTCAGAATTTCAAACCCTTTTAAACCTTACATGCACAGTCCCTGACTTTAACGCCCTCGTGATTTTTATACAAACTTCCTGGTCAAAAAATTGTGGAAAAAGAAGAAATTGCTTGTTACAAGCAATTTCTTATTTCCAACAATAATTTATACCACACGTGTATGTGAAAACAAGTCATACTGCACCTAGGTGATCTGTAACGCTTTTAATTTGGATCATTTTGAAATTTCGAAAAGCGGAAAAGTGTATAATGCACACATTTCTTCAGAAGGTTCCCCATAATTAAAATAACTCGCTTCATATCAGAGTCAAATAATTATTCATATATAGTTATCATAACCCGAAGAGGATCAATATAGCTTGTTCACCCTTTCCATTTTCGTCAAAACTTTCAGCATTTCAAACCCTTTTAAAAAGTACATGCACAGTCCCTGACTTTAACGCCCCTGTGTTTTTATACAAACTACCTGGTCAAAATATTGTGGAAAAAGAAGAAATTGCTTTTAACAAGCAATTTCTTATTTTCAACAATATTTTATACCACATGTGCATCTGAAATCAAGTCATACTTCACCTAGGTGATCTGTAACCCTTTGAATTTGGATTATTCTGAAATTTCGAAAAGCGGAAAAGTGTTTAATGCACACACATTTCTTCAGAAGGTTCCCCATAATCAAAATCAAAGTGCTGTCAGCACTGTAAATCGGGCATCATTGAGAGGCTGGGATAGTGCAATAGTTCGCCAATCAAAAGGGCTCAAATTTGGACAATAAAGTTGGTAAGATATTTGCCCAATTTGTGAGTTTTTTGTCTTAACATCAACTGGAGTTTGCAGAATTGTATCCACCCAACTTGAGAGATATGTCACAAAACATTTTCCATTCAACCTGGGACTAAACCCAGTTTATCTAAGATTGATTATCCAACATGCTACCAACTGCGCTCTACTGTCAAACGTCAAGGAGGTAGAACCGGCATCAATTTGATGCCTAAGGGAAGCATTTATATAGAGGCAGATAACGGCAGGTTTGGTAGAGATGCCAAAATTGCACATGAAATTTCGATAAAGTTATTTAGCCTTGGTTCAGTTGACTGGAAAATGCCTTTTTCGCCTGAGAGCTAAAAGTTAGAACACAATGGGGAACGATTTTATCCAGTTAACAATGACGCAATATCGGACAAACAATATTTCGTGGGTGTTGTTATAAATCTCGTTACCACGTCTTCAGTAAAGCCGTAGTTACGACATTTTATATCAGCACCGACGGTTTATTAAAACGTAACGGCAATCCTAGGCCTTAGCGCAGTTTTTAACGCACCTGCCTTTCGTTCGAGAGGTCCCGGGTTCGATACTCGGCCGCGGCAAATACCCTTTCAGACAAATATTTCGTCCATCAATGGTTTGATATCGCGAACCTATGTGATGGAGCAGCTGGAGGCTGGGTAAGGGTGTTGTGGTAGTACTGGTATGAGAAACAATAGGAATCCATGGTTAGGTGCTCTTGCCGTTCAATTTGACCACATCAGTCGAAAACGGTGTAAACCGTAATAAACCGATCAAAATCAACGCAATGGCAAAGAAATTTGTGCTAAAAATAGACTAGGATTATACCATGTCAACTATAGAAGCAGGCGATTCCAACAGACGACAAAATGAAGAAAGAACTCGAGACGAAGGAAAACGGAGAGGAATGGAGGAGTAAGAATTTGTTGTTGTTGTTCTTTTATGAAATATAAGAAGTTGTTTCCCCTTTTTCACAATGTATCCCCTCCGCAGGGATAGGTATTGATCACATTAAACAGGTTTTAGAGCAATAGATTAGAACAGCACGAAGATAATTTCAATTCCTTTACTTAACCGAAAAGCTTGTAGAAAAACGCTGAAAATACTTATTAGTAATTATTAAAAAAGAAAATTACATCAAATTATGTATAAGCCTCTTCCTTTTTTGTCGCAAAAGTAAAAGAGATAAGAAAAATGTAGATTGTAACTAAAAAGACCGTTTCTGCGCTGTTTGTCTGGAACAAATAGCTCAGTGGATTACACGCAAAATGTAAGTGTCCAGCCTCGGTAAGCCATTACCATTACCATTTAACCCAAAAAAAGCTTTAAATACTTACCGTGTTTCTAGCTACATATTACAATACATGGTACAAAACACACATAGGTTAACAAAGATCGATACTTATGTAAAACAATAGTCACAGTATACGATGGCTTCAATATTAGGATTAAATAAAGTTTTGTTTGTTTCTTTTTTTTTAGTTTCTCATTTTGTTTGCGAAATAAATATATTTAGATATGTGAATAATTTCCTTTTTTGGGCTTGATGTTAAAAGTGTTTTAAATTTGTATAAAGATGGCCAAGTGTAAAAATATTACTTCATGTGCCTTTTCCTTAATTCTGAGTATTTTGGGCAAACCAATCGAAAGTGATGTTCGTTTTCAATACAACTCATATTGCAGTTTAAGCATAATCTATTTTCACGAGGGATGTTTGTATATCTACTTTTTTCGATGTTAAGATCATGTGATGAGGTTCTTAATTTTGTTAATGCTGTCTTAATATTTACGTCATATTCAATATCTAGATACTTTTCAGGTACAAGGGATTCCTTAAATAGATTGTAGCAGGTCAATTTAGACGTATTATTAATTTCTGAGGACCATAACTTAACATAATTATCAAATAGTCGTTGTAAGATAGATGCGAGTTTTATGTGGGGCATTCTTTGATTAATTCATAAGAAAGATAACCCATTATCCTGCAGTATACTTTTAACTTGGAAAGCCCAGTTATTTCCCCTGTATGTATTTCCAATTTTAACATATTGTAGGTTGATTTGAGAATGCTGGTTTTATTTTGGGTGATTATGTGCGTCAAATATTTAATCATATTGAATTGATTTGTGGTGTCCTACCTCTTTCTACATATAGTGTGGCTAACGGGGTCGATTTTTTGACGCGAAGCGCGAGACGTAAAAACTTAGTATGAATGTTTTCAATATCTTTTGAAGTGTGATAACCCCACAAAGGTGAACCAAATTGAAGGATGGAACCAACCAGACTATCCAATAGCTTACATTGTTGCGACATGGGTAATTCTAAATTAACTGAAATTCTGCTGATGTTATGAAGAGAAAATAATGCTTGTTTGGCAGTATCTTTTTGTGCACAGACCATCATCCGTTAAAGATTAATCCCTAAATTATTAAAATATTTGACAGTTTTAATGGCGACATTATTAACGTGGAATGTATAACTAGTATGTTTTCCCTTCTCAAAAATCACTGCTTTAGTCTTAGATGTGTTAATTTTTATGCCAGATATAGTACAATATGCTTTTAAATCATTTAACGTGGATTGTAAAGAAGTTGGAGATTTCGCGAATAACACTTGGTCATCTGCATACAATATCAAGAATAATTTCACATGGTCCAGAAGTAAAAATTTCATCAAGATCGGAATTTATATGTTCGATGACGTCATTGACGAACATCATGAGAACTCACATTCGTAACGAACACAAGCTTTTACTGACGTGTAAATAGATTTTAAAAGTTTTACAAAATGAGTGCTTATGTTTTCTTGATTAATACTATCGAAACACTTTTCGTAGTCAATGAACACGCAATAAAGTTTATCACCAGACGATAACACTTTTGATATAACCGAGTTCATAATGAAATCCAAATTGGTTATCATTAAGTTTTTTATTCTTTTCTGTCCACCTAGTGAGTCTATTTAGCAGAATTTGAGAATATACTTTTGAAAATATGTTTATTAAGGTAATACCTCTATAATTTTCCGAAATATTGGGATCACCCGTTTTAAAATATTGCTCCGGGTAGTTGCCCGTTTGAAACATACGATTTTATAAAGCAAAGAGGAAAGGTGCAATAATTTCGTAAGACACTATAATAATTTCACATGTTAATTGACACATTTCGAGCAGACGATGTCAATTTGCATCTACCACGTGATCTGAATTTACGCATGGGTTTTGACCGAGTGGTAATCATAACAGAATTTGATTGGTTGTCAGCCCTACAACTGGTAAATGACCGTTCGAGAAAAAAATCAGAGCAGTAATATTGTAAGTGCTACAAATTTACTATACAGTTAACCTATTGTACGTTTCAACTCCTTTACTCACCGAAAATCTTGTTATAAACACTGAAAATACTAACTGGTAATTACTAAAAGCGAAAATTACATCAAATTTTGTATTAGCCTCTTCTCTATTTGTCGAGAAGTAAATAAGATAAAAAAAAAGTTTGTAGATTGTGACTGAAAAGGCCGTTTCTTCGGTGTTTGAAAACACATAATTCGGTTTGAACGCATTGCCCAGAAGATAATGGTAAAAATGTAGTGGGTCATATGAAAAACGGTATTGATAAATGCGGACTGCTTCGCAACCCGATTTAATAACTCGCTTCCTATCGAGTTAGATATGAAGCGAGTTATATAATTATTCTCAACTCCCTGGTTTTGGTGAAAAAGACTGTGTAACTTCAGACTGAACTACATCTCTTGCAAAAGAAGGAGTATTCTGTGTTCAGCATGACAAGGGTTAAATTCAAAGCGTTTGGTCAAAATTTGTAGTTATAAGTCTGTAACTTAACTGAAGCTTGCAAAAATACCCCTTTACCAACTGAGGACAATGAGTTGGTAATTTTCCAACGACGCAATCTATGCATATTCGTAAAAAAAGTGCAACAGAGAGAGAGAGAGAGAGAGAGAGAGAGAGAGAGGGGGGAGAGAGAGAGAAAAGAGAGCGAGAGAGAGAGAAAGAAAGAGAGTGTGAGAGAGAGACAGACAGAGAGACAGAGAGACAGAGACAGAGAGAGAGACAGAGAGACAGAGACACAGAGAGAGAGAGAGACAGAGACAGAGAGAGGGGATAACCAAAGAAATCTGCCACGAAAATCCTTGCGGAAATGAGAAACGTGACAAAACGGGATGAACGCAACAAACCGTGACAGCACGTAACATACCGTAACGAAACTCGGAACAGATCCGTAGCGCAATGGGAAGCTTGTTTGCAGCCAGGCAAGTCACGATTGCATTACGTTTTGATTTCGCCACGGATGTCTCACGTCTCATCCCGTTCTTCACGGCAACCGAAGGTTAACTTGACATGTTTTGTTGCGTTGAGTTACGGCGTACCACGGTGTTTGACAGTGTTTGGTACGAACTGCAAAGGTGTGTCAAGTTATGATACGATTGTAACAGCGCATGCGGACTGAGAAAAAAAAGATGAAATTCGGAGATTATCTTCATTCTAGTTTAAGTTCTCAAGGAGTTAGCAAAATATAGTAGAACTTGTTAACGGAAAAATAAATGACCAAAGTTCCAAAGCGTGCCACGTTTTTGAGAAACGGGACCGCCGTGGCCGCCGGGAACATAGTGGAAACGTAGCATAAACGCTATACTTGTTAACAGAAAATAAATTACCAAAGTTTCACGGCGTGCCACGTTTTTGAGAAACGGGAACAAAGTGGAAACGCAGCATAACTAGTTGTGATTGCCGGAGCAAATGTTTAACTATAAAAACATTTTCCACGACAGTCAAGATGCAGATGACTACTTGGACAGCAAACGTTTTATCCGGGGACTTACTATCCTATGAAGTGGAGTTACGGTCTTTCACAAAAGACTCATCAGAGGAAAAGCGTTTCGTAGATAATATTTTATACGAGTACTTCATCGAGGGAATTGAAATACTATAACAGCCCCTCTAAATATTATTTAACAAAATATTTTATCCAAAAGCGTGGACACATGGAGATATATGATATTTAAGAAGGGAATTAATTCTTCCGCAAACAACTATAGAGGGAAAACTCTTCAGGCAATTATAGCTTTCACTGTGGGTCAATAAAATGTTCATGGTACTTACCTACTAGGCTTTTTTTTAAGAAAACACACGTGTTTACCGTATATCTACATGTAAACGCAACCTGTTATACCACGAAATCCCCTACCAAGCCTCCAGCTGCTCATCCAAATTAGGTTCCAGATAATTAACCCATTTATGGAAGGCAAATGTCGAAAATGACGTGTGTCACCACCGGGGATCAAACCCGTGCTCCCATGATTTGAAGACCGACGCGCTACCAACTGTGCTATGTTAGCAGCTGTATTCTGAACGCAGGGCTGAGTTGATGCATTTAGACTTAATATTATGTAGATAAAAACAGCGATTTTTTTTCATCTCGAATTTTTTAAGGATTCACGAAATAAATAGGGTAAAAGTGCACAATTTTTTTCATGAAGCTTGGAATATTTCTAACCATTAAAAGCGTGTCCTATATACAAGACGTCAATGCAAATTTATCGAACGAAAAATCTAAAAAAGAACAAAAAAAAAAAAAAAACATTCTGCAATAGGCGTCTGTACCAGGATGTACCGTCTGCTGCATTATTTTGCAGGCTGCGTTTCATCTGATAAAACTGTTTGTTTAATTTAATCATTCAAAGCTTATTCAAGTGCGGTTTATTACTATTTCAAGGTCGCAATTGTTTTCAACAAGGATAGAAGATCAACTATAATTTTAAAACAGGATATTTAAGATGCAGCTAAACATGCCTAAGAAGGCCGTCCGTGAAAAAATCAAAATGGATCAGGCAGTTGCTTTTTTAAGGTTCTTGACAGCCAAATATAGGCCATTTATCTGTAGAGAAGATGGATCATTTGGTCTGTAGAAAATCTACTTAGACACAATTATTAACATGATATGCGACCCTTGGCAGCATAAATACAGTTAATTACATCGTGAAATTGACATTTAACTCAATCAAAACCATTCTAAATCGCTCACTCAGCGCTCCATTCATTCATTCCAAACACTCAATCAAACCATTCAAAAACGCTCCAAACTCACTGAAAATAATATAACAACAACTTCGTTCAAAAAAATAATAGCTAGGAAAAAATTTGGGATTTCACTTATTTAATTGAGATTGTAAGCGTCTAATAGGTTCTTGAAGAAATAGGGAGCTATCTAATGAACTTGTATGCATATTTTATTAAAGGGAGGTAATCAATATTGCTAATTTTGTTCATCCTGAACAAAATTTGCAATACTGGATTAGCTCCCATTAAATTCACTCAAAAGTCGCTCCACACACTCATTCAATCTCATTCCTAAATCATTCCAATATCATTCACCTTGTCAATTTCACGATGTTTTTTAACTGTATGTCATAAATATACCACCCCACCCAACCCCATCAAACTGTGTTTCATCAACAAGTTTTTGGTGGACCAATCAAGCAAAAAAATCTTTTACGAAAGACCTAAACTGTTCAACCAATGTTACGAACACTGTATGGTCATGTATCATGCAATGAAGCCTGTATTGATCTGATACCATCTGCCTGATAACATAATATGATATCAGGCGATCTATTTTTACGACCAATTTGTCTACATTTTCGCTAGAATCTCTCCTTTATTATAACAATGATTGTGTAATAAATCGAATAACGTGTAAGTGGCTTAAAACATCAATGTTATTCGGCAAAGCCTCGTCATGATAAATTCTCCCAACCTCGGCTAGATAACATTGATATTTTAAGACCCTAACATTTGATTCTCTATTTGCAGGAGAGTTGAAAACAGCTTTTCGATATTAGTATAAACCAATGGTCTCTTATTGAAAGTGGTCGTTGAATGACGTGGTTCATTGAGTAAGATTGATTGTATTCCTTGTATTGTTCTTGTCCATTTTCACCTTTTTAAAGCCAATCGATTTTGGTCGTTTCCCTTCCTGATTTTTAAAAGTAAGGTAGGTGATTTGAAGGAAAGAAAATCAAATAAAAAACACTGTTTTTGTCTTTATTTAGTAATAAAACGATTACAAATCGCTAACAAAATGCATGTGGAGAAATAAACAACGAATAATTATCTCGTTTTCGAACTTGGTTTGTGTAAAAAAACAGACAATGGTAGGAAAAACGAGCAATCTGTCAAGAACAAGGGTTATCGCAAATTGGACTAACACCCCCCCTCCCCTCAGCGCTTTGACAAAATATAAGTGCTATTACTGCAGTATATGTTTGAAATAAATATTGGGATAAAAAATGAACAAAGTTTAACAGTGACTTTGGCCCATGCGACCCAAAAACAAAAGGGGACTTCCTCAGGTCATAGGTAGCATTTGTATAGAGTTTCATGACCCAAGATCAACTTAGAGCCTTGTAGGTTCAAACGAAAGGGTCTAACAACTACAATTGACTGTGACCTTGACCTTTGTGAGAACAAAGCAATAGGACACTTTCTTGGGCCATGAGCAGCACTAGCATGAAGTTCATGATCCTAGATGTCTTGGTTCTCGAGTTAGAGTAGAGAAACGAAATTTGAACAAAGGCTGACAGTAACCTTGACCTACGATCCACGTGAACCAAAAACAATAAGACACTTCCTTGGGTCATAAGCAGCATTTGTATCAAGTTTCAAGATTCTAGGTAGCTTAATTCTTAAGTAAGAGACCAGAAACGAAAAGGTCTATGGACGGACGGATTAAACAAAAATTGACTTTGACCTTGACCTTTGACCTATGAGACCAAAACACAAAAGGATACTTCCTTAGGTCATACGCAGCATTTACACGATGTTTCATGATTCTAGAGCATTTGGTTCTCGAGTAAGAGTCCAGAAACAAAAATTGAACAAAGGCTGACTGTACTTGAACTTTGATTCATGTAAACCAAATACAATAGGACAGTTCCTTTGGTCATAAGCAGCATTTGTATGAAGTTTCATGGTTCTAGGTCACTTGGTTATTAAATGAGAGTCCGGAAACGAAAGGATCTACGGACTGGCGTGAGATTTAATAAACATTGACTATGACCTTGAACTTGACCCTATGTAACACAACAACATTTAGACACATCCTTTTGGTCAGAGGCAATGTTTGCATAAAGTTTCATGATTCTTCGTTACTTGGTTCATAAGTTACAGTCCGGAAACAGAAATTGAACAAAGACTGACTATGACCTTGACCTAGATATATGTGAAGCAAAAATATTAGGGCACTTTCTTGGGTCATAAGCAGCATTTGTATGAAGATTGATGGTTCTAGGTCATTCGGTTCTTAAGTTAATGTCCGGAAAGAAAAAGGTCTGAAAACGAACGGACAGACGGATGGACGGATGGATGGACAGACAGGCAGACATTGTGAAACCAAAATTCTCCCGCTCTACTTAGCAGGTAGGGGCATAGTAAGCAAAATAATGGTATAGAAAGGTTGATCTTATTCATTTTTTTAGTGTGTGTGTTTGTATTGGGCGGGTGGGGGGGGGGGGGTCATAAGACCTTTTGAAAATGATACACACTGCAAGTCAAATAATCTATTGACCAATCAAATCATTTATTGGTGATGACAAGACTATTGAACTTCTTCATTGTTAATATGTTTCTAGTATTTGCGCGGAGGACTACTTCAAAGTCGCAATCACAGCTAGGCAAAATAAATATTCCCTGCATGCTAATTAAGGCTATTTGGATATTTAAAAAGATATTGTATTAGCAGTGGTCAACCGCAGTCCTATTCGACACTTTCACGCTTCCCAGATGTTTCAGTCCGGCTCGACAGATCTCTAGCATCAAATTTGTCGTCCAATAATGGGTTAAAACGACGCAACAGATATCAAATAGCCAGCTAAATACAAATTCACAATCAGTCCCGCAGTGAATGCCAGTACTCTTGCTGGTTGAGGAACAGCGTTTAGATAAACCAATGTATGAGCAAACCGGGCACCTGTGAACAACCGGAAGAGCAATGTCGCAGTCCACACATCCGGTTTGGTCAACACGTACAGGAAACCAAGCAGGACAAACGCTGGTATGTTCTCCATGTCATTTCTGTGACACCTGTTGCATAACAAAAATTGTTCCAGTCGTATAATTAAATAAACCGAAAACATGTTCAATAAAACGCGTATTAAGCGACCACTTCCACGACCACAAAAAATGGTCGTAAAAGGGAATGGTCGCTTACTACACGTTTTTTGTACTAATTAGAAACATAATTTTGATTGAATATATATATATATATGTTTGTTCTTGCGAATTTCTCAAGAATCCCAAGTTGTCAAAACTCAATAGAATCGTCTCATTGAGACGATTTTAATGAGTTTTAACAACATAAGGCCCATTTATAATAATTTTATGACTAACAATGTCTTCTTTTTAGGATATTTTGATTTAAAGAAGGGGTTTCGAAAGCGGTCGCTTAATATAACGGTCGCTTAATAGACACATTCTCTCGAGCAAGATTTACTGTAATTGAAATATTGATGACATGTATAAAACAAAGTTAGGGAAATTACAGAGCAAATATGTGCTTAAGGATTTGTAGAAAGATCGGAATTAATTTTAATGATCGTCTTGATAGTACTTGATAATATGTGGAAGAAATCTAAAACTAAAAGTAGTTCGAAAGATATTTTAGATTCACAATGAAAATATATTATTATATGCAAATGTTTTGTTTTGTTTTTCAAATGGTAGTGGTAGCCATTTTTCAGCTTATTCAGAAATGACCGATTGAAGAAATACAAATTCAAATGTCAGAGTTTATTAACGCGCAAAAAGACAAGTGAATTATAGCCGGAGAAAAACGAAATAATTAAAAAAAATAACACTACGAGACAATTCCGTTGTTTAGCTATTGCGGTACATTAAATAACGTGGTGAAATTGACATTCACCTCGATTAAACCCATTCCAAATAGCTTTTCCAAAAAGAGGTAATCCAAAATCGCTGATTTTGTTCAAGATGAGCAAAATTAGCGATATTCAACCCCCCCTTTTTAATAAGATACGCGTGGAATTCCTATTAATAGCTTTTTATGTCTTTACAAACCAACCGGACCTTTCAAATTCTATAAAGTCAGTGAAATCATAGATTTTCTTCTAGCAATTTTCATTTTGAATTAATTTTACATCATGTCGTGTTTTTCTTTTTCTTTTTTTTTTTCTTTTTTTTTGTTGTTGTTGTCCTTTTTGTTTTTTAAACGTTTTGGAATAAATTCGTGGAGCGGTAAGTGAGCGACTTAGAATGGTTTGATCGGAATGAGAATCAATTTCTCGATGTTTTTCAAGGTTATTTTACTGGGTACCTTCTTGCCCTCTCAATGTCAGGATCCTCAGTAAAAGACGCTTTACCAGATGGCGCCAGAGTATAGTCTTCAGGGGAGATAAAAACCTAGAAAACGAGAAACGCGCTTATTACGTTAGCTTTCTTTATCGTCTTAAAGCATCATTAGAAATAGCCTAAACAACACCCAGGTACGTTTAAATCAGTCAAAGAACAACAACAACAACAACAACTATAAGACACGTTTTAAATAAACGCAGAAGTAATAATATCCTTTTCTAGCCTCCAGCTGCTATCCCGCATAGGTCTACGATTATCATCCATTCAGTGGTGGGAGACAAATAGTCGGAAAGAGTGTGCCGCCGTTGGGACGCACAGACACATTAAATATAATGAAAATAATGAAGAACAAGAGCTGTCACTGTAAGATGACAATGCCCCCGACACCGCTTTGATTTAGAAGTTATGGCCAATGTTAAAGTTTTTGGACGGAATGACGGACGGACGGACAGACGGACAGGCGGACGGACGGACAAGTCAAATTTATGATGCCTCCCTATCGGGGGCATAAAAATATTACTATGAATTGATAACTGAGATAAATTTAACAAAAATAATAATTAAGATGTTCTTTCGATCATTTATTTTCATTTCATTTTAAGAACATGAAATATGCAGATATTCATTAGATCTACAATTTCAAAACGTAATTTTATCGTCTGCTACACACTTGAATGCATAAACACTTGAATGCATAAACTGTAAACAATATAAGACGCCTCGCGGGAACAAATAGGACCCTTAAGACATTTTGCAAAATAAATAATTGAAAATAAGACAGGTCCGAGCAGAGGTTAATCAGATGTAAATGAAATTAGATTGAAATATTATTCTTAAGTTAGTGGACCTGTAATAAGTCCACAACGTTTCGGAAGTAATGAACTTTATTGAAAAAAAATAACAGCTTTAACCGAGGTTTCCATATGATTTCGTTTGGAAACCTCGGTCATAATTGTGAAAGATCATAAGTTTCGAAATGTTGCGGATTTATTAAGGGTCTACTACCTTGAAAAGATAATATATCAGGTAATATAATTATAAATGTATAATTAGGTAAGATAAATATTTTACATTCACAAAGTATACCAACATCGAAAAGTTTTGATCCTGGTCAGTCTGCGCAACTCGCGCAGACTGACCAGGGTCGCAACGTTTCTCCTTTTCCAGCTATGCGTTATCACGTTACTGGTGCATCCCGTGCTTTTCTCAGGTGGCCCGATTAAACAAATATATAAAAGGACTTACATTTTTCACAACCCTGTGCTTTGAAGTCCACAGTCCAACGATTATCATCTTCAAGAGAAGAAGTGCAGAATAAAACGCAAACTTCGAGAAAACCTCATTTTCTAGACTTAAAACTTGTAACTCAGCCATGTTTACTTTTTGATGTGTAGTTTACAACTACACTAAATCTCGGTTACTCAACAATAAAATGCATTAAAGATCCAATTACATGTAAAATAGACACGCCATAGTAATCGGGGCATACTTCGTTATGTGTTCAACTGAGTTAAATTGAATACATTGTACGCCACCCCTTTAAGAATTTTCACCATTTTATTTCAATTTCCTAATTGTTTCTTTCCACTCCCATTAATTTGAATAGGTGTAACTAGGATTTTAAAATTTAAACACACTCAGAAGGCGACACTCTAAAAAAGATAGGCCAAAGGCGAAAGATAAATGCCCTCCATCCGCTCTCCCTTTTTCATAATTTGAGCGTTGGTGAATAACCGAAGCATCGTAATTACAGCTCAAATAAGCTTTAATTACGATGTTTTGATCAATCATCAACAATATATTTTTCAAAAGAGGCTTTATTTGTATTACGCATTTGCGTAATGTGCGTAAATGGTAGTTACCCGTTGACTTGCTGTTTTGACAAAGGGAGTATCCAGCCCTATGTTCAGCATTGAAAACGTTTGCAAAACTTCAGAGAATTTGTTTCCCGTTTTGCTTAGCCTATACACTAACGTAACAAGTGAAAAGCGATTCTGAAAAACGTTTTGTCATTTTTAGTGCAAATTGACCAGTATAATGAAAAAATGATATATGAGCCAATGCGTTACATTTCCAACAATTTGACACCTGGGCGAGGTACAGACGTTGAGTACTGTTGACAACGACATAAAATGCAAGAATGATATATGCTGACCGCATGAAGATTGATGAAGATTTTTTATTATTACTATTATCATTATTATTTTTGAGGTGGGGGTGGTGTGTTCTAACCTGGCTAAGTTTTTACAAGGATAGCCAATTAGAAAGCAGTCAGTGTGTACCAATATGTACCTCTTAAGCTGGGACTAGTACTCGAGTTTCGAGTACCCGGATATCGGGTAGAGTAACGTTCATCCGGGTCTAGAAGCATTACCCAATACCCGACTGTTGTATAATCACTACTATGTTCATTTTGAGGACACACAGTAGAATTGAAGACTATTTTAAAGCACCCTACAATTCTACTCTGAAGTTGTTTTCCAAAGGACCCTACGGACTTACATCGGATAATCTTTCAAGAGAAACCTAGGGCCCGTTTTACTAAATTTCTGACGAAAAAAATAATCGTAAGTCAAAATAGCAAATCGTATCTATTTTTTCATTCATTGTTAGATTCTGCCTTGCAATATCTCACTGGAATCGTCTTTAGAAGACGATTCCAATGAGACGATGCATGGCAGAATTCCATATTTAGTTATTTCTGTAGAAGCAACTTAAATAAAAAAAAATGATCGTATGAAATTTAGTAAAACAGGCCCCTACACTTTCGTCCCTTTGTCGGATTTTGTATGTTCGAACCCACTTTACAGAAATTCTGGATCCGCCATTGTATTTAGTTGAAATATATTTGACAGCAATCGACGGGTACTCGAGTACCCGTGGGTAACGATATCTTGTGTATCCAGGTAGACAATTTCCCCTCGTCCCAGCTATACTGTACAGTCTGATCTTTGTCCTACCTTCTTCAAAAACTGTGTTAACTGCAAAAAAGGCTTAAGCTTAAATCAAGACAACAGAAATCGTATTGACTTCAATGATATGGTGAAAACGCGTGATGATGATTTATTAATAGGTTTTATCATAATATTATCAACAGTTTCGTAATTGACAAACTTTAACATAGTTGATATTTGATTAACATATATTTCATTTTAACTTGATTGTTTGCTTGCTCAAATTGATGTTTAACACCGCATTTAACACTATTGCCGTAATATCGATGTGGTAAAGTTAAAAAAAACGTGAAATTTGCTGAATGAATGATTATAGACTGATTTCGGAATGAAATTGAATGCTTGTTTGGAGCGATTTTTGAGTGAAATAAAAGAGGGGTATTCCAATATCGCTGTTTTCGTTTAGGATAAAAAATAGCGATATTTATTCCCCCCCCCCCCACCTTTAAAAACTCAACATAATTTCGAATTTGAGTGTCTTCACGAACTGATCTGACGCTATAATAATCCACACCAGCTGAGACAATCGTGGAGTAATTTAATAAATATCAATGAAACGTTGATCGTTTTAATAGATCTCGAAATGTTTTTAACGATTTCGGAACGACTTTTGAATGATTTGAGTGAAAGTTTGGAATGAATAAATAGAGCGCTGAGTAAGCGATTAAGAATAGTTTTGATCAAGGTGAATGTCAATTTTATGATGTTACTAACTGTAGAGCACCTACTTAACGCTTCTGTTGTTTCGACGGCTAATTCGAGCCAATAGCTGGCCAACCTTCTCTGGCGAACCACAGTTTAGAACATCGTGCAATTAACAAGATGATTGATTTTGATTTTGGAATGAAATTTGAATAAGTGTGTGGAGAGAGTTTTGAGTGAAATTCAAGGGAGGCAATCCAAAATTTGTTACCTCCTTTTAATTAAATATGCATACCGTTTCTTTGAATATATCTCTGTATCTCCACGAACTTATCATACGCTTACAAAATTCAATAATGTCAGTGAAATGGATTTTATCGACCTATTTCTATTTTGAATATAGATAGTAATCTTATCATTTTTAGTAAATTTGGAGCATTTTTGAATGGTTGGAGTAAGTGTTTGGAATGAATGTTTGGAGCGCTGAGCGGATGAAATATCGGATGAAAGTTGGCCAAATTGGATTCGAACTCAAGATCCTAGGATTGATGGCTTTAATGTTGTCGACTGTGCGACGGTTAACAACATCGTAAAATTGACAAAGTGAATGATTTAGGAATGAAATTGATTGAGTGTGTGGAGCGAGTTTTAAGTGAATTTAAAGAGAGATAATCCAATGTCGCAAATTTTGCTCATAATGAACAAAATTAGCAATATTGATTACCACCCTTTGATAAAATATGCATACAAGTTCTATACATAGCTTCCTATTTCTTCGAGAACCTATTACACTCTTAATTTGAATTAATCAGTGAAGCTGCGATTTTTCTCTATCCAAATTTATTTTGAAGACGTTGTTGATTCTATATTTTTTAATGGGTTTGAGCATTTTTGAATGGTTGGAGTGATAACTCGGAATGAAAGAATGGAGCGCTGAGTGAGCGATTTAGAATAGTTTTGATTGAGGTGAATGTCAATTTCACGATGTAACTAACTGTAACCGGGCTCGAACATTTCATTTTGACACCGTTTACCCCCACGAAGAAATTTTGATGTCGGCACACTTTCGGAATTCTTCGGATAACCTTAATATTCCGGTTTCACCCCATAAAATGCCAGTTCCTAGAAATTCAAGAATCCTTGGCGGTTCTGCGGAATAGACCCGAGACACTTTCGAATATACGGAAATTTCCGATTGATTCTCCGATTCGTTAATGGCGTCATCGTCGTCGTAATGCCTAAAAGTCGCAAATGCCAAGGCACTTGTGCCATTTAAGTACTCGGACTTCATTGTACTGACGAATATATTATTTCAGTTTAAATATTATGTGACCCGTCAATTTTCTTTGTTTGAGGCGGTATAAGGGTTCTTGACAGATCGCCGGAAATTGAATAGTTCCCCAAGACATAAAGAAGAAAAGTTTTGTCAATGATATTTATAAATTGCACATATTTACGTAAAATAATCTTTTTTTTGATTAAATCAGAAAATTCCACGTGAGGTCAGACCCCAACCGATTTTTGGCCTTCTTCGTCCTATATAGATTGCTCAACTTTCAGGTGCTGCAGCGTATTCCACAACAATACGTTTATATATAACGTCATTAGCGCTTCATCTTTGTTCTATCTTTCGAGACATAAAAAATGGGGTTTTTTTTAGGATTAAGTTTTAGGCTATTCAAGCCGGAGTAAAGGAACCGTCTTTTTTCCACCTATGAAGAGGACAGTTAGTTCGGGCATGCCCTCCGTCGCTCATCCGTCCTCCCGGAAAGGAAATCGTACACAAAAAAGATCAAACCAAGCATTATATTAAAGAAAAGGTGCAAAACTAGCAAAAAATCAAATAAATATGCGCGTGGATCACTGTTCTATACTTCAAAATGCCATTTTCAAGCCGCACTATTTTTTCTTTAAGATCTACTTTTACCATACAACGACCTCCGAAAGTAAATTCCAGTGAGGTCACTCCGTTAGTTAATAAATTGAGCTTGTTTTAAAAAAAAAAACCCACCCACCCTTCCAATGCTCACTTTTCATTTGTTCAAAGATTCTACCTTAGATATATCGTTTCAGAACACCAATGAAGGGTCTGGCACAAATACTTGGGCTTGTAAGCTGGCAACCAACAACAGTGTTCCCTATCATGGATGACATCCTCGATGTTCAGGCTTCATCGTTGGATCAAGAGTGCTCATGCTTTCGCGTGTGTTGTTACTTATTGCCTAAATTTGAAAGTCAAAGTGAAAAAAGAAAATGTCCATGTGCTTCAGTGCAGGAATTCGTTTCCGTGGGTAAATACAATGTCTGCAGGAAAGTAATATAAAATAGGAGATGTGCATTTTCTTAAAAAAATCAGTAGCTTTATTTGGAATTTTATCCAAGTATCACCTTAAGCAAGCTGGAAATTGTTTTCTTGCACTGTGGTAGTATGTTCATTTCCGTAAGTGTTTGTGATTTTTTTTCTTTTCATTTATACTCCGGCGCGGCTTTTAAGCAGTTTAAGTGAGGCCTTTTCGGCCAGCTTTTAAACAGACTTCCCGTTGTCTACTTGGAAGATTGACTAATTATGGCATTCATCTATTGTTCCTTTTGTATCCCATTGGCGACTTTGCTTGTGTTTTTTGTATGCTTGTATGATTTGTTTGATTTGTTTCCCAATTGAGGCTTTGGGGCTAGCCAGGAACTTTGATGTGGGCAGCCCATTGTGACATTGACAGTATGACTTTATTTTACTCTTGAATAATTGCTATTTTGTAATTGTTGTATTTTATAAAGCCACAGCCATATATTGGAAAACAAAAAAATTACATTATTCTAAAGTCATCCTCATATTTTGCCTACTCCGCAATAATTAAATACATTTTGACCCTAATCATTCTTCACAGTCCTTTTTTTTCCGCCAGGTGATGTACTTTGAAATTACCATCTTTTTCCACATACATATACATGTAGATGGTAATGGTTTGTTTCTGTGTAATAGGATCGATTTATATTTCATTGAAAGAACAAGCTATATTTTCACCAATGTAAGTTTCACGATGTTACTTACTGTGTTAGACCATTGCCTAGTACAAATGGTCTTTCATGATACTTGAAGAAGAACAAACGTCCAAATATCTCTTCTTTTAAAGCTGCTCTTTCACAATTCTTCATAGAAAAAATACAAAACATGTTCTTAGATTTTGAGATTTGTGCATTTTCAATATTTAAGAATCGCACATGGGTACGACACTAACATCAACTCTTTTAAAAATTTAATGTAGCTTGAATGTTCCAAGCGGTAAGGTCATTGACGGAACCAGTTTATTCATTTCCAGTCTAAAATATCAACATTGTTATTTTTCATGTATAATGTTTCATTTTTGGCATGTATCTATGCAAAGTTTCCCAAATGACAAATACTTCGACTTTGAGCTTTGATAGAATGGGACAAAGAGGCAGAATTGCATGCGTAAATAGTTGGCTCAAAATTTAACAATTATCTGTTAGGCGTTAGTAGTTGCTTTATTTCGGAATGGAATTCCGCGAAATTCAGATATATCTGGATTACTTTCTTGTCTACCAGATCGAATCTTATTATCATAGAGTTTTCTACACGATGAAGTCATAATTTCCGATTAATTTTACAAACAAAAAAAAAAAAAATAAAAATAAATAAATAAATAAAAAAAAATCGCATTTTCCAAAACTGTGAAAGAGCAGCTTTAATGGTGGACAGGAATCAATAACTTCAATTTCAACAAAAATACGTCTTCATTTTTCGCTTTTTTACATCTATGAAATATGATGTGTGTCACACTATTTCGATGCATATCATAAGTTTATTAAACTGGTGATTTCATAGAACAGGCATACAGTTAAAAACATCGTGAAAATGACAAGGTGAATGATTTTGGAATGATTTGGGAATGATATGGAATGAGTATGTGGAGCGAGTTTTGAGTGAATTTAATGAAAGGAAATCCTTTATCGCAAATATTGTTCAGGATGAACAAAATTAGCGATATCGATTACCTCCCTTTAATAAAAAATGCATAAAAGTTCTATACATAGCTTCCTAATTCTTCAATAACCTATGAGATGCTCACAATTTGAATTACTTCAGTAAAATCGAGATTTTTCTGTATCAAAATTTATTTTGAATGACGCTGTTGATTCTTTAATTTTCAATGGGTTTGAGCGTTTTTGAATGGTTTGAGTGAGTGTTTCGAATGAATGAATGGAGCGCTGACTTAGCGATTGAGAACGGTTTTAATTGAGGTAAATGTCAATTTCACGGTGTAACTAACTCTATAGACAACAGAACAAAATCATTTAAACTTGAAGAAAGCACACTTTTTTTGAAAATCATCATCGGTAGAAAATTTGGCGAGAAAAAAAGTAGTTGAACTTATAAGTGAGCAATAGTCATAAATTGAGGTTATATTGTCAATTGGAAACAAATCATCGTAAATACAGCAAACGTACGCTAGAGTTACAATATATGGGACGCCCTTCATTGAACAAACGCCGTTTTATCAACTCGAACGTTATCTGTATCAGCCGCCGTAACTGTGAACTGTCTTGATAAATTTTGAGGACACGGGTAGAGTTTGTGTACATTGAAAAAGAAATCTACTTATTTTCATACGGTTTCGAAGCTTATATAGGCATATTGGGATCTCAACTTCAGAATTTTGTTTAAGAATGAAAATCTACCCTATTATCTTAGTGTTTTCTGTGATTTCTTGTGAACTACAAAATGTGTTTTGTCAAGATATTGACAATGAAAGGAATGATTTCGATGTCTTAATGCTCAGGAAAAATGTTGAAGAACTCATTCAATCTGCGAACAGATATTCTAAAGCTTTGGATGTACATGGACAGACAAATACGAGAAATCTTTACACGGCTTTCTCAAACCAGTACTTTTTGCTGGACGGGTACAAACATTTGGCTGAGACCCTCGTTCCCCCAGCAGGTGCCGCCGACGAGCCCTCTGTTGGTGCTGCCAAGTACAATGTTAGCGGACCTTGTTTGGATAATTTCAAACAGTTGTTAACGGGTGTTTTGGATGGAGAATTTTGGGCACTCAAATGTAAGTTTGCAGAAAATCATGCTGTTCATAAAGGGAAAACTATAGTTGAAGATTCGTGTATCTTTGATACGTTTAATTTGTCGTTTATTTGCTTGAAATCAGGGCCTGAGGTTATAAAACTTTTCTCATTCTCAATTGAGAATTTTGTCAAAACTAGAATTCAATAAATGTATGAGCATAACAGATAATTTCGAAAAGTTGTTATTAATAACAATTTATTAATACTGTTATTTTTATTCATACATTTTACTAGAGTATTATAAGAAAATATTAGCTTTAATCTCATTTTGAAATTTGAGTAAATTCTTATTTGAGAATGATAAAAGTTTTATAACCTCGGGCCTAAGATGTGAAAATGCGTTCAACGAAAACAACGTCTTATCAAGATGTGTTTCGGTATGAATGCTCTCTTTCAAATTTTGTTTAGAGTCGTGGATAGTCAATACAGTAGCCTCGTGCATTTGACATTCACTTCGATTAAATTCATTCATTCATTCATTCATTCATTCATTCATTCATTCATTCATTCATTCATTCATTCATTCATTCATTCATTCATTCATTCATTCATTCATTCATTCATTCATTCATTCATTCATTGCGTATTAAATATACCTATTGGCTTCAAAAAGCACACCGTATTGCACTAATGAGTAGCCTATACGTATTAAACTTTTGCGTGCTTTAACAATCGTGTTTAAGGTAACTGCGGACACATAGCGGGTCATTTTAGATAGATAGATAGATTTTATTTAGGTAAAAGATACATGACATTACATGGTAAAACATGAAATAAATGATCACAGTTTAGCCAATATATAAAACAACATAAAACACATGATCACAGATATTAAATAGATACCATGTCTGCCACATCCTTACCTAGGATAACGCAAAAAAGAGAAAGGTATCTCTTATTTCCATTGCGGTCCTATGCAAGGGTGTGGCCAACATAGAGGGACATGGTGATTTACTTTAAAATTGGTAATTATGAAATACTCATCTTATCACAGCATTTTTATCACAGTTAAATGAACTTTAGTTCTACAAAACTTAGCGGCTTAAGTGCCCTTTAATTTTAGCTTTAAATTCGGAAAGTGACTCAATAGCTTTGATATCGACTGTTAAGCGATTCCAAAGGCTGAAGCCCATGTAAGAAAACGACTTTCTCCCATGGGACCCAACCTTCGGCACCGCAAAACAACCACTGCTGTTAAATCTGGTATAATAACTGTTTACGGATGCCGGCGCTGCAAAGTGTTGTTTCATATAGTCAGGTGCTAATCCGTTTTTAATTTTGAACACATGTAAAAGCGTAATCTCTACTACTCTTTTGGAAACAGGTAACCATCTTAGAAATTTGAAATGTAAATCTGAAATTTGGGATCTATGAGGTAACTCTAGAACAAATCTTATCATTTTATTTTGCATGGTTTGGATCCCATCAGTCCACTTCTTGTTTAATCCAAAATACCAAAATGCACAAGCGTAATCAAAATGACATTGAATTAAGGCTGAAACAAGCAGTTTTCTAGTTTGGAATGTTAGATATTTGCTTTTACGATACAAGAATTTCAGACGTGCGTTTGCTTTGTTGAGTAATGAACTAGCCATTAATTCACCGGATAAGTTTTGGTCTAGAGTAGCTCCAAGATATTTGACAGATGAAGTTGAATTAATAAGATTACCATTACATGTAACATTAATATTTGTATTAGATTTAATCTTTTGTTTAGTACCAAAAAGAATAAATTCGGTTTTACCAAGATGTAAAGACAGCTTATTGTCAATAAGCCATGATCTTACAAGGTTAAGGTCCTCAGACAATGCCTTTTCCACAGTCACCCTATCTCTACCAGAGACTAGTATAGCAGAATCATGTGCATAAAGAAAAAGGTTGTTTTTAATCACAGCAGCCATGTCATTAACATAAATTAAAAATAACAGTGGACCAAGTATCGAACCCTGGGGAACACCACATGTAATATTAGCAAGTGAAGAATGAACTTTATTTACGTCAACAAGCTGTTTTCTATCGTTCAGATATGAAGAGAACCAATTAAAAATGTCATTACCGAATCCTAATGATTCAAGTTTCATTAAAAGTATTGAGTGATCAACAGTATCGAATGCTTTTTGTAAGTCAAGTAGGACCATACCTACATAGTTACCTTTATCCATTTGAAATCTAATGTGGTCAGAAAGATGGACGAGACAGGTGTCTGTGGAATAGCCTCTTCGGAATCCAGATTGAAGATGATACAATGGATCTTTTTCTTTCAGATAATTTTCAACTTGGTCAAAAACAACCCTTTCGAATATTTTTGAGATAACACTCAATATAGATACTGGTCGATAATTACCAACGCTAGTCTTATCACTTTTCTTATATAAAGGAACGACCCTAGCTGATTTTAAATCAGGGGGGACAATTCCCTGGATCAAAGACAAATTTACAATATGAGTCAATGGGCATGCAATAATCGAAGAGCAGTCTTTTACAAAACGTGTCCAAATTAGGTCCAAATTTCATAATGTCTGCAACTCGCATCAAGGGACTGACCCCTCGGGACCCCTTGGGACCAAATTCAGTAATTGTCCATTCTTTTTGGAAGTAATTAACCAATTTATATCCCGAAAACGCTATTAGCTTCGTAAGTGGATGCCTGGGAATGTGTTTTGGTTTAAATGAAAATATATGTAAGAAATTCGGTAATATGTAACGTTTTTAATATAAATGCCTTCTGCGTTTCTTTTTTCGAGTACAATTACTGTAAATATTTCGAGTACAATCATTGTAAATATTAACTTGTTTTCAGACAATTTGTCCGGTGACTAATGCTGAAATTTAGATATTTCGCAAAACAATTCTGCTGAAGATTTTTAAAATAAAAATCACGTGTCTTCGGGTAAGGTTTTCGTAAAATTCGATTCCGTGAAGATATCGCTTATCAACTTTGCTATTTCCACGTCGCGTCAAATGTTCACAAAAGAACGGATTATCTTGTTTTGTGATCGTACAATGTCCGTTGTCCGTCGTGCGTCGTCCATAAATTTCTTTAAACATATTTTCCTCCTAAATCAATGGGCCAATCTTGATGAAACTTGGCAGGGATGTTTCCAGGGTCAAGCTCTACCAAAGTTGTTCAAATAAATGAAATCCACCCATAACTTCTCCTGTACCCTTAACAAAAAGGTTGAAAATCAAAGGGCAAAAATCTTTAAAAAGAATTCTTCTCTGAAACCAGAAGGCAGACAGCTTTCAGATTTGATATGTAGCATCATCTAGTGGGCCTCTACCAAGTTTGTTCATATCAAGACCCTGGGGTCATATCATAAGTTGGGCTTTGCCCGGGCACATCCCTTGAAGCGCTTCTGTGCACCAAGGGTAATAAAGGGAAAATTTTCAAAAACCTTCTTTTCTGAAACCAGAAGGCAGACAGCTTTCATATTTGATATGTACCATCATCTAGTGGGTCTCTATTAGGTTTGTTCATATCAAGACCCTGGGGACATATTTGGACTTCACCCGAGCGCATCCCTTTTAGCTCATCTGGTAAAATTAGGATTACCTTCAGTAATCTTCTTCTCTGAAACCAGAGGGCAGACAGCTTTCATAGTTAGTATGTAGCATCATCTAGTGGACCTCGACCAAGTTTGTTCATATCAAGACCCTGGGGTCATAGCTGGGCTCCATCCGGATGCATCTCTTTTTACATACAATCAAAGAGCGAAAGGCATATCCTTTTTGCTCTTGGCTGAAAATATTCCATGGTATTGATTTTATGTTAAAATTAACTCTTTGTTGACATCTGCCTATTTAATTAATGTGTTATCCCAGGGATCAAAGAGACTCAGGTGAGCGGTCTAGGACCATCATGGTCCTCTTGTTCTTGAAATCACTTTCAGAGTTAATACTTCTGAAGCCTATATATAACAATAAACCTTAATTTCAAATAGTTTAGAATACGTAATTGTACGAAGATTGACGTCAAATTAGCATAGTAACGATGGTTTTGGTGTGACCTAGAAATCGACTACAAATTTTGTAACAACTTCACAAAAATCGAATTTAATGAAATATCTAACCTAAAGACATATCATTTTTATTTGATTAATGCAAAGCATGTTCATTTCGCTACAAAATCACAAAAAATCAGCATACTTCACCGTACAAAATTTTTAGAACTTTCTATTCATTTTAAAAAATGAAATGAAAAAAGGAACGTCAATTCTTAAAGTCACGAGATAGACAGTGTTTCAGGCCTGTTTTTCTGTTTGAATGTGCACGGAAATCAAACGACTAGCTTGGGAGTTCTTGGATTTTCTAAATGAAACTTTTTCTCGTAAAAAACGGCCAATTAGTTCAAATGATATTTGCAAATAAGGACGTTTGCGAGGCAAAAAGATCTTGGCCCTCTTAATGAGGTCACGACGTTAAATGAATGAGCTTCAAATCCTTTTTATTGCGTGTAAGCTAATGCCTGCATTTCAAAGATAAACCATGTAAATTATTGTGAGATTTTAAGAAAGTCGAAATTCGAAAATGTCATATATCCGCAGGTACCTTAAGTTACGTTAGCAGAAGTACGTACACAAGTGTCATTGTACAGTTAAAACATCGTGGAATTTACAAGGTGAATAATTTTGGAATGATTTCGGAATGAGATTGAATGAGTGTGTGGAGCGTGTTTTGAGTGAAATTAAAGGAAGGTAATCCATTATCGCTAATTTTGTTCAAGATTAACAAAATTAGCGGTATTAATTACTTCCCTTTAATAAAACATACGTACTTTTCTGTTTGTACGTCTTCGTGGACCTATCAGACACTTGAAAGTCCACACCAGCTTATAAATTCGTAGCATAAATTAATCGATTTGAATTTATTTTTGAAAATCTTGGACGATTTTTAAAAGTTATATAAAGATTCGGAGCGTTTTTGATCGATTTGAGTGAGTGTTTGGAATGAATGAATGCAACGCTGAGTGAATGATTTAGAATGATTTTGATTTGCGTGATTTTTCTTTTTACAGTTATAGATTCAAATGGTAAGCCGTCCAGTGGCATACTAGAAGCGAAGACTAAATGGGTTGGATCATATCAGGAGTGTGTGGGGACGACTGCCGAGGTAGCAACAAACCCATTCTCTGGAAAATACTGCACCGCAATGGTACCGGCAAAGTTAGGACAGGTTCGTTATACTTATTATTGTTGAAAATTCTTATGTGATGATTTTTCTCAATCCGTTCTAAATAATCATTTAGATTCTAGGAGGAAATCCCCTGTCCGCCCTGTAGTTTCAATCGGGGGGGGGGGGGGGGGGGGGGGGTATTGCTCGTCTTGACAGAATGTTGAAGGGGATTATGTCCGCCCTAACGAAATAACCTGTCAAAAACATCGAATGAGATCATGTCCGGAGGAGCTTTTGTCCGGTTACGGCGGTGTGGAAATCGCATTTTCTGCACTTGTCCAAGGACAAATGCAGCCGATTTCTTACGCATTGGTTACCAATAAATCACAATGTTCATAATCTTGTTATTGGCGCGGGGTTACGAACTTTTCGAAAAGAGCTCTTTGACATCGATAAGATGTATATTTTTTCTTAAAAACGACAAATCTTCGACGAAAGTATTTTTAGCTGGCCAGGGACGAAAGTCCCGGAAGAGCTATTGTCATACCCTCGGATGTCGGCGTCAGGGTCCGCATAAGGTTAAAGTTTTGTTTTTTTTTTTATTTCTATCAATATTAATCCTAGAGGCCTAATTTTACATAAACACTCATTAGGGTATAGGCTTTCATTTAAGACAAGCACCCATGTCATAATGAGTTTGAGACAGTGACATTGACCCTTTTAAAAAATAACTAAAAAAACTTTAAACAAAAAACTTTAACTTTGTATTCATTTTCTGAATACTTTACCTAGGGATTTCTTTACTTCAAATAGGACTCACCAGGTGATATGCTTACACCAGAGACCAAGTGCCTTGATATTTTGACCTTGACCTTTAATGGACTTAGAAAAACTTTAACCAAAACTTAAGCCTTGCTTCTTTTTTGAATGATTTTACCCAGGATGATCATAACTTCACATACACACTCACTAGGTGATAGGCTTTCATTAGTTACCAATGTCCTTGATATTTTGACCTTGACCTTGACCTTTTATCATAAATTTTCAGTTATTTTACAAAATCCCTGATTTTACATATTCACTGTAACATATACATATATTAACTTAGGCAAAGGGGTCTGGTCACAAGTTCGAACAACTTAGATACGACCATTTCCGTTTTGCTATTTACATAGACAAAAATGCCTCCATTTAACAAATTCAATATCTATGTAATTCAAAAAAAAAGTTTTCAAGACAAAACGCGTTCCGGCCATGAGATCAATACAGTAGATATGGCAATATATATTCCAAGAGAAAAAACAACAAATGAATAATAGTGGAAAAAAATCAAGTCGATGTGTCGGAGAGCTACTGTTTGCCAATCACACATTTCGGCATCAAAGATTTGGTTCAGGACAAATGTTGTACGAGGCTGCAATGTACCATTAAAAAAAACTTTTTGTCTCTTTTATGTAGATTTGCACAGATGTAAATATGAAGGAGTTGTCTTCTATACTAAGGTCTGATGATCCAAAGAGTAGGGTATTTACATTAAGAGGATGAAATTTATATAAACTATGGGACATTGATACTCTTGATGCTGTGTAAAGAGAACATTGAAAAAGGAAATGTTCGGCATCTTCAGATTGGTTTCCACATTAACATTTAGAATCTAGGGATATATAGTTTGCGTAAAGATACGATCTCAGGTCACTACATTTATTACGTATTCTCGTATGTATAATTGCTAATTTTCTATCACCCACAAAGTAATATGCAGGTACCTTGGAGACTGGGAATCTTTGTAATATGCGCGATTTAAAAAGTGTTAACGATGTAAGGGACTTTGAATTATTAGGAAGCTCGTTCCATAATTATACAGCAGACGGAATGAATAATTTTGCATAGAGGTCAGTGCGACAAGCGACTAAGTCGATTTAATTTGCATTTCTAAGAGCGCAATTTGTTCTATTATCAACTGGCCGCGGGAAAATATTTTGAAGATAATCAGGTGCAAGTCCATTTATTATTTTGTAGATAAGAATTAATTTTTGATATTTTCTTCTGTCATCGAAGGTAAGCCAACCAATTTCTACGTATAAATTATTTAACGAAACTGACCGAGTAAGACCAGTCACTATGCGTGCTGCTTCAATTTGAATTTTCTCTAATGTTTTTTCTTTTAATGTGCAATTATCCCATACCGAAGATGCATATTCTAACGTAGGTCGTAGAAATGAAAAGTAGATTTGGTTTAAAGATTTTCTTTTTAGTCTAAATTTCAAATTCCTTATCATTCCAAGAATGTTTGAAGCCGAATTTGATAGGTTATCTATATGCTCATGCCACTTTCCATTGTTTCTCAACGTAAGACCAAGATGTTTATGGTTTTCAACAAATTGAACCTGGACGTTGACCAGATCTACTCAAGTCGAAAACTATAAAGTTCTTTTTAAGTTATTTTATATGTATCATTTTCACAAGAATTATCCAAACGGACTTGCGACTATACAGTACTGTTTTCTTAGTGCGTAAATGACGCCATTGAACTTTTATGGTGCCACATGGAGTTTCAGAAATGGGCTCATTAATCAATCAAACCCGATCAAGCCAGTTTTGTACCTGTTTAAAGAAAAAAAAAACCCAACGAATTTTTCAATAACAATCCATTCAATTCGAATATGCAAAGAAGAGATATACTATCGGTCAAGCAAATGAAATGAATACTTAAGAATGCATATTCAGCATGGTAGAATGCCCAGTTTTCACTAAGAATCTATCATAATTATTGCGAAAGATGTCGAACTTATTATCTACACTTCACTCCCAGCATTGATTGTAACTAGTCCCGAATCATAGGGAGAACTCACTGCACAGTCCAACTTTCAAAATCATTTAAGGTAGTGGACCCATAAAAGTTCCGCAACGTTTAGAAAGTAATGAAATTTAACAGTGTTAACCGAGGTTTCCTTATGATTTTCATTATTAAACCTCTTTCAATCATTAGTGTCGAAATATTGGGGACCTTTTACGGGTCCACTACCTTAAGCAGGGATATAGCGATCGTGTAGTTGCGTGCAAAGCGTGGTCGATTTTTAGCTTCTGGAGTATATTGTCATCGAGTTTTCCTTGAACTCTAAAATTGGTGGCTCATCTAGGAAATATAAAAGAATTCATATAGTCAGTTGAGAAAACAATTTCATATTTCACATTAAATTCAAAAGCACATAAAATTGCATTAACCTCGACTCTGAATCATTATTTTCAAATACACTGAAACGAAGTTCTAAACGGCCACCTTGAATTCCCAAATTTTAAAATATGCGTTACCATTTGATCTAAATTCTTTTATTCTAATATTAATGGACGTTCTAATATTAATGGACGCTTATACTGAAGAAAGAAGGGATTCGATATGTCGTCCATGGTGCCTTAAGTAAACGGCCAAACACAAGAACCCTCCTTTACAAAAGTCACAAAAGTTCCACATTTTAGACAAATTTCAAAATTTCAGTTTTAGAAATACTTTGAATTTCATCGAATGAGTGACAAACTTTGATGAATTTTCCATGTACGATACAAATGATTTAAGAAAATAACAATGAGATCGCTCTCTTTCTCACACAAGCTTAAAATGTAAGAATTACCCACCCACCAATGTTAATTTTGAAATCGGGAGTACCCATGAAAACCGTTCAAATTTATTGCTTTCCTCATTTTTGGGGGGTTCATATTAATCAAAGTTTATCTTTGAATGATTTTTCTAACATTATTTGACTATTTTGAATTTAAGATACCAACGAAAATATTGCTTTTCAGTACAAACCTAAGTGGCTGTTTAGAAGTTCGGTTCAATGTACATTAGTTTTTCGAATTTATTCATTTTTTCAGATTCTTGGCAATGCAAGGGTGCAGTTCGAAATTGGAATGTGTTTTCCCGACACCTGCTCAACAATGGATACAAGTGTACTGATAAATTTGTGTAAGTGTACTTACTCTAGATTACATTTTGTGAATTCATCATTCAAGTTAGTGGACCCGTAATAGTTCCGCAACGTTTCGGAAGTTATCAACTTCAACAGTGTTAAACGAGGTTTCCTAATGATTTTCATTAGGAAACCTCGGTCAACATATTGAAAGTTCGTGGTGCCGAAATGTTGCGGAACTATTACGTTTCCACTACCTTAAGATGACATGTTTCTATGATCGATCTATGCATAACCCTGGTCTTGACAGTACTAGTATATGGAATGTATTAGCTCTTAAGGAAGTGGGCCCGTCATAATTCTGCAACGTTTCGGAAGTCATGAGCTTTTACACAATGAAACCTCTGCTTAAATTGGAAAAGATCTTGTGTTCCGAAATGTTGCAAAACAATAACGGGTCCACTTCCTTTATTTACAGTTTCTAACATACATTTGTAATTATAATTGAAATCTATTATCCGAAGTAATTTCATCTTTGGTATGATGCATGTTTATATCAGTTGAAGCATCAACATTTTGGATCCCTTATTAGTTCCGCAACTTTTCGGAATGCATGATCTCTTATAATGAAAACTGAGGTTTCCTAGTGAAACCATTAGGAAACCTCGTAAACGATGTTAAAGTTAATTACTTTCGAAACGTTGCGGAAATATATGGTGTCTTCTACCTTAACCGTCTTATTATTTCTTTCAGTGTTTTCTGTGATACCTTTGGATCTCATACCACCTGGGTCTTACGCCTATGCACGCTGTAAAGAGGAAATCCCTGATAAACTAAGTACGAAGGCAGTTGCCATTGTGTAAGTTGAAATTAGGTGATCCGTTGTGTAGTTAAACCTGCCTAAATGACAATGAAATAGAAAATTCGAATTTAAGAATGCAAACTTCGTTTTCCTTTAGATGAGAAAAATATTTTGTTTATCCATGTATCCCCCACAAACTGGTTTTTTTTTGCACAGAGAGTAGTAAAGAAACATTGAGAAAAATGAGAAATTACTTGTTTCAAGTAATTTCTCCCCTTTTCTCATTTTTTCTTTAATATTTTGCTATATATTTTTAATTTCAACGCACATTGAATTATCATCTGCGAATTCTTTGAAATTGGATGAGACTAAAATTGTTTGTTTTTGTGGTAAATCTGAGTTAGGTACAGTTAACAACATCGTGAAATTGAAAATCACTCCGATCAAAATCATTCTAAAACGATCACTCAGTGCTCCATCCATTCATTCCAAACACTCACTCAAATCGATCAAAAACGCTCCAAAATCATTTGAAAACGTTTAAAAATCGTTAAAGACGATCAACATTGAATTCAAATCGATCAAGTTAGTGGACTTTTCTATTTGCTGGTGCGGATCTTACGGTATCTGATATTGGATTACCTTCCTTTTATTTCACTCAAAACTCGCTCAACACACTCATTCAAATTCATTTCACAATCATTCCAAAATCATTCAACTTGTCTATTTCACGATTTTCCTAACTGTAATGTAATTACAAAATGACGTCATTTAGGCTGGATTTCCTAGAGAACGGATATATTCAAATTCAATAACAATTTTTATTACCAATTATTTTCATTTAATCGCAATTAAAACATTTCTCTTTAAAGGCTCCATATCTTCTTATCTTAGAACTATTTTTAATATTCACGAAGTTCGGGTGAACAGTTTAAAAACTGATTATACAGTCAGAAACGTCGTGAAATTAACATTCATTCCGACCAAAATCATTCTAAATCGATCACTCAGCGCTCTATTCATTCATTCCGAACACTCACTCAAATCTTTCAAAAACGATCAAAATTATTTGAAAACATTTTGAAATCGCTCAAGACGATCATCGTTTTATTTAGATCGATCAAATTTTCTACGATTTTTATTGTCTTGTATAGATTTTAAAGTGTCTGATAGATTCACGAAGACACAAAATTGTAAAGTACACATATCTTATTAAAGGGAGGAATTAATATCGCAAATTCTGTTCATCTTGAACAAAACTAGCGATATTAGATTACTTCCCTTTTATTTCACCCAAAACTTGCTCCACACAATCATTCAAATTCATTCTAAAATCATTCCAAAATTATTTATCTTGTCGGTTTCACGATGTTGTTAACTGTAGTTATATCAATATTTCTTGACTAAATCAATCCCTTACTGATCTTTTATGTCCTTCCTTCTTTCATCTTTCTGTATTTCTTTCTTTGTATCATTCGCCTCCTTTCGATTTCTTTGAACAATGGTAATCCGATTGTGCAAACATTAATTTACAAAATATTTTGACTGTGTATAAGAATGCTAATTTGGATATTTCTAGTTATTTCATTCCCTGTTTATTTCAGAGTTGTGTGTTCAATATTTACCGCCGTGGTGGTACTGGCCACACTCTATGACGTGCTAATTGTACATAGGCATCTAGCTAAGATGTTTGGATATACAGACAAAGTTCACCCAGACGTAAGAAATTTGAGCCTGTGCATGGCATTTCTAACACTTTGAAACGTTCGTGAGGTGCAAACGTTCAGCAGCGTAGGAAAAAACCATAGTTAAGGTAGTAGACCCATAATAGTTCCCAAATGCTTCGGAAGTTATGAACTGTAACAGTATGAACCAAGGTTTCCTAATGATTTTCATTAGGAAACCTCGGTTACCATTGTGAAAGGACATTTGGTCCAAAATGTTGCGGAACTTTTATAGGTCCACTACCTTGAATACCAATATATATGCTGACAGCCAGAATATGTATTAAGACCTTTTCTACCTATAGAGTGCATAGTGAGGAATCTGGTCAAACTGTGCTGATGCACAGGCTGGCCAGAGTCTTTGCTTTGCGCACATTTGAAATTGTTGGAAATGTCACGCACAGACTCATTTAACATTCTTCTGTACATTGAAAAGTATTGAAATCGTTTTTGGTCAGTAATAAGCTATTGAATTGAAACGGAATTGGGGAGGTCTTATTAATTTACCGATTATTTGTTTGGTTGGTTGATTTGATTTAATTCGAAACCGTTTGATTTAGTTAACTTGCTACAAAGTGAAAGAAAAAAAGATAGATTGTTGGATTATATGCAACAAGGAATAGTCTACTTCCAATAAATACTGATTACAATATAAAAAAAAAGAAAACTTTCCTTCGTCATAATAGACATTTACCGATACGAAATAGTTTCTACCATTCTGCCGTTGTTTAAAGCACGGCGAATTTCTAGTGATCCCTTCTATGAAACATTACTGTCAACAACATCGAGAAATATTTACAATGTGAATGGTTTCGAATTATTTATGAGTAAAATTGAACGGGTGGGAGAAGCGATTTTTAATGAAATTAAAGAGAGGTATTCCAATGACACTTATTTCGTCCAATAAGATAATGATTTAATCGACATGTATTAAATTTTGATAGTTTTAAACTATTACGAAATACGAGGGATGATCCAGAAATTCGTATAATTGGGTTCTAAAACTTAAGAAAAGTTGACTGTCAAAATAAAAATTATACATTCTTTTAATGCAACATCTGTGTAATAAATGTGGAAATTTTCGAATGTGCAAGTTACATAGCGGCTGTAAAGTGACTAATCACAAACAAAGACCCCGCACTAAGGCGGGGGAGCAAGAACGTCAAATGCGACGTCATTATTTACTCTTTTCTATATAGTCTCCATTTGTTTACATGCCTTTCTGTGCCTAATAAAATAACTTGCAGAAAGTATCACATTCCATTTGGAATTCAAATTAGGGTACAATTTTATATGAATACAATTTCTAGTGAGGTGGAGACCCAGATGCAGGACCTTTAAATTTGGAAAGTAATGTGAATCAATTAAGACAACTTCATTCTCTTTAAACTCAATTATACCATTCTTTATTCTCTAATAAAGCCTGTCGCTCTTAAAATTTACGAGGTAATTCGACAAAAACTTCTTTTTTTGTCATGATAATATTTTTCTAAAATATCTGAAAGGTAAGGAATGGTAAATATCCCATAATCATTACAAAATTCGAAAAATAAACGGAATTCACAATTTGATGCAGTCGTCAGGTTGTTTTTCACACGAATTTTATGTTTTATTTAAATTATCATGTGTCCGTAAAAACTCTTCCAAAAATGTTTAAAGTATGACAATTGGTTCTCTATTTGGCATTATTTACTTCTAGCAAGAAATTCCAAAAAGAGGTTACGAAAAGTTGCAGAAAATTTGAATAATGTAACAGATTTTCATTATTTTTTTACGCTCCCCCACCTAAGCATACATATGTTACTATGGTAACGAAATCAAAGGCCGCTTTTTTAATGATTTCACAAAAAAGATAACATTTGTACTCTTCGAAGATACGGAACTGCACACACGCCAAATTATACACTGCACAAGACAGAAATGCCAAAGTTATAAGCCCATTATACGAATTTCTGGACCATCCATCGTATTTCTAAACAATTTCAGTACTTGTTTTTAGTAATTCGAGTGATTAGTTTGAATTAATTGAATAGAGCGCTTTTCGGACGATTTATAATGGTTTTGGTCGATATGAATGTCAATTTCACGATGTTACTATTCCAATTTCTTTAATGATAACTTAATATAACATCAGTGACATCATACATTACAAAGCATAATGCTGTGACTTTCAAAGCCAATATCTCTAAACCACCACCTGTAAGAAAAACAATATCGTTTCGTAAACTGAAAGCTATTGACATTCAGTCGTTTAAAGCTGATATCGTGGCCTCTGATCTGTTCAACTCACAAACTTGGCCTTCTAACGTCGATGAAATGGTAGATACATACACCAACGAGTTATCAGCTCTCCTAGATAAGCATGCTCCACTCCGCTCTAAATCCATCGTCTTGAGACCTGGAGGTGCCTGGTATACAGACGAGCTACACGACGCCAACCACCAACGCCGAAAACTAGAACGTAAATGGCTCAAATCAAAACTTCATGTCGATCACCAAATCTACAAGGAACACTGTCTGCTAGTAAATAAACAAATTAGAGAAGCTAAGCTCTCCTACTACACGGACAAAGTAGCATCTTGCGGTCGTGATCAGAAAAGCCTCTCTAAGATAACAAGTCATCTCCTTGGCACAACCAACGAAGTTATTCTACCTACAACAACATCATCTCAAAAACTGGCCCAGGATTTCAGCGATTATTTTATTGGCAAGATTGATCTAATTAGAAATGATATAGTCAGCCAAAACCTAACAAGTAACATTATTGAGCCCCAAGAACCATCTTCGTCTTCTGTGGCAACCAACATGTTGGATTTCTCTCCTGTCTCTCCGGAAGATATCAAGCGGATTATCTTGAAATCTCCAAACAAGTCTTGCGAACTTGATCCAATTCCCACGTGGTTACTTAAATCGTGCATAGACGAACTATTGCCATTACTGTCCGAGATTATTAACACATCATTACAATCAGCACATGTTCCAGAAGTGTTCAAGTGTAGTCGTATCAGACCATTATTAAAAAAGTCCGGTTTGGATCAGAATGAACTTAAAAACTATAGACCAGTGGCAAATCTACCATTTATATCTAAAATATTAGAGAAAGTAGTCGACGCACAGCTTGAACACCACCTATCAGCAAATAATCTTCATGAACCAAACCAGTCTGCCTACAGGAAATTCCATTCCACTGAAACTGCTCTGTTGAAAGTCCAGAATGACATTTTGCAGTCGCTTGACCAAAATAATGTAGTCGTTCTTGTTCTTTTAGACCTTTCAGCCGCGTTCGATACCATTGACCACGACACCCTCTTACATCGCCTTGAGCAAGATTTTGGTATCATAGGTAAACCGCTCAAATGGATGAAATCGTACTTGAGTGGTCGATTTCAGACAGTGTGTATTGATGATAAACTCTCTGATGCTGTTAAGATGAACTATAGTGTACCCCAAGGTTCAGTGTTAGGCCCGAAAAATTATGTGATGTACACAAAGCCTGTTGGTGCCATTTGTAGAAGCCATGATCTACTCCACCATTTCTACGCTGACGACTCACATTTATATGTAGCCTTTAAACCCACCGATGATGTCCAGGTAGAAGTTGCTCTTCAATGCGTTGAGGACTGTTTATCAGATATAGTTTCATGGATGCACCATAACATGCTCAAACTCAACACAGAAAAGACTGAAGTTATTGTTTTCTCATCTAAACACAATGAGAAACACATCGGTGACACTTCTATCACTGTTGGTAACTCCAAGATACAGCCGGCTAATGTGGTTAGGAACTTAGGTGCTTTCCTGGACTCTCGTATGGATATGGTCAATCATGTAAACTCTGTGTGTCGGTCTTGCTATGCGCAGCTACGCCAGATAGGCCATATCAGGAAATACTTAACGAGCGATGCCACCAAATCCTTGGTAAACAGTTTAGTGACCTCCAGACTGGACTACTGCAATTCTCTGTTGTATGGACTGCCGAAAACAACAATAAACAAGTTACAGACAGTTCAAAACACTGCCGCTAGAATTATAACTAGAACTTCACGCTTTGGCCACATAACACCCATCCTTAAAGAACTCCACTGGTTACCTATAGAAAGCAGAATCCAATACAAAATATTAACATTGACATATAAGGCACTAAACAACCAGTCTCCAGGATATATACGATCACTTTTAGATTTATACAGACCAGCACGTACTCTTCGATCACAGAACGATACACTGACACTTGTTGTACCTAGGCGTAATACAGCCCATTTCGGAGATCGATGTTTTGCCGTTAGTGCTCCACAACTCTGGAACTCATTACCAAGTGACCTTAGACACTCCGGTAGCTTTGAGACCTTCAAAAAGTCGCTCAAAACGCATCTATTTACTCAACACTATAGTGATTAGTGAATCATATCATGCTATTATGATCAAAGACATTGTGCTGCTGATGGAAGATTAAATAATGTTATTCAACATTATTCCAGTAAATTTTAATCACTAATTTAATATTTTACTATTTGAACAATTGACTTATCATATCCTTTGTTTTAACGGATTGTTGTATTTCAATTATGTTTTGTTTATTTTTTACCACTATTTGTTTTACTATTACGTTGATCTTAATTATGTTGTAAAGCACCTTTGAACATACATATATTTATGATAAGGGTGCTATATAAATGTGGTTTAATAATAATAATAATAACATACATGATATATCATACCAATGTGTGTGTGTGTGTGCTTGTGGGATGAAGTAAGAAATTTCTACACTTTCCATAATAGTTTCAACATGAAATGATGGGAAAATTAACATCTCAAGTATACTAGTACTTGCTAAATGTCGGTTAAACCAGCATAATTTGATTTAATGGTTGTACCCCCTAGGTTGTGGAAGCAAGCGACGCCTCAGAGAAAACCCCCTTAATTCCAGACGTGACGATGTCCACTAGCTATACACAAAATGGTGCTGTATCTCATTATAAAAAAGACTGTGAGAAAGTGCAGCTTGATCTTGGTAAACAACCAATGCCGTCTCCGAAACCAAAGTCACCTCCGCCATATAAACCAGGTATCGCAATCACATTGATTTCTCAGAACAATCACAAGTGTCCCTTGTAGGAATTTTATAAATGGGCTTAGCCGCCGGCAAAGCGCAGTTGGTAGCGCGTTGGACTGTCAATCTAGAGGTCCCGATTTCGATACCCGACGGCGGCAGTCATTTTTTCCGACTATTTGTCTCTCACCAATGGGTTGATAATCGTAGACATATGTGAGATAGCAGCTAGAGGCTATAGGAATGGGTTTAATGGTAGTACTGGAAAAATAAATACCAGGAATCCATATGAGGTACTCCAGCGGCCGCGATATAACTGAAAGATGGTTGAAAGCGACGTAAAAACTTCATCCAGGCCTGCGTTCAGGATAACAAAACGTGGCAAACTGTTTGTAAATTATTCCCTGCACATGCGTGCGAAGCGGGGTATAATTTGCAAACAGTTATCAACGTTTTTTTAAAATTGAACTCAGGGCAAAAACGTTGACTTGTACTCGATTCATAAAACTCTTGAAAACGCTGGTTAATGATTTATTATTGGAGCTGAAGTTTGTTTAAGCCGCCGACCGTCAATTTGCCGGTTAGTCCTATATCCTAAATCAAAGATTTTCAAAGGAAATAGCATAATATTTACCGAGATAATCTACAAGCTAGGGACGTGGTTTCGTTTGCACATTTCTCATGATTTCTTTTAACTTTCCTTAATTTGAATACATGTATTTTATTATTATACCCCCCACCTACGAAGTAGAGGGGGGTATATTGGTTTCACCATGTCTGTCTGTCTGTCCATCCGTCCGTTCATCCGTCCGTCCGTCCGTCCGTCCGTAGACCTTTTCGTTTCCGGACTCTAACTCAAGAACCAAATGACCTACAATCATGAAACTTTATACAAATGTTCCTTATGACCCAAGAAAGTGCCCTATTATTTTTGGGTCATGTAGGTCAAAGGTCAAGGTCACAGTCAGCCTTAGTTCAATTTTCGTTTCCGGACTCTAACTCAAGAACCAAGTGGCCTACAATCATGAAACTTTATACAAATGATCCTTATGACCCAAGGAAGTGCCCTATTGTTTTTGGGTTACATAGGTCAAAGGTCAAGGTCACAGTAAATTTTTGTTCAATTTTCGTTTCGGGACTCTAACTCGAGGACCAAGTGACCTACAAGCATGAAACTTTATGCAAATGTTGCTTATGATCCAAGGAAGTGCCCTATTGTTTTTGGGTCATATAGGTCAAAGGTCAAGGTCACAGTCAATTTTTGTTCAATTTTCATTTCTGAACTCTTAACTCAAAAACCAAGCGACCTAGAATCATGAAACTTCATGCAAATGCTACATATGACCTCAATATCAATTTCAAACACATCCTGCACTAATAGCACTTGCATTCTGACAAAGCGCTTGTGGGGGGTATAAGTCCGCTCTGCGACAGTTCTAGTTAAGGCTGTTCTCGGAGAAAAACTGAGGTACTGTGATCACTTTGGTGTTCTTCGCACTGGCGTTTGTGTTGTTGTTGGCGTTAACGCTACAAACAATAACCTTGATCATATCTATGTTGTTATTGAAGATATCTACATGTGACTTAGCATGTGTGTTCATGATCACAAGAGCTATCTAGACTTTCAAGGGGTTAATTCTCGAAGCATTTTTGTTAGAGTTATGCCCTTTTCAGTTTATTTTTTTGCATTTTCGAGCACTGGCAACATAGTGTTGCACCCGTAGATGGTGTTCTTGTATAAATATATTATGCTTGGATGTCAACAGGGACCTTGGCAAAGCTTCTACTCTCATTCTCTATGTACACAAACTCCGTGAAGATTTTCAACACATCACAACCTCCAGGTGCACTTACAGCCGTTAATGGAATGAGATTTCTCAGCATGTCATGGGTTATTTTGGGACATACATACGCTTTTGGATATTTCCTCATTGGTAAAGAGTTTATTTCTAATTTATAGAATTATCTTTATTAAATTCTTTTGTAAATATTTTTGGAAATGGCCGCCCTTGGCATATTTTTGTTTGAAAATTTGTTGTCTAATCGGATTTATACATAATTATTGTGGGTAAAATTTGAGCTAGACTTGAATAGGGTGCCTAAAATTTATAATTTGTTTGAGACAAAAATTAAACTCAGCAGGATTTAGGGGCTCAAAGTAGAATACAAGGTACATGTAATTAATTCTGGACTTTTACAAAGTACTGGCTCCTAAAAAGAACTTACAGTCAAACCTGTCTTAGCGGCCACCTGTATTCGGCAAGCAACCTGTCTTAAGCAAGCGGCCACCGAGGTCCCAAAAGAACCATTTGCACTAAAATTGACCTGTATTAAGCAAGCACCTGTATTAGGCAAGCGCTTTTTAAATGTCCCATGGGTGCTTGCTTACAACAGGTTTGACTGTAGTTGCAATTTTGTTGGTTAACATTTTTTTAAAGAAATATTGGCTCGATAAAAAACGTACTTAAGGTAGTGGACCAGTAAGAGTTTTGCAAAGTCTAAGAAGAAATGAACTTTAAGAGTGTTAACCGAGGTTTCCTAATGAGTTTCATTAGGAAACCTCGGTTAACATTGTGAGAGAATATGTTGTCCGAAATGCTGCGGAAGTATTACGGGTCCACTACCTTAATCGAGTAATTAATCACAATAGCCATCTATGGGAACAGACTCTTCCCTAAGTCTTGCCGACGGAAAGAAGCAGAATTAGTTCCCCTGAATTTCTAAAAAAAAATCACATTTGGATTTTCTTTTATCTTTCTTTATAGGTAATCAAAATTCTGCTAAATGCATGTAAGATAGTGTTTTCTTGGCAAAGCAAAATAAACTTTAAGTGTGACATCGATTTGTTGTGTGTTCCAACCAAGTTCAAATGTTATAAAATGATTTCATTTATCCCACAGAAAACGTTGAATATATAGGAAAAGTATACAGTCGATTCACATTCCAAGCAGTTTCAAATGCAACAGTGTCAGTCGATTCGTTCTTTGTTCTGAGGTAACTCATAACTCCAATCCATGTCCACAAAGAATTTTATACGACCCGAAAAGGGGGAAAACATTGTGAATAATGAAGAAATGGCTATCTATAAGCAATCTGTTCATTTCAAAGCATTCTCTCTGAATTTAGAAACAAAGAGCTCCCAAGGTCATTTTGAAATAGAAGTGCTCGTTTCTAACTGTTTTAAAATTAAACCAATCAAAAATGCCCTCTGAACTTAGTTGTATTAAGTAAACCTTGCAGTGCTTCGGTGAAGGAATACATTTGACAGAGATTTTGTAATCATTATATTTTTTTGCTGTTTTATTACCAAAAACAAGTAAAAATAGTACAAGTTATATTCCAGTCGAATAAATATATTTCTTCAGTGAAAATATATATTGAAGGACCTTTATATGTTAAACTTAAGATACACGGATAATCCTGGCTCAGAATAGCATGTGCAAAAAAAATCTTATTTAGCTGAACCTAATGAGAAATTAAGAGTTTAGTGAGAAATTTTAACAAATGATGACTCTGTGCGAAACAGTTGTAACTGCCTATATAATTATAGGCAGTTACAACTGATTTACACTGAGCCAACAAAATCCTTCACTTAATCAGATTTTACTTTGAGTTTTTATCTCATCTAGCCAGTTTCAATGAAATTTCTAGCAGAAAAATTGGAGAATCTCTCAATATATCACCCAAAAATGATCCCTGAAGATAAATTCGTTAAATCCAGACCGAATATTTATATATAATTCAAAGCACTGAAAGTACTGACGATGGACGTTTCTGTTGGCATGTAAGAGTAATTCATCCATTCAAATAGAAATGAGAAATTGTAGATGTGAAAATACGATAAAAAGAAAATGACTCACCCCAAAGTCGCAAATTCCCAATATTATTTGCATGCCCGAATTATTCTAAGATATAACAATACAGAAGAAAAATATTTTATAGAATACTCTGTAGAAACCATACATTTTTATTTATATTATGTTTGCTGTTCATATTACATCTTGAACTTGGTTTGTTAGCTGAATGCTTGAACGATATTCGTCCATTATTAATATAGGCATTGAATGTCAGCGTTGTGCTACGTGTACTTGAATATACCAACATCAGCCTGAATTCAAAACTGTTACTTTTTTTTTTAGAGAGAGCGATAGAGAGCGAGAGCGAGAGAGAGAGAGAGAGAGAGAGAGAGAGAGAGAGAGAGAGAGAGAGAGAGAGAGAGAGCGAGAGAGAGAGAGGGAGAGAGAATGTGAGAGAGAGAGAGAGAGAGAGAGAGAGAGAGAGAGAGAGAGAGAGAGAGAGAGAGAGAGAGAGAGAGAGAGAGAGAGATCAAAAACACATAATCAGACAGACAGACAGAGAGGGACAGAGAGAGAAACACACAGAGAGAGAAACAGAGAGAGAGAGGGGGAGAAACAGACAGAGAGAGAAACACAGACAGACAGAGAGAGAAACAGAGACAGACAGAGTCTGACAGACTGGCAGACAGACAGAAGAGATAGAGAAAGACAGAAAAAGATAGAGACAGGGGGAAGGGGGTCTGACAGTCAAGACTTTTAAAATAATTTGATCGGTGTACCTCTGCGAAAATGTTACAAAGTGAATGGCAACACCCGACCCCACCCAACCTCGAATTTAAATTACGCTCGTTCTTTGATTTAAGATGCTCATCGGAGAGTGACAAGTTATAAATAACCGTCGAACTTGACTTTTACTTTTCTCAACATATATCGTTGCCCTGATTGTCAACCCAAATCCTGTAATTACAAGGTATCGATCACTTCCGGTATTATGTCGGAAGTAGTTAAAGAACGATTATCTTATTACATTGTGTATAAAATGAAAGACAATAAGATTATCTAGGTATTATTCTTTTTTTTTTTTGAAACTCTGATCGATTCTCCATTGTCACAATTAAATTTCTTATCTTGTTATCTGTTTGAAAAAAAAATCAATGAAAGCATATTAATTGATCTGCGATTTTCTTTCTCAAACGAAAAAGAAAGGATCAGTGTTTATATAAACACGTACAAAATTGCAGACACTAGTCTCGAGATTGACTGTCGCGTGTTGAAAAGTAATGTAAAACCCTATTGCATAAAGGTTTACCACACGACTTTACTACATTACAGCACCATGTACCTGTGTACGAGATGCATCGGTAATTCATGTGAATTCCGGTATTTCCATGAACTTTTCACCGTTTTATGTACCAAAGTATCAGGGGAGGTTATCATTCCAGAATTCCCATTCACCTAGTTTTTATGATTGACCTCCCGTAGACCATGGGGAAACAAACGACAAATTACTCACTCGGTCTGATAAATAGTCCTACGCGAACGAAAAAATCGCCCGGTCTCTCAATTGTATTTGATTTCACATCTAAAAGATGTCTTTGTGCTACCTACTGAATTATATAGAATTCCTGTATCTCGCCATTTTCAAAACGAAAAGATTGCAGACGAATAGAATTCTTAAAAATTAATATATTAAACCGTAGTGAGTACTGCTTGTTTGAAAAGCTATTAATATCTGACAGGAATGTCCATACGCAGTATTACACTGGTGAACGTAAACGTCCACCAAAAATCACAATAATCCAACTTTAAAGAAATCCTGAAGTCCCATTCTGTATTTTTTACAGTGGATTACTGGTAGCGTATCTTTCTCTGAAAGAGATGGAGAAGAGAGGAGGAGCTCTCAAGTTTAAATGGGGGTTGTATTACTTTCATCGTTTCTGGAGGTAATGATTTTGATTAGGTATCATTTCGACACTGCTTGAAGAATGCTGATTAGTTATGTCTTGTTCGTCGCATGGCAATATTAAACGTTTTTTTCGGGATACATAGGATTAAGTTGGACAAAACGCCAAGGGGTAAAATGCACGCTCATGAAGTATCGCATGAAATGTCAATTTTGTATGTCTTCTAAGTGATGATAAAAAATGGTTGTGATTCTTAAAAATGAATATTTTTCACATATTTATACATTTTGTTTATTTTGGGTATTTTTATATAATTGAGAATCTGGTATTCTTTTGTTATCAACAACTTTCTTTGAAAAGAAACCTTTCACATCAACCAAAGGCCGTTTGACCAAAGTTAAAAAAATCCGAAATTATTGATTGGTGATGTCTCCCTGACTAAAATTAACTTTCCCTATGTCGGGCAAAATGCCCAGGGCGGGCAAGGGCAAAAGGCCTACTGCTTCTCTTATTGTCTGTTTATCTTTTTTTTGTTTATTATTATTAATATACTTTTTTACTTTTTCTCTGGTACAAATGGTTCCCTATGCATCGATGAATGCGGGATAAAACAGGTACATGTAGCAAATTTAAAAGAACCTAAGATTGTCTGAGATATGGCTATGGTTATTTTACCCATTCCATACCATTGATTACATTCTATATGTAATCTTGAATGTTTAAACCGCAATGTTGTAAGGTACAATCATCTCAAAGGAGAAAGGCCATTAAAAACTATGTGATACATGATTAAAAATGCTAGTCGGTATTATCTAACAGGAGGCGCTTTGCCTCACCTAGATTGGCGTTTGTCACACGGGATGGGAAAAGGCCAAAATTGAAATAGTTTTCAATCTTTTTGCCGAGTACTTTCATGTATTAAGATATTAATTGCAGATATTTTTCCGGGTACATTTTACGAACTTATTTATAAAAGGGGATATATTCGAAAATCATCAGTTAAAATTGTTTTGATTAGGGCATGCGTTTTGCCATTGTTAAAATTTTGAACAATTTCAATATCTTTGAATAACTAGTATAAAAATTCTAAAATATATCTTTATTCTTTTAATCATTTTTTGTTGTTTGTTTTGTTTTGTTCTTTCCGTTTGTTCAATTCCGTGTTCAATTAAAGAAAATGGAGCTTTATTTAGTATATATGCCAATAATAAGATAAATAAATAGATAGTTTATCATTATGTAGATAAATGTAGGCCATCGGCCCATTATATACACCACATGTGAATTACATCATAAATTCATGACAAGAGTTGCAAACGATATGTTTTTTAGCAAAATATACTACAATTGTAATGAATTGAACCAATAGAAACGAGCTGCCTGGTCAGAGAAAACATACCGCTTAATATTAACAACGCTAAGTATGACCAAAGTCAACTCAAAATTTAAACTCGTCTTCCCTCAAAAACCTTCGCAACCACGTTCACATTCGTTGCAACCTTTTTTTAAGGAATTCAAATTAATAGATCTAATCATTACTAATTAGCTGTTCTTTAATTTCATTACTTTTGCAATGAAATAAGATCGCTTTGTTAGGTTTGGGATATCTTTTGTTTTCATTATTCGGTAGAAATTTTCGGGTGTTGTGTACCCTTTGTACCAGGAAAATAAAAGATAAACCCTAAGATCTTGAAATCGAAAACACCGGAAAAAAGCATGAAATTCATCATGTATACAAGAAATCTTATGCTGAATGAAACAAAAATGATAGATTCGTTCATTTCTTGGTATGCCATTATGATGTCCTAGTTCAATATCAAATATATGGCTACTCCAGCGAAATCTAGCCAAATAACGTCGTAAAAAATACACTAAATTAATTTGAAGGTACTTTTCTGGTTCAAGCAAAGATTTTAAATGTTTTTATGTATGTGTGTTTATAAAAAAAACATTTCATATTGCTTTTTATTTGTTTACATGACTTGTTGTTGTTGTTGTTATTGTTGTCTTTGAAAGCTTGTTGTTGGAGATATTTTTATAATGTATAAACTGTAGACTGCACATGGGCAGCGTGTGTCTTAGATTATTGACTCTTAAATTTTTATTTGAACAGCAGATAGCGGCTTGGAAAGGATGTTACGGTAGTATCGGTGTGATATTTGCGGGGAATTCATTATTAGGTGCTACACCTTCCGCCAAAATCGTTAAGCCTAATCCCAAAGTACAACAAAAAAGTTTGAATTACATCCCAGGTTATGAAACTAAATTCAATATCGATATTATGGACGATTCAGAAAAAAAATGCATCGCCTTCTGTTCTTTTTTGTATTAACATTTAGATTGACGCCCCCATATATGTTTGTTCTGATGGTGTACACGCCCCTTTTTAAATATCTTTATACCGGGCCATTCTGGACAGATATATCCAAAGACGAATGCGAGGATTCATGGTGGAAGAATTTACTATATGTGAATAATTTAGTGGATCCAAAAAACCAAGTATGTAGGTCCAACATTACTTAAAATTCCTATAAAAATATTTTTTCAAAAAAAGATGAAAGACTACCTAAAGGAACCGTATACTCCTTCACACACATTTGAGCCTATGCGTGACATTTCCAACAATTTGACGTGTGCGTGAGGAACAAACATTGATCAACATTGATAGAGTAATGGAGCATTTGGACGATTGCGTGAATGTCTATAGACACTTTGGGACCTGGCTCTCTACAAAACGCAAGTAAAGACTCTGGTCAGACTGTGCATATGCACAGACTGGCCAGAGTCTTTACTTGGCATACATTTGAAATTGTTGAAAATGTCACGCACAGGGTCATTTGTCACTTTCGGTATCTGAAATTATTTTTGGATAATAACTGTATAGAAATAAGAAAATATATTCTGCAGAAACAACAGTTTAATAAAAATATAATATTCATTGGAAATGGATTTCCAACTGTTTACAATATTGTAATTAAAAGATTTAGAGCTGCTGTCAAAGCACAGTTGGTAGCTCACCAAACTCCAAAACTTCAATGATTGGCTGTCATTGGTTAGGTATCCGGAAGCGACTCATCCCTTTCCGACAGGTGTCTTCCATTAATGGGTATAAAATCGGAAACCTATTGATAGCGACTAGAGGTTAGGAAATGGTGTGATGGTACTACTGGTGCGAGATATACCAGGCATTAATTGTAAGGTGCTCCAGCCATCAAGAGATGACATAGAATAACTAAAATTGGAGTAAAGCCAGATGCAAACAAAACATCAACTCGATCAGATGGTGGAGATTAATTTCATTTTCGCTGGGGTATTAAACCCTATCACACTGTATGAATTTGCTAATCAGATTCGTGCATCGATTTAAAACTTGAATGAAAACGAAATAAAATATATCTTCTGTTCTTTTATTAAATGATATCGATCCCTAAAAGTTATAATGTCTGGCGATTCAAACGTCGTATCTAGTGTACAGCTTTTTCAAAATCAGCCGTCATTAGGAGTTCTCTTTTCTGAATATAGGACGATAATTCCAGCTTACTCTATCATTGTTATCGAAACCTGATTTACCTCTGTTGGATCTCGTTTCTGGATCTCGTTTTCAAAGGCTCAAATCATAAAAAGGGAAAGTGAGTGAAGGGCATTTAACTATTGTCACAGTCCACATATCGCCTTAATCATATGTATTCCGTAGTGGTCGCCTTCTCAGAGCGTATCAAATTCAAAATCCTAGTTGCGCCTATGACACTTTACGCACTACTCAGATAGCGTGACGGATACTATTTTTTACATTACTCTTCTTCTTTTTCAGTGTATGGGATGGTCATGGTATCTAGCCAATGATATGCAGTTCTATGTGCTGAGTCCTTTGTTGATTGTTCCGCTTTACTAGTATGCTCTTTTATATAAGTTTTTATTCATTTATTTATTTATTTACTCATTTATCTTTTTATTCATTTATCTATTTTATTTTATTTATTTATTTGGGAACTCGGAAAAATAAACATTTTAAAAAGGGAATAGTTCTATTACAGACCACCCAGAGGTCGCATTTGAAAAATTCTTTCGCTGGTAGGTAGATTGAACATTCAAGATTCAGAAAATAAGCACTTTGCGAAAAGTTTCGAGCCTAGTCAGTCTGCGCAAACCGCGCAGTCTGACTAGGATCGACAGTTTACGCACTACCCAGATGGTCCCTTTTCGCGTGACGGGTCACATTTATTTATTTATTTATTTATTTATTTATCTATTTATTTATTCTTTTATCTGATTTATTTTTTTTATTTATTGGAGTCGAGATAAATTCTAGTTTTTTGCATGTCAACAAACTGTTGAGTTGAGAAAGGATGAATCTGTGTTTATCTGTGTTATATAACTGCAAAGGTAATTTATTCAGGTGCTAACTGGCATGCCATTATTAATAATGGGGTTTCAAAAACTCTCTTATTGTGGATAAACTTAGACGTTTCCATTAATTATTTGGCAATCTGGTTGGCTGAAAAATCGGTTTTATTCCCAAATGAAAAAAAATTTGAGTACGCTGCTATTTTTTAAACTTGCGCGCAAAATAGTCCCGTAAGAAATATGTCTTATTATGGAAAAATTCTTCCGTTTTTGTTTCATGATATCAAATTATAAGACATGAAGAGATTTTTTTAAAAATATCATTGAGGTATGAAACCAAAAACCTCATCACACGTATCACATATCAAGACGTCGCACATCAAATACTAACTCTAATAAGTCTGAGCTAATATTTCATACATTTCAAATCTCAATTGCCTACGTTCTAATGTACTCAAGTCCTAGTATATCTGAACCAGCATTGTACATAGTCGGACACCACCAAATGATTTCTGATCATTTAACTATTTGAATTACCAAAAGGTTGTAATGGTTCTAGCTCAAATTTCAGGGCCATTGCTTTTAATGGGGATTTTTTCTAAAAAATGTTTATATGTAAAAGACCCTGAAGGTCAATATTTCAGTAAAATGAAATTAAGAGTAATCATACAGTGGTTTGTCTGTTGTCTGGTGAACAATATTCACGGTGATGCTGTATATTTACATATATGTTTATTACTTGCTCTTTGGTTAGAGGTTAGCGGTATTTGAAACCTTAAACGATTTTGGCTCATGAAAATTTTTGAGAATGTTTAGACAGTCTTCAATTTCCTTCTGAATTCTACAGATGGTCCGCGGGACTCGAACAGTTTTAGTCATTGCAACTAATCTTTTGATCTAAGTCTCAAAAACCATACGTCCCTTTAAAAGACCTGCTAGATTTATTTTGTTAAACCCAGCTCTTAAATAATAAAAAAGAACAGTGAAAACACACATACTAAAGTATAGAATACTTGATAACAATTAAAGTCATAATATCAAATAGAATTGAATAATATGACAACACTAAGGTAGAATGGCATTTTTCTCATTTATGAAATCCGATTTCAATTGTAAGAATCACAGGTTTTATTCAACGTTACATTTGCAATTTGAGCAGTCTGATATGCGTCTACAACTACTGTAATTCGAGTTTGATTTTTGATGGTGTTATTTTCGCTTATGTTCGCGAATGGTTAAAAACAGAAAATGAAGAATATTTTATATCGTTTGTATGATAAAGAAATGTGACCCATCACGCGAAAAGGGACCACCTGGGAACTTCTTTAAAGAAATATTAGAAAAATATTAGAACAGACCAACGAGAGGTCGTTTCTCAAAAATCCTTTCACAAGAAGGTAAATTCATTATTCTAGATTCGGAAAATTAGTAAAGTGCGAAAAGTTTCGATCCCATTCAGTCTGCGCAATCCGCGCTGTCTGACAAGGGTTAATACATTCCTCATTTCTCCGGTTGTCCTTTTTTGCATGACGGGTCACAAATGAGCCGGTGCGTGACATTTCCAACAAAACGTTCGTGAGGTGCAAACATTTAGTAGCGTAGACAGCCACATACTGTAAATATAAAGCTACCTGGTGGTCTACGGATACTTTGAGACCTTATCTATCCACTAAAGGCATAGTGAAGACTCTGGTCAGACTGTGCGGATGCACAGGCTGGTCAGAGTCTTTGCTTTGCGCATATTTGAAATTGTTGGAAATCTCGCGCACAGGCTCAAATAAAGAATAAATCGACGTCCAGTACTAAAAGACCGGAAGTACCTTTTTTGCGACTTTAAGTTAGTAACATCGTAAAATTGACATTTACCTCGCTCAAAACCATTCTAGCGCAGTTGGTAGCGCGTCGCACTATCAATCAAGAGGTCCCGGGTTCGATTCGCGACGACAGCACTCATCCTTTCCGACTTTTGTCCCTCACCAATGGGTTGATAATCGTAGACCTATGTGATATAGCAGATGGAGGCTAGGAAAGGATGTGGTGGTTGTACGAGTTGGGTAAATATCAGGAATCCACTGTTAGGTGCTCCAGCCGTCGCGATATAACTGAATGTTGAAAGTGCCGTAAAACTCCATTCAATCAATCAAGCAATCAAAACTATTCTTAATTACTCACTCTGTCCTCAATTCATTTATTCCAAAATCTCACTCAAACCATTCAAAACTTCTCTGATATCGTTAAAAAAACTTCGAAATCGATCAAGACGATCAACATTTTATTAAAATCGATGAAATATTTCCACGATTTTATTGGCTTGTATGGATTTGAAGACCCAGATTAGTCCGCGAAGACACAAAAACAAGAAAGTACGTATATCTAATTAAAGGCGGGTAAAATATATCTATAATATTGTCCAATATGGATGAAATTAGCGATATTGTACTACCTCCCTTTAAAATAATTCAAATCTCGCTCATCGCACTCTTTCAATTTCATCCTAAAATAATAGTATAATCATTCAAAAATAATTCAACTTGTCAATTCCACAAAGTTATTTACTGTACGGCTTTCTTGTACTAGAGTGTTATAATATATTACACTTGCTAAATATTCTCCCTAAAATGTGAAAGGCGCAGAAAAAAGTAAACGCAAAAACTGATCGTTTTACAGTATACAAATTTCCGATGACCGATTTGATTGACCGTTCTCATTTTAACCTAAATACAAGTGTACGCGTTCCTAAGGTCAATATATCGTTTAGACTAAATAAACCTATAAAGTGTGGTTTATAGTGTTCTTAAACTAGAAAATACGGTTCGCACGGCCTTTTCATACATGTTATGTACGAAAAAGTAAGGACATCCCGTACGTCGGTCCTTTTGACCTGAAGTAATGAGGTTGCGTGAACGAAATGACAAGTTCGCGTTAACTTTAGTACAAAACAATTTACTAATAGTATGCAGAAAAACTGCCTAAGTACTACAGAGCACAGGGGGTCGAAACATACATAAATATGTGTAAATAAATTGATTTCTGACAAAAATCACATCATCTCTCCATTAGTATGTTGAAATAAGTTGATTTCTTACAAAAATCACATCATCTAACTAAATATATTTAGTTAGATGATGTGTTTTTTGTCAGAAATCAATTTATTTACACATATTAATGTATGTTTCGACCCCCCTGTGCTACAGAGGTACTGATAAGGGGGGGGGGGGATAACTCCCGTCAAAAATCTTTATTTCTCAACAAAACCCTATGATGTGGGTACTCATTTGAATTGTCTCCACGTGTCTTTTCACAGCTAAACATTAGCCATTTGTCAAATTCTCTGTTCAGATATAGGGACATTCTACCTTTCTATATAGCAAGATACTTTTAAAGCATAAGAAAACAATGACCGCATTTTATAATTTCATTGATATTATCTCTTTTAATTAAGCGTTTCCGAGCAAGAATAATTTAATTTTAATTTCTTCGACCAAGGATCGTAAAACAATTTTTAGCACACAGCTTTTTCGAAGGCTTCCGCGCGAAGTTGTCAAATAGGAGATCTTTGTTTTCCTTATGATATTAAATTACAAGATATGAAGAGAGAGGGTGTTCAATTTTACGGAGGTAAGAAACGAAAAACATAATCACGCTTATGCATGAATCCACTTCGCGTATTCATACCTCAATGAAATCAAAAGATAGCCTCATCATCTCTTAATTTGATTTGATTTGAATTGGGTTTTACTCTGCTTTTGACATCATTTCAGTCATATCGCGGCGGCTGGAGCACCTAACAATGAATTCCTGGTATTTCTCACACAAGTACTACCATCACACCCTTTCCTAGCCTCCAGCTGCTATCCCACATAGGTCTACGATTATCAACCCATTGGTGGTCTACAGACAAATAGTCGGAAAGTATGAGTGCCGCTGTCGGGGATCGAACCCGGGACCTCTAGATTGACATTTCGATGCGCTACCAGTTGCTCGATGACGGATTAGGCTTATGTCGCCATATCAGTCGACTTCGTTTAAACAGATTCATACATCACGTGATTAGGATTTTTGGCTTTAAAAAAAAAAAAAACCATGAAAACAAAAATGTTATCTTCATATATGATATTGTAATGATTTCGAGTTCAAAAAAGCAGATACATTCAGAAGTTTAGATCTCTATTTTTAAAACTTTTTTTGTGCGAAAGCAGCAAAATAATTGCGTGTTCAAAATTTAATCCATGATTCTAAGATTAAAATGCCGGGCGTACCATTTGAATGCAGGATTTGGTCAGACGAGTCAAAAATAAATTAGAATTCAAAAATCATTTTCTTCTTTCATTCGAAATTCTGTCCAGTCACTTTGTTATCACACGTGTTATCACAGGTTTCAGTTCTGGTATACTCGGTATAATCTACGATTTTTGCCCTGACAGGGTCTAAGTAAGGGAACGTTGCATTTAAGGAAGTTGAACCGTAATAGTTACGCATTATTTCGGAACTCATGATCTTACACAATGTTAACCGATGTTTACTGAAAATCATTAGGAAACTTCGATTAACACTGTTAAAGTTCATTACTTTCGAAACGTTGCGTAACTTGTTCGGGTCCACTACCTTAAGGTTAAGATATATAATCTTGTTTTTTTTTTTATTATCACTTACTTTTACAGAAATTCGACATAAAAAACTTGAGACCCTATGTCGTAGGTTGATAGTCAAACCCTCGAAGCTCCATCTTGTTCAGGATGCAGTTACGAGGATTTTGTCACCTAACGATAAAATGCATCACTTTCTCTAAGCACGTTAATCCATTTGGTATGAGAATACATTTATTTTTCACGCGTTTACGATAATATCCCAGTAACTTATGAAAGAACCCGAACTATTGAAAAGTAAACTCGCAAATTACGCCACGGCTAAGCCACGCCCTGCCAGGGTCCGTTTTACTAAACTTCTTACAAAAAAAAAAAAAAAAAAAAAACAAATAAAAAACAGTCAAGTCAAAATCTCAAATCATACCTGGTGTTTTCATTCAAAGTTAGATTCTGCCTTTCAATATCTCATTGGAATCGTCTTTAGAAGACGATTTCAATGAGATAATGCATGGCAGAATTCCATGTTTAATTACTTTTGTAGAAGCAACTTTAATTTTTCACTTGCTCAAAAAATGATCGTAAGATGCTTAGTAAAACAGGCCCCAGGAGAATAATAAGGAGGAATAATGTGCATCGTTTGCTATCTCACTTTACAGTTCCGGTATCCTCGGTACAATTGTATGTCTAGCCTTTCTGTTAACAACGTTCTTGTGCACTGCACTGATTTCTAAGGATAAGAAACTAGAGGCGGGGTAAGTAAGTTAATCGTTCGTCTTATTATTTTTTTCTTACTTAACTTATTCCCTCTTTAAAGTTCTCATTGATTTGAGTAAATAACTTAAGTAAAATAAAAAGCAAATGACCCACAAATCAATTGCTGCATTCGATCAGATATTGTCGTGTGATTTTTTTTCTCTGAAGAGATGGATGTTCAAAGGTCACAAAATTCAATTAAGTCAGTTAAGTCGATGATTTTTTCTAGCGATGATTAATTTCAATTTTTGGGGAGTTTTCGAATGTTGAGTGAGTGTTTGGAAAAGTTAAATGGAGCACTGAGATAGTGATTTAGAAATGTTTTGATCGGAACGAAAGTCAATCTCACGGTGTTCTTAACTGTAAGTAAGTATTTCTGCTTGTGTCGTCGTAGTTATAATTGTACACAAATTTGTGGCCTGTCACGCGAAAAAAGACCATCTGCGAACTCAGTCGTTTATGTATTTGAAAAGAGATTGGTTCAAGCAGAGGTCAACTGGCAGTCGTATCTCAGAAAGATCTTTTACATGAAGGTAGAGTGGTCATTCTGGATTCAGAAAATGAGCCAGATGCTTAAAGTGTCGTGCAGTCTGACTAGGGTCGAAATTCTTCGCACTTCCCAGATGGTCCATTTTCGCACGAAGAGTCACAATTTATTGTTATTATATTTGAAAAGAGTTTGGTTCAAGTAAAGATCACCCGGTGGTCGTGTTTCGAAAAATCTTTAAAAAGAAAGTAGATTTGTCAATATCAATTCAGAAAACCAGCCAAGTGCAAATGGTTCTACCCTAATAAGTGTGTAAGGTCGTCAATGAACGCAGTATCTAGGCTACCCCTTTTCATTTGAAAGGTTACATATAAAAGCATATTTTTCTGTAATTGAAGGGATCAGCCCTTTAACGACGTGTATATAAAACCATGGATACGTATTGGACCCTATGTTGTTGGGATCTTCACCGGATATATCCTGTATAAAACGAAATGTAAAGTCAGGATGCACAAGGTATAAAAGTACAAGAAAGTTTATACGCCCGTGAAAAGATGTGACGAATTATGTGATCATCCGTGACGAGCGGCGTCCGCTTCTTTGTCCGGAGCAGAACTATATCACCTTATTTTCGATTTGCTTGAAACTTGGACCCGACGGCGGCACTCATTCTTTCCGACTATTTGTCTCTCATCAATGGGTTGATAATCGCAGACCTATGGGAGATAGCAGCTGGAGACTAGGAAAGGATGTGGTGGTTGTACTGGTGAGAGGAATACCAGGAAACCATTGTTAGGTGCTCGAACCGTCGCGATATAATTGAAAAATTTGAAAGCGGCGTTAAACTCCATTTAATGAATGAATCAATGAATGAAACTTGAAAGTTATATTCCTCCCATGAATACAGAGTTTTGTTTATAAGAACCGTTACTCTACTTAGCTTACTCTTTTTGGTTATTTCCTTATGCTGAGTTTTCATACTTAGACATCCAGTGGTGTAACAGGCGTATTTTGTGATGATTTGACACCTTGTTCTTTTAATAACATTATGGACTTTATGTGACTTTGACCTCCATTTCGTCGAAAAGTAGGCGTTCTTTATATGGACTAGTTTTGCAATAATATTTTCTTTAATCTATTTATTTAAGACTTTAAGATAGCCTGGAGAGCTCCGCCAAAACAACATTTATAAATGCTTTCGGTATTATAATACGGCGTTTAAGAAAAGGTAAAGGCTGTCTTTCTGAAAATAATTGTTTGATAAGTCGGCATAATTTTCTAGAAATCAATAAAAGGTTCATCTAGATTTTACGTGTTTCTTTTTGAAGAAGCCTATTGTTTTACGTTATATGTCTCTCCTTGTTATATCACATTCAGTTTGTGAATACATGTACATGTAGAAAACTTGTCTTCGTTCACGCGTTCAGGATACAAAAAAGTATTGAAATATTTACAAAAAATGTTCATTTTGTAAAACGTTTCGCTAATTTTTTGTTGTTGTTTTGTTTCGTACTTTTCTTTAATTTGCTCCAACGAAAGGCTGATCTTTTTTAAGGTCGTTGATTGATTCGTTACTTGTATTTTTTTAAACGATTTAGATTGATTCCATTCTTTATGCTTGTTAGTTGTTGAACCTGCTCGGTTGGTGTTTAGCAACAGCTCTTGCTTTGGCTGTTTTATACGGGCTATACAGAGAAGAAGGTCAGTCCAAGCCAAATCTAGAGGTGTCGACACTGTATAATGCGACCTTTAGGACGGCATGGGGTGTATGTGTGGCCTGGGTGGTATTTGCCTGTGCAACAGGCTATGGAGGTACGAAATGGAAATTGTTTGATATTTTCATTAATTTCACTTGTGCGGAGGGCAGAAGCAGAAGCATTTGGCAGTCTAGACATGGAAAATGCAGCTATATATTTATAACGCCTAAAAAGAGGTAAATTCATGTACCTTTTCATTCTGCAGAGCGCAAATGAAGACTATGGTCAGTCTCTGAAGTCAGATACAGATGCACAGATAAGCCAGAGACTTTGCTCTGCGCACATGTGGAATATTTTGAAATGTAAGCTTAATATATCGATGCTGAAAGACAAAAACTACAGTTTAATAAAAATAGTAGACCCGTAATTGTTCCGCAACGTTTCCGGAGTAATGAACTTTAACAGTGTTCACCGATGTTTCCTATCGAATTTCATTAGGAAACCTCGTTCAACATTGTGAAAGATCATTTCTTCCGAAATTTTGCGTAACTATTTCGGTTCCACTACCTTAACGTTTGTGTTGTTGTTGTTGTTGCTTTTTTTATTAAAGTCACCCATGTGCAATGCGCGAATGAAAATTTTGTTTATTATTGGATTAAGTTTAAATTCATCTCAATCTAACGCGATATTAACAGCCCTTCGTTAAGAATCATAAAACGGCACAAACAAAATATAATCCGCCTTGAGAGCAAGTGCAGATACAAATCGGTTTATAATATACAATCAGCAAGTGCACATGCAAAACGGGGTGTAATTTGCAAACAGTTTGCACCGTTTTTTTTTCATGCTGAACGCAGAACAGCTTCTTATAACTAATATAATTCTTTAGCCGCGAAACTATCTTTTGCGGTGTTTAGTAGCCACTTGTGGGTCGATCGGTTCGTCTCCAGATTTTTCGTGATCAGTATGAAGCAGAGATGTTCATGTTTTATTTTGCTTAAGGCCACTGTCTCTTAACAGCTTTATCATGGCTCTTTGATTTAATGTCATGCCCGCTTAATTTCTCTGTTACAAATGGAGTGATTCAAATCGCACTGAAAGTCTCTGTTAAATTTTTGTTGCAAACAGATCCAGCAATTCCTTCTTGACTGAGCGCTTTTTGGTTGTATTTGCGACAATAGTGGGTCTTTGCGGATCCCTGAAGGCGGCACTCATTCTTTTCGACTATTTGTCTCTCACCAAAGGGTTGATAATCTTAGACATATGTGAGACAGCAGCTGGGGGCTAGGAAAGGATGTTAGGATTGTTAGGTGCTCCAGCCGCTACGATATAACTGAAAAAATGTTGAAAGCGGCGTTAAACTCGTTTCAACTAATTAATCAATCAATTCTTTGTGACCCATCTCGGGGGATAGACTAGTTCTCTTTATAATGGTATAAGCGCCAAACTTCGCAGTCACGACTGTAATTACATTTCGGTACCACTTGGTCGAAAAAACAAATCTGTACCTCACGGACGAAATGATTCTTGAAAAAATAGCATAATCTTTTAAAAAATGTCATGTATAATTGTACCTTAAAAATTATACATGAGTCTAATACCAATTAAGATTAGAAAATAGAGGTACATGTGTATCAAACAGAATCAAACGAATGTTTTCTAAAGTATTACCGCGAGTAAAGGCAGCAGAATGAACCGTTTTCTTAATCGGCCGAATGTTGAATTGGACAGAGGGTCCGTTTTTAAGTATATCATCGCCTAAAACCAACTTCTAAACATTGATTCCCATCATGCAAAAGGGCAATCTAGGAACCATAAATATATGAAATAGAAATTTGATTAGTGGAGGCCAGTCGGATTTCTCATCTCAATAACTCCTGTCCCTGACGATATGATAATTACATATTATAATATGACCTACGTCGCCGGAGTGAAATAACCCCGTTGAATATTTGTGATATTACACGGGTGTTATTACACTAGTGGATTAACTATGCAAATGAGCTCAGGGCGAATAGCAACGCTATTTTGTAACCGCGAAAATGACGAAATAATCTATGTTTTGTGACGTCATTTTTAAACGGCGTTATAAGTTTCGCGGATAATGGAAACGTTGAATTTCAAGAATGTTGACGATTTTTCGCTAAAAATTCGGGTCATATTATAAACAGAATATAAAATTTGTGCTCATAAAATGCAGAATTTATTAAACTCGTCATCTAAAATATATATAAATTCGGCGCAGCCTCGTTTTTATCTGTTTATAGATGACTCGTTTAATAAATTCAGTATTCAATGACCACTCATTCAATATCCTCCATTTGATGGGCCAGCGCAACACTATTGTATGTGTCTATGTATACTTAGTTCCAAAAGAAAGTGTGCACTTTTGAATTTTGAATATCTCTGAATATACACAATCTATTGTCATGAAACGTCATTTGACTATCCACAAGAATATGTACAACGACATTTAAAAACAAAAATAGCGTGGTGAGCAAAAACTTTCTGCTAAATTGAGATATTTGATTTTGCATGTTTTGCATGTGCATCACGCGTTAGACGAATAATTGGTCTGAAAATGCATTCAGTTCAAACTTTGCGGATTACCGAAGCATAAAATCACATATTCGATACAGTTTTGCTTGATGCCACAGCGTGGTTCGACTACCAATAAACGTCGTTGAACAAAATCAAACCTTGTCAGATTTAGATTGTCATCAAAATTGACTGAGCTTTCGTGTTTCAAAAGAAATCGAGATCATTATTTTGTAAGGCCTTTAATAAGCATATCGACATGTCATGGAACGCCATAGCACCTTTCGATGACGAGTAATTGGCCTAACAACGTAGTAATGTCTAACGTTGACGTGCACGTAACGCCTGCATAAAAATTAAAACCTTTGTTTGGAAATGGCTTGGAATGGCTTCTTAAACTCTATAGTACAACATCAACATATAGCACTTACAAAAGAAATAGTTGTTAGGAGGTCAAATCTCAACAAATTAAGTTCTGCATGTGCATATGCAGTATTCTATTCTTAATCCGAATCCGATTTGACTTTTAATTTTAATTTCAAATGATCTTTACCTAAATGGTATCAAATTTTCTCAATAATTTTCCTCCAACTTTGTAAAAATCAAGAGAAATGCAAAAAGTGAAAGTGCACACTTTCTTATGGAATTCAGTATATATATAGATGATCTCTAATCGCCAGCCGGGACAAATATGAGACCCGTCACATGAAAATTGACCATCTGGGCATTGCGTAAAATGTCGGCCCTAGCCAGACTGTCCGGATTGAGCAGACTGACTAGGTTCAAAACTTTTTGCATTATCCGTATTTTCTGAATCTATGATGATCAATCTAACATCATGCGAAAGAATTTTGAAATGCGACCTCTGGTAGACATATACTGTACCAAATCCCTTTTTCAAATATTCATTTTACCGAGTTTTCAATTGGTTCATTTTCTCGCGAAGGGTCACATATGTAAAAAAGCAATGACTTATCATAATTTATAGGTCCTATCAAATTGATAGTATCGTGGCCTAGACTGATACCTCTCAGTAGATTTTCATAGTGTGCTCACGTGATTAGTTATACTTTACAGGTCCTGTCAACTGGATATTATCGTGGCCAGCACTAATACCACTTAGTAGATTATCATATTGTGCTTATTTGGTCCACCCGATAGTCATGTATATGTATTACTACAGTCAACAAGCGTATATGGTCTGGTCCGATCTACAAGTTGTGAGTATCCTGATACATTTGTTTTATTTGTTTATTATTACAATCACCCTATAGACATGTATATGTATTACTACAGTCAACGAGCGTATATGGTCTGGTCCGATCTTCAAGTTGTGAGTAACCTGATACATGTTAATTAATTTATTTGTTTATTATTACATTCACCCTATAGTCATGTATATGTATTACTACGTCAACAAGCGTATATGGTCTGGTCCGATCTACAAGTTGTGAGTATCCGAAAACATGTTTATTAATTTATTTGTTTATTATTACATTCACCCTATAGACATGTATATGTATTACTACAGTCAACAAGCGTATATGGTCTGGTCCGATCTTCAAGTTGTGAGTATCCTGAAACATGTTTATTAATTTATTTGTTTATTATTACAATCACCCTATAGTCATGTATATGTATTACTACAGTCAACAAGCGTATATGGTCTGGTCCGATCTTCAAGTTGTGAGTATCCTGAAACATGTTTATTAATTTATTTGTTTATTATTACAATCACCCTATTGTCAATTATATATACTTCTACAGTCAACAAGCGTATTTGGTCTGATCCGATCTACACGTGGTAAGTATCTTAAACCTTTTAGATTCATTTGGTTATTATTACAATCTCCCTATTGTCATGCATATTAGGGTTGTCCGGAAAGTCTGTTGACATTGACCAGTACATACATGTGTACCTACTGTATGTCTAGGGCTTTTTAATACTACAAGTCTATATTCAATATTATTCAAAGAGCCGTTGTGCAAAATTTAAAGGAGAATATCTCTGATAAGTAATGAAATTACGCGGATTTTTTTTAACGTATGTAAGTTGGTGCGGAGCTCAAAATTACGTTGTAACGCAAATATGACTTCGACGAAAAAATACGGCTACTTCTAGTCGAATCTATTAAAGTATCAATTACAGTTTTCATCGATGTTTTGCCTACTCATTGTATTATACCATGATTATAGAAGAGCAAGCCTTGTCCACTTTTAGAAAGAATGTTTATTGTTAATAACTAGGGAAAAATGCATACCAAATTTTGCCACTTTGTTTTGAACTTGCTTATTACATTAATAAAAAATTAAAGAAATTCGACTCAATTTCAAGATACCACAAATTAATCTTAAATGTTTCTACGACTGCTGGTAGCTGAGGCAAATTAAGGGTCATGTGTACCCCGGATTCCGGTAAGTTCTGTAACGTTCGATTTCTGAAAAGCCATTCCCAAAACGGGCAAAACTCATTTGTCTGTATTGTTCAATCATCTTAATGAATATATATTAAAAAATAAAAACTCATCTCATATAGTGTTTATCAATCTGTCCTCTATTCCAACTGTTCACTTATCATTGACGAACAACTCTTCAACCACTACCAAACTACGTTCTCAATGCCCTTTTAAATCGAACCACATTTCGACATAATGATGTTCCAAGCTAAAATGCAGACTTCGCTTTAAAGCATTTTTGCTTAAAAAAGCTAGGGGAGACCGGGGATAGTTGGTAACAGGGGCAAGTTGGAACATATCGTTTAATTACTATATGACGTAGTTTATGACGTCATAACCTCCGAAAATACGCGCAATTTCGATTCCGCCATTTTTTCCGCACAGTGAAGAACCATTTTCTGAGGTATGTTGCTCTTTATTGTATAAAAGGTCAAAATGGCCACAAAAAGTGAAATTCTTACTTTTTGGGAATTCGTAATACTGAGGCATCATTTTTAAATGTTTAATGCTCATACTTTTAATGTAGTTTAACCATTATATAGACTTCAAATGTAAGTTATGAAAAACGTAAAACAGGATCATCTGATTTATCTACCTTTGTTTATATGTCAATGGGGTAGGGTGGGGCAAGTTGGTACATAGGTACAAGGGCACGTTGGAACGGTGTACCAACTTGCCCCGTGATAAATTCTATTCACCTGTTTACGATTTTTTCGTATGCATAGATGATAGTTAAAGCAAAATTGTTTATGTTAGTGATATATAGTGTACATTTTATTGAAACAATGGATATTACTTAAAAAATTAAGGTGTATGTTATATGTATATACCCATATACTGTGACACTTGTCACAAGCAATTTCTTCTTTTTTCCATACTATTTTCTACTCTACCAAAGGTTATTTTTTAAATTAAATCCACTTTAAATTTTGATCTACAAAACAATTGAATTTGGACAGGTCTAAAATTTTGTAAGACAGGAAAGGGTTAAGTAGTGTCACACGTTCTCGTCATCATACAAAATTACTACTTTGACAATTGTTTTATTCCTCTGCTAGATAGCTAGAGGTATTTACTTGACACTTAAAAACACGTCTTATTTCAGGTACCGGGTATCTATCCCCTGAATGAATATATATTTGAGGATGCAGAGTTTGAACTTGCTGTTATTACGGATCGCCCCAATCCCGAGAAAAGTTCCAGCGTCCCTTTAACAGAGAAAGAAATGTTTTTCCAACCAGATTCCAATCTATCAAATTCAGGATATAATGATGAACAACATGAGACCGGTTTTCATAACCTAGAATCGAACCTACATCAAATGGGAAGAAAGATTGCTGTTGTACCGAGTGATAGCCATTGTCTACTATATGCGATTTCCACGTCCCTTTATGAAGATGGTATTTTGGAGGTGACCCCTGAAACACTTTGCAACATGCTGCTAAAGGAAACAAAAGACCAAGGTGATTTCTACGCAGAATTTTCAAATGGCCGCAATATTCAAAATGATATTGCGAGATATGTAAGTTTCAAGGAGATCAACAATGATAGTGCCGATCTGATCCTTTCGGCCTTATGTAATAGTTTACAGATTTCTCTAATCATATTCTCACAGCTTAACACAATGCAGAAATCAACATATTAGCAATTGGGCCTGGGAGAGAAAATGTAACTTCAAGAGGAGATATATACCTTACATTAACTGGTCAAAATGGTGGTGCACATTATAACGGAACGAAGATAATTAACTCGACTCAAAGTGACGTCAATAACAGCAAAGGAGGATTAGAAAATGGTGGGATGAAGGTAATCGAACAAATTGACCTAACAGAAGGGGAAATAATCAGAAATTTCACTCCCGAAAATGTGCGCCCTCTTCCAAAAGCGCCCCCGCGAAAAACTGAAAAAAAGTCTAAAAGAAAAAGAGCAAAGAGTGCAATACTTACCGAAACTCCTGAGAAATATGCCATCGAAGCCCGACTGAAAGCGAAACAGACAAAAGCAACCAAACTAAAGAAAACGCAAGTCGGTAAGCCTAAATCCAAGAATACAGACAGAGGGAAACCTAGGATTAAGCCAAACGGGCTGAGATTTCTTCGGATGAAGTGGTACTGTCTCGTATGTTTGGGGCCATATTCAAATAGTCGCCCTAGAGAGCGATGGGTTAAATGCTTCGGTTGTAATGGATGGTCGCACCAAGAATGCACAGCTGTAGTCAAAAACAGTGCCTATATGTGTCATAATTGTGAAAGCGATGGCGATCTTTACTAATCAACTTGTTACATGTATATGACGAATTTTAGACCGCCTCTGTGTATTGAGACGACTACATAAGTTTAACTTTTCAACTTGTTCTATGATGGTGTATTCTTCAAAAAGGATAATTCATAGATAAATCAAATTTCTAAACATTCCACTTTTTTTAAGGTTCGCCAATAGCGGTATAAATTATCATTCAAAAGTGTTTAGTCAAATGTTAAAAACTTGGCATGAATATGTGAACCGTTACACAAAAATACGGTATGAAAAGTGAAGAAGATGTATCAGGTTTGAAATATCACCACCTCTATTTCTTTTATAGAGTGTTAGCCTATGAACTGTTTAGCACCCAAGTTTTCAAATTTATAATTGTAGTGTTGTGTTGCAAAATGTTCTCATGTTACTTTGACATGTTTCTCGTTTAATTGTTCATTTCAAAAATAGAATCCAATGGAAAATGAAATCGGTTATCTTTATTATTATGTTAATTGAGGTTACATTTAGTCCTGCATTAAGGAAAACAAAGCGATCATGAGCGCCTATTTTAAAAATTAATAAGATACGCTTCATTGAGAAATTAAATGCTCTAATTTCGGAGGCGCTCATGAGCGCTACGTTATCCCGAACTAAGGGCAGGTATATACCAACATGCCCCGGCCACTGTACCAAACTACCCCGATGGCGGGGTAAGTTGGTACATTCGACCTCTCATTTCCAAATCATCTTTTTGAGGTTTTGAAGTATTCGAATTATGTTTGAACAACGTTCACAAGAAAGCCGAAAGAAAAAACCTTTTAAAATTAGTGCATGTTTTTGTTTCTGTGCATTCAGCCTCTAGCTGTAAAAGATAAAATGAAAAGTGTTACCAACAATCCCCGGTCTCCCCTATTCATTAATAGTTACTGGAAATTGTTAACTGAAAAACAATTTGTGATGACAAGGATTTGCAATTTGCAATCCTGTAGTTGTTATAATAGGTTCAGAGGTATATTTCTTTGTATTTCTCGGATTCTAAAGAACGTCTGACGGGGTCATTTTCCTTTCCATCTCGCGCACGGTTTTCTATAATATTCTTCATTTAGTCGAGTATTGATGAAACGATCATTTTGAAAAAAAAGAAAAGAAAAACACAGGTGTTACTCATAAATTCGGCACGATAAATACATGTTAATTTTGGTATTCTCAAAAGATCTATCCCTTGAAAAATTGATTTAGTATTCAATCCTTATCGGTAAATGTTTATTAGTTCGACTTGCTACGGGTACCGGAAGGTGGGGTTGCCAAGGCAACTGCCTTATACATGTCAATAAAAATGTTGGATATGAAGTCAGTAATAATTAGGATAGCTATTAACATAAGAATCATGATTAAGATGGAAGTAGCAAATGCGAATTTCAGACTGTCTTCGAACTCTCCGGGAAGCCACCGTCATAGCGCAGTTGGTAGCGCGTCGGACTGTCAGGCCAGCGGTCACGGGTTCGATCCCCGTCGGCGGCACTCATTCTTTCCGACTATTTGTCTCTCACCAATGGGTTGATAATCGTAGACCTATGTGAGATAGCAGCTGGGGGCTAGGAAAGGATGTGGTGGTTGTACTGGTGGGAGAAATACCAGGAATACATTGTTAGGTGCTCCAGCCGCCGCGATATAACTGAAAAAATGTTGAAAGCGGCGTAAAACTCCATTCAATCAATCAATCAAGCGAACTCTCCGGGCAACCCTCGTATATACTATTACAGTCAACAAGCGTATTTGGTGTGATCCGATCTACAAATTGTGGGTATCTGAAATATATTTAACTATTAATTGTGTTATTTTTACAAACGGCCTACTACAGCCAACATGGTCTGGTCCGAACTTCAAGTTGTGAGTATCTGAGAGTGAATACTAGGTTAAATTTGCCATGGTCACCGCAAAAATCGCAGGACTCAACAATGTTTGTATGGTATTTTTTACATCGTACGTGCATGTTTTCCAGGACGCATGTGTTATCAAAATTGTAAGGTGCCAGCAATTTATTTTTTTCGATAACTATTTACGAGAATCTTGAGGTAGACACATGCGATCCTATACGTACACCATGAGAATATTATTTTTTTCTCAACAATAAACCGTATGGTGGCAATAGGGTGACCGCACTGGGACCTTTGGATGATGCGTTATAGACAACTTGCAAAAAATCTCCCGGTCCATAGCCTTGCAGCGATCGTGCGACGCCTTCATACGGCCTGTCGATTTTGAAAATATATTTATATAGCTATCAATTAAGTTAAAAGTACCCGAAAGGATCTGTCACTGTTTATATGCTTATTATGCGTATTTATTTTTTATTGATGTTTGCTATTTTTCAGATATACATATTTCTTGGTCACATGTTTTTATCCTACGCCACAGCCTTTATAGCCTCCCTTGCGTTTGAGGCACCAATGATGGGACTTGAGAAAATGATACTTGGTCGTGAAAAGAACAGCTAACATTTCGACCACTTAATAGGCCTTATAACTGGGTATAGCAATTTCTAACTGGATAATTAATGACCAACCGAATTCACCACATATAAACTAAAACGAACTTCTAATCGGTCACAGTCTGTTTCTCTCTTTTAGTCACATTCACGAGAAATTAATTGAATAGAACATTACTTTCACAGAAAGACAAAATTAATATCGAGGTTTTTAGTACAAAACTTTTTTAAACAAGACCGACAGAGCGGTTGTTGTAGACAAAAAGAAGACACTAACCCTACTTTAAAAAGCCACAAGACTAGTAGGAAGGGAATTTCAAATTTAAATCGATGAAATACCTCGAAAACACTTACCATTTTGTGTTTTAAAGGTAGCAGACTACAAATTATATAGTTGTCTTTTAATATAAATAAATAATAAAAAAAAATAGAGGCAACATTATTTTAGGCTTTCATTTACGTAAACGAGGTGAATTTGCTAATTCTACCCCACAAACTAAAATTAATTTAGGGTGCCAATGTTCTCTTGCAAGTTAAATTCCGTTCCCCCACTTATTTTTCGGGGAAATGTGGTTGCAACGTCTACAAAATAAACAGGCTTTTGGTTTTCAAAAATAACAATAAAAATGCATATTAAGTATTATTTATAAATCCTTTTCTGCTTTATTTAAGGTACCGATTAGAAGTTTGTTTAAGTTGAAATAAAATCTAAATGATTTTGTTTCCAAAATATAGGCTTCGTAATGATGATAGATATTACTGTTTTCGTACCGTTATTTTGCAGCAATAAGAATTAGTAACAAAAGCTTATAAGCGTATATTTGATTAAGATTTGATATTTTTAGAGAGCTAATCTGACACGAAATTATGGTTCAAAAAGGATGGCGCCTTTAAAGTTTTCAATTTTTTATAGATTTTACCATTTTTGGCGAAGAAAATAACAACGAATGAAATATTTTGGCATTTTTTATTTCTAACACTTGCTCATCGATTGGTTAGCACGGAACAATTGTAAATAACCGCATGTTTGGCGCCGACCTATCGATTATATGTGATGCATAATTCATCGCGACTCACTAATTATTTTATTTGATGCTTAACCGCTATGGTGTATTAAACAGTATTTTGGTTTTAATAAGATTCAAAGGGCCTTTCTAAGACACTTTACTTTTAAAATATTTGAAATGTGAAGACATGCTTAACATACATTTGTATGTATTAATGGGATTTTGAGCCCACGTATGACATATCAAAAAAGTCAAAAGTTAAGGCTCATATCAGACTAGGATATGTGAAAGCAGAGGTTGGTCTGATTTTCTTGCTAAATACACATATCAATGGTTCAGTGTGAAACAGTTGTAATCGATACATGATTCCTATATAAATGAACAGTGTATATCAATCAATTCGAACAGTTTTTTTAGTTTATTAAAAGAAAACTATTGCCGGCATCGGACAACAGAACGTCATCCCCTCAGCCTCGGAAAAATATCTTTAACTGTTATACGAAACACCATGAAATAATTGAATACTGTCTACAAACATATAAACAGTGACAACTATTTCGCTCTGAGCCATCGATATAGAATTGACTGAAATGTGACACACTGGTTCGCTTTTTAACTTGTTAATATTGTTTAAATAAATATTTGTTAACCGATCTTTGTTACTTGTTTGTTACCATATATGTACGAGTTCGGGCATTGATAAGACTTGTAAAAGTATACATGCAGTGTGATAAACAATTTTTTGTCACCATAGAGCTCATTAAATTTTAAACCATCATTTAATTTAGTGAAGAGTTAATCTTGATAGTACTATCCAGCCTTTGTTAAATTGATCACATGTCCGCTTGAGATTTATTTCAAAGAAAAAAAAGAGATATTTTTCTCGCATAAACTCTCGAATTCAGCTTTGAGCCCAAGAAACAACCAATACTGCGCAATATTATGTCATTTAAAATTATATTTAACAAAAAGATAAGACATTAAATTCAGCGATGGGTGTCCTCTAAATAAAATATGATCAATGTAACCAGTACCAGTATTTAAATCTGTGTTTTCTTACGTTAATTGATTCGACACCAATCATATGACATGAACACAACAATATTCAGCCTATCGCTATATTTGAAACTGTTGGATGTCCTCCTGAAAAAAAATCAAGGTAGAGAAGTCAAATCGATTCCATGTGTTAGATGAAGCTAAAACATCACAAAAAGTCTTGTTGAATACGAATTCATATGTTTATATTTACTCGTATGGTATTTAAATCTTTCATCTACGGCAAAGGCAGATTTAAGAGTATACAGCCATTCTTGCTCAAGCGACCACGTCTATTAAGCGACCATTTTCGTAAAGCGAACGTTTTCAAAATCTCATTCTTTAAATCAAGGAACCTTAAAAGGTTGCTTTTATTGGGCTAAAAAATATTGTAATTGAATCTTATGTTGTTCAACCCCATAAGAATCGAGCTGATTCTGATGCGTTAAACAACATAAGATTACTAGGAAATGCGTAATTGCATACATATTTAATCAAATGTATCTTTCTAATTTGAAAACAAAACGTGTTTTTAGCGAATATCCCCTTTAACGACCGCCTTTTTCTGGCCCAATAGCTGGTCGCTTAAACGTTTCATTGTATTTACAAACTGTGGATATCGTTGGTGAATTTGATTACTCTCCCTCAAAATCTTTACCGTTTTCTTACATCTACAGAAGTCCTAATCTGAGATTCAGATATAAGTTTTAAGATTTGATTGGAGTTTCATTCAACACTTTCATAAAACAAAATATACTTATGTTATAGAGTTTCTTCTGAGAATGGCGATTTTATAAAATAATTTCCCCAATCGTTTTTAGCTCCACTGGCCGAAAGCCACTGGGGCTATTGTCATGGCGTTGTGTCCGTCATGCGTCCGTCCGTCCGTCCGTACGTCCGTGCGTCCGGTCGTAAACTTTTTCTTTAAAAATCTTCTCCTCAGAAAATACTGGAATGATGTCAACCAAACTTCAAAGGAATGATCCTTGGGTTGTTCAAGAAATTTTGATCAAATGAAAAACATGGATTAAATGGGCGTGGCTTATTTCCAAATAAGATAAAAAGTGACTTTTCTCAGGTTCTAATTGATGGATACCAATTAAATTTTAGATAAATGATCCTTGGATGACCGTTTATCAGTCTACAAAAAATTATTTCGATCAGATGAAAAATATGTATTTTATGGGCGGAGGTCATTTCTCTATATGTTATATAGTGGAAAATTTGAAAATCATTTTCTCAGAATCTAATTGATAGATATCAACCAAATTTTACATGAATGATCCTTGGGTGACCCTTAATCAGTCTACCAACAATTATTGTGATTGGATGAAAAATATGTATTTTATGGACGGAGGTCATTTCTGTACATGTTATATAGTGGAAACTTTGAATATCATTTTCTCAGAATCTAACGGATAGATATCAACCAAATTTTACATGAATGATCCTTAGGTGTCCCTTTATCAGTGTACCAATTATTGTGATTTGATGAAAAATGTGCCTTTTATGGACGGAGGTCACTTCTCTATATGTTACATAGTGGAAACTTTGAAAATCATTTTCTCAGAATGTAACCAATGGATATCAATCAAAATTCATTAGTATGATCCTTGGGCGATCTATTATCACGCAGCTAAAAGTTATTGTGATTTGATGAAAAATATGTCATTTATGGGCGGAGGTCATTTTTCTATATGTTATAATAGTGGAAACTTTGAAAATCATTTCAACATCAGTAGAACCCAAAATATCTAAAAATCTAGTCAAAACTTAAATTTGCTATTACAAGAAATTCAAGCCTGTGGAGCGACACAAGCCATTCATGGCTTTCTAGTTTAAAACCTCTACGACTTTTACATAGAAAATTTGTCCTTTAGCCAAATACTCAAATCGAATTTTTTTTATCTATTTGAACTGATTAAAAAGTAAAAAAAATCACAGTTTAAATATTATTGTGGAGATATTTTCTAGATCTAAAGGAGCAGCAGTCTTGTATTTGCAGTTTGATTACCTGATTGTCCGTTCAAACTAATTGTAATTTGTTGACCATTCGTCGACAGCTCCACCGTTTTCGTCTGTAGTACGTGACCGCTGTGTTTGACCTTTATGTTGTAGGTACCTTTAAATCCCCTCACGGTAACAGAATGGTTTTCCTTCACATGTATGGTTGTATTTGTCCGCCATTGATTCTTTACCAGATCTTGATACACTTTACCGGCTGCATTCGGCTGTTTAAAAAAATAAGACACACGCGTCTTAATGCTCTATATTATTAATTACACGACTTAAGGTGAAAAATCTTAGTTTTCTACGTTGTCGTGCTCACGCGTTCGATCTTGAGTTTCTTCTCAAACGAATGCAAACTCTAAAGCTCTATGGTTAGGAAAATCAAACAATAGTTGTGTTCCTTACCACACAGTATTGAAACGAGACTTAGAAAAACTTTACCACATACATAATCAAGAATCGTCAAACGTTAAGTCAATTGTATTGGCTTAGGTGAAAGAGAAGAACATTAAAGACGTTTATTGACCATTTCCGTAGTATTGTTATTCGCTCTCTTCAACTTAATAGGGCAACTAGAAAGACGTCACACAAATTTCGCTCATTCACGTTGATGCATTTGCTTACACGTTTTTTAAACCACTATTTTAAAACGGAAGTGAAATAAATATTTTAATCATTGAAAACGGAAATTTTGAAATCCAACTTAATTGTCATTTAAGGTAGTGGACCTGTAATAGTTTCGCAACGTTTCGGAAGTAATGAACTTTAACAGTGTTAACCGAGGTTTCCTAATGAATTTCATTAGGAAACCTCGGTCAACATTGAAAGATCATGAGTGCCGATATGTGTGCCGATATCTTGCGGAACTATTACGGTTCCATTTCCTTAAGTCACAACTGGTTTACAGAGAGAATTTTATCTTTGAGATTCAAAAAAGCCTCTCAAATGAGCATGATGAAACGTAACGTAAATGAAAAATAGCGTTTTGTTGTCAGTTAATAGACAATTTAGGGATTGGTTCTCTGGACAAGGAACGTGCAGACAGAATTTGGTACAGCGGAGCCTTCAAACTGCGTAAGGTGTTTTTGTTTAAAAAGGGCTCATTTGACATATTATTGGTTGTAAGCAACAGAAGGTCTCAAGCTGTCTTATCAACCAAGAATGCCTTACGCCATGATTTTGCATCTAGCAAGCATAAAAACTGTAAGAAAGATCAAGTGAATATTTGATTGAGTCTGGGATTTTTGAAAACGACGTCCCTGGTTACGTTAACGCTCGCAATTTGATAGCATCTTCTTTAAGTCACACCAAACTTTTCAATTTAAAATCCAAATGGTCTAGACGTGATTTGCAATATATTTCATTGAAAATCTGTATGCGCTTTAAAAGAAACCCGAAGTTTTGCAGGGCGGATACTTTTTATTTTTGCTCAGTATAGATGTCAAAACTTGTCAAATCTTAAATCGATGTTTGGTAGCTGAATAGCTAAATTGCCAATTGCGCCGCCAATCTTATTCTTCGCAAGAAGTTTAAGCCCTATAACAATGCAAAAGTTTAGTGATAATCTCGGGGTTAACCATAACATTTATATGATTAACCATATAAATGTTATGGTTAACTTCGAGATTACTACTACAATGGTTCTATGCAATCAGGCCTAAGTGTTTTAAGCCAATTTGTTACATACCGTAAAATTATCTCCAACAAAAAGAGCGGTTGATTTATCCATGTGTTGATCCCAGAACCCCCAAAACACAACACCCTCTATTAATGGGTAACTAAAGAAAAGCTTGAGTAGGTTTCCAATCCTACTAGCCTGTGGTTCCCCGGGAATCGAACCCGCTGTCAACTCTATAATAAAAAAAAAGAAAACAAAACAGCTCAACTTGTTTTTCGATGCATTGTTTTAATTAAAAGTTACTAGATATAAATTCGTTTAAGGTAGCCAACTTCTAATGACATGTTTTGAGAACGGAATGAATCGTGTTTTCCCGGATGCTCCTTTTTTTCTTCTACATTGATAGCGGTAGATAATGACGTAGCATTTTCGTCATTAATTACGTCATAGCAGTTCTTTAATGTCGTAAGTCTGTTTACATTGTATAGGTACTTACTACATGGTAGCACTGCTATGATGATGGCGTGAAAAATAGAAATGTTTGGTTAAGCCAATATCATTCGGACATTTCCGTAAACTGGAAAGTACCTCGGACGTAAGAGTAGTAGTTTTTGGTCCATTTTTAGGTATTTCGGCTCCTGGTGGTAATTTGGTTAGTACGCTTGTAGAAAAGCAAATTTCCTTAATGCTTTCAGATCGTCTATAGAGATTATTTGGCATATCATGATTTGAAAGCAAAACGCAGTAAATCACTGCGTTTTGTTTTCAAATCATAGTATGCCCGATATTTACCTAACGTTGATTTTGTTTTTCGCGGCGGC